>JADBJO010001607.1:145000-157500 GCA_016801955.1 Conus betulinus
AGCGACCACTGTAGTTATCAAACCAGGAATACCTTCAGTACGCCATTCATGTGGGCAGGACACACTTCAGCCAAATGGTCTCCCAGAATGGTGACCACACTGGTCAGACTGACTGCGAAAGTGACGCAGAAGGTTTGTGAAGCCAAAAGTGGAAAATTCAGAGCATTCATTTCAGAAACTGATACACAAGCTGAGGAGCATTGCGAATGAAAGAACATCAGAGAAGGGCGTATGACTGGGACTGGTACACGCCTCAGAAATAGGAGTACTGTCAGAAGAACAGCCATACTGAAAACGACGGGTGAATCGGTGATTCTGCGGTATAAACATTGAACCGCTTGACTGAAAAATTCGCCCAGTCTCATTGAAACCTATCATAATAGCTGAAATAGTCTCATAGGCGTGCAAGCTTGGCACCGACTCAGACCAATGCCTCACTGGAAGTAGTGCTGGCACTGAAGACATTTCTCGGGGGACGGGCACTTAGACAATGAGGCATCGTTGCTGGGGAAAGATCACCAACCCTAAAGCAATCCTTCCCGCTCCCTGCTGTGTCTTGGACATCCTAGTGGCCGGGGGTAAAGGCGGAACACAGACACCGATGACTGCGTCCTCCCACGATGGCGAAGACAGATTACGGGGTTGCCCGGTGTGACCTAACGCTCCTGTGCCCCTAGGTGGGCCCTGAACTGGAAACAGGAAGAGGAACTGCGGAACAAACGAGCGTTCGCATCACTCCCAACAGAGCATCAGCATCATCAGCATCATCATCAGCAGCAGCAGTAGCAGTCATACCAATGACAATCATGCACATCACACAGCACTGGTATTACTTGCAGAGGCAACCAAAACAACGCTAGCAGAAAAAAAAACATCAACACCACCAGCTAAACGCTGCAATGTAATTATCAGCAGTAATACAACAACAACAACACAGCCACAACAGCCACAAACCAACAGCAACAACAACGACAGCAAGAACGGTAGCAACAGTATGGACTCGAGTACCAGCATAATCGCAACAGCAGCAGTAGCAATACTGTCCTTCTGTCTCTGACTTCATCAACACCACCACCACCGATAGGAAACCACTGCTGCCATTTCTATCACCATCAGCGGCAGAGCCCTAGGCCCTGGTAGTCGGCCAACATGTCGGTCAAGTCCACCCGAAGTGGAAGCTGGAGGGATTACCGCTATGAGAAACTACGTCGGGGGTTCGCCACTGAATCCGGTAAGTCGCTTCCTCTTGCTGCAAGTCACTTCCACAGTTCCATGCTTTACTCCCAGTGTCTCGGTGTCTCTGCATTCTGAAGACATTTATATGCAAACAATCATGCGTGTCTCTTCATTCAGAAGACATTTATAAAATCATGAGTGTCTCTTCATTGTTTATACAATCATTACTCCCATTGTCTCAGTGTCTCTTCATTCAGAAGACATTTATAAAATCATGCGTGTCTCTTCATTCTGTTCATACAATCATTACTCCCATTGTCTCAGTGTCTCTTCATTCTGAAGACCTTTATACAAGCATTACTCTCATTGTCTCAGTGTCTCTTCGTTCTGAAGAAATGTATACAGACAATCATTACTCCCATTGTCTCAGTGTCTCTTCATTCTGAAGACTTGTATACAGGCAATCATGCTTTCTTGGGTTCTTTCTTTCTCCTGTTCCCGATTTCCTTTCTGTGGTCTCTGGGTTTGGGTTTACTCTCTGATTATTAGCTTCAGACATACATGTCCGCATTCCTGTCATATTTTTTCTTTCTCAGTTTTAAAGTAGTCCGTTTTGTGTTTCTGTTATTAGTGTACTGTCTGTTCATTGGTGTTAGTGTCGGATTTTTTTGTGTTTTGTTTTGCTTTGCTTGGATTACTTTCTGTTTCATCGTAAAGTGATTCATGAACACACAGCCATACATTCTGATCTTTTTTCTTTTTGTTACCTCCAGATTTTGCTTTTTACTTGCATATGTGTAAACAAAGTGAGTCTTGTAATAATTCTGTGATCTCTACTCTGTCAGTCTGTCTGTCTGTTTGTCGTATGTATGTCTGTCTGTCTGTCTGTCTGTCTGTCTGTCTGTCTGTCTCTCTCTCTCTCTCTCTCTCTCTCTCTCTCTCTCTCTCTCTCTCTCTCTCTCTCCTGTGTGTGTGTGTGTGTGTGTGTGTGTGTGTGTGTGTGTGTGTTGATAGGACCATTTCCCCCTCCATTCCTGGCAAAGGTAAAAAACCTGCCATTAAATCATCAGCAATATTTCAGATATTTACACAACTGACGCTTTGTCATAATTGTAATCAGTTACAGTTCTTGGGTCGTATTTTGATGAAGAATGAGTTTAATGTTATTTTTGTGCCAATGTTTTTCCGTATATTTCCCGACTCCTTTTCAGAGATTTTTATTTTTATTTTGGTCTCTTCCCACCACTGTCTGTCAGTCTGTCAGTTTATATTTTCTCTTTCATTGGAATGTCGTCTTAAGCAAGTGATCTGTTGCACTTCAAGTTTCAGTGTTGCATCTTTACCGGCTTCTTTTGTAAGAAAGAGAGAGAGAGAGAGAGAGAGAGAGAGAGAGAGAGAGAGAGAGAGAGAGAGAGAGAGTGTGTGTGTGTGTGTGTGAGAGAGAGAGAGAGAGAGAGAGAGAGAGAAAGCGCGCGCGCGCGCGCGTGTGTGTGTGTGTGTGTGTGTGTGTGTGTGTGCGTGCGCGCGCGCGCCTAAGTGCGTGCGTACCTCCCAAGGACTTTCTGGTCTCATTGTCCATGCACTGTCCTAGTGGTCAGTCCGTCTTCATTAGCTCTATCTTAATAGGCAGCGCAGGACCTGGCTGATGCTCATGAATATTCATCAGCTGACTCTTGTCTTGTCATCTCCATTGTACATGATGGCTTTTATCTCCCCTATGTGCAGTATGCCTCCCACCCCCCTCCCACCCCCTCCCTGGCCCCCACCTCCTGTCTCAATCTCAGCATCCAATTATGCTAGACTCGTATGAATAGGGGAAAGGAAGGTTTGCGAGGGGGTGGGGGAAGGAACAATAGAGGGAAATGGGATGCGGGGGGTGGGTGGTGAAGGTTGGATTGTTGTGGTACTGAAAGAGACAGAGAGAAGAGGACAGGGCTGGTAGGAGAAAGTCGGCTTGGTCAGTGGACCTTTGTGTGTGTGTGTGTGTGTGTGTGTGTGTGTGTGTGTGTGTGTGTGTGTGTGTGTGTGTGTGTGAGAGAGAGAGAGAGAGAGAGAGAGAGAGAGAGAGAGAGAGAGAGCGAGAGCGTGCATACGAATGAACGAACGAACACACACACAGACACACTCAGACACACACAAACACACACACACACACACACACACACACACACACACACACACACACACACACACACACACACACACACACACACACACACACACACACACACACACACACACACACACACACACGCGCCGCGCGCGCGCGCGCACGCACACACACACACACACACACACGCACGCACGCACGCACGCACACACACTTTTTTTTTCAGTCTCAATATAGTCTGTAGTCTGTAACAGGCAAATTGATTACTCCATCTTTACAATACAGTCTGTAACAGGCAACTCCATCTTTACAATACAGTCTGTAACAGGCAACTCCATCTTTTACATATAGTCTGTAACAGGCAAATTGATTACTCCATCTTTACAGTAGGGTCTGTATCAGGCAACTTGATTACTCCATCGTTACAGTAGTCTGTAATAGCAACTCCATCTTTACAATAGAGTCTGTAACAGGGAAATTGATCACTCTGTCTTTACAGTAGGGTCTGTAACAGGCAACTTGATTACTCCATCTTTACAGTAGTCTGTAACAGACAAATTGATCACTCCATCTTTACAGTAGGGTCTGTAACGGACAACTTGATTACTCCATCTGTACAATAGAGTCTGTAACAGCAACTCCATCTTTACAATAGTCTGTAACAGGCGAATAGATTACTCCATCTTTACAATAGTCAGTCTCCTTAAAAGTCAGGTCACCACATGAGAATGTGTGCCAACCCAGCACTGTTGCTTCTAGTTTATTTCTTTGGATTGCCAATTCTGGATGGCGTCGTTCATTTGCCGTTGGACATACGCCTGCTTTGTAAAAACTTATGTTAAGTAGACTGACATGTGCCCATCCTCAGCCCTTTGCAAGCGAGACAAAACTGCCTGCATGTGCTGCTTCTCCTCCTCCTCCTCCTCCTCCTCCTCCTCTCCTCCTCCTCATCATCATCAATCCAAGAAACAACACAACCTTCAGTGTTCCTGTCTTGTGACCGGCAACTCCCTAACCTCGTATTTCACAACGTGGTCTGTAGCTAGCAGTTGTTCCGTTTTCGTTGTCATGTAGCCTTTAACAGGCAAGTAAGCTACTTCGTCTTTACAATCTAGTCTGTAAAAGGCGACCACAGTCCACAGTGTTTCATAATAATATAGTCTGTCGAATGCAAGTGAACGTGAACGAACTTTCATATATAGTCTGTCGAATGCAAGTGAACGAACTCTTCTTCACAGCGTAGTCTGTAAAAAAAAAAAAAAAAGAAAAAGCAATTGAGTTACCTCTTTTACGTAACAGACTCTGTAAAAGGCAAGTGAATGACCTCCTCTCTACTCTGTAGTCTGTAAAAGGCGACTGCGTTACCTCTTCTTTACAGTGTTTTTTTTATAGTCTGTAATAAGCAACAGCATTTCTTTTTCTTTTTAAAAATTTGTTTGCGAAATAATTTTTAGTCGCAACTGAGTTACCATCTCTTTACACTATAATCTGTAATAAGCAGCTGAGTCGCCTTTTCTCTTCAATAGTCTGAAGCGGACTACTGACTTACCTCTTCTTTACAGTGCAGTCTGTAACAGGCAACTTGATTACTCCATCTTTACAGTATGGTCTTTAACAGGCAACTTGATTAGTCCATTTCTATAAGATGGTCTGTAACAGGCAACTTGATTACTCCATCTTTACAATATGGTCTGTAACAGGCAACTTGATTACTCCATCTTTACAATAGAGTCTGTAACAGGCAACTTGATTTACTCCATTTTCACAATATAGTCTGTAACAGGCAAATTGATTATTCCATCTTTACAATACAGTCTGTAACAGACAACTCCATCTTTACAATACAGTCTGTAACAGGCAACTCCATCTTTACAATAGTCTGTAACAGGCAATTGATTACTCCACCTTTACAATAGAGTCTGTAACAGGCAAATTGATTACTCCATCTTTACAGTAGGGTCTGTATCAGGCAACTTGATTACTCCATCGTTGCAATAGTCTGTAATAGGCAACTCCATCTGTACAATAGAGTCTGTAACAGGGAAATCGATCACTCTGTCTTTACAGTAGGGTCTGTAACAGGCAACTTGATTACTCCATCTTTACAGTAGTCTGTAACAGACAAATTGATCACTCCATCTTTACAGTAGGGTCTGTGACGGACAACTTGATTACTCCATCTTTACAATAGAGTCTGTAACAGACAACTCCATCTTTACAATAGTCTGTAACAGGCGAATAGATTACTCCATCTTTACAATAGTCTGTAACAGGGAAATTGATTACTCCATCCCATCTTTACAGTAGAGTCTGTAACAGGTAACTCCATCTTTACAATAGTCTTTAACAGACAACTTGATTACTCCATCTTTACAATAGTCTGTGTAACAGGCAAATTGATTACTCCATCTTTACAATAGTCTGTAACATGCAAATTGATTACTCCATCTTTACAATAGAGTTTGTAACAGGCAACTCCATCTTTACGATAGTCTGTAATAGGCAAATTAATTACTCCATCTTTACAATAGAGTTTGTAACAGGCAACTCCATCTTTAGAATGGTAAATAACAGGCAAATTGATTACTCCATCCTTACAATAGTCTGTAACAGGCAAATTGATTACTCCATCTTTACAACACAGTCTGTAACAGGCAACTCCATCTTTACAATAGAGTCAGTAACAGGCAACTCCATCTGTGCAATAGTCTTTAACAGGCAAATTGATTACTCCATCTATACAATAGAGTCTGTAACAGGCAAATTGATTACTCCATCTTTACAGTAGGTTCTGTAACAGACAACTTGATTACTCCATCTTTACAGTTGTCTGTAACAGGCAACTCCATCTTTACAATAAAGTCGTAAACAGCCAACTTGATTACTCCATCTTTGCAATAGAGTCTGTAACAGGCAACACCATCTTTAGAGTAGTCTGTAACAGGCAACTTGATTACTCCATCTTGCAATAGTCTGTAACAGGCAACAGAGTAATCTCCTCTTTGCAATAACCTATAATGGGTAATTGAATAACCTCTTCTGTATAGTCTACAACCGAACTACCTGTTCTTTACCATATAGTCTGTGACAGGCAATTGAACTGCCTTTTGTTTACAATGCAGTCTGTGTAACAGGCAGCTGAATTATCTTTTCTTTACATAATATAGTCTGTGACAGGCAACTGAATTCCCTTTTGTTAACAATAGAGTCTGTGACAGGCAACTGAATTGCCTTTTGTTTACAATAGAGTCTGTGACAGGCAACTGAATTGCCTTTTGTTTACAATAGAGTATGTGACAGGCAACTGCATTGCCTTTTGTTTACAATATAGTCTGCGACAGGCAACTGAATTGCCTTTTGTTTACAATGGAGTCTGTGATAGGCAACTGAATTGCCTTTTGTTTACATTAGAGTCTGTGACAGGCAGCTGCATTGCCTTTTGTTTACAATAGAGTCTGCGACAGGCAACTGCATTGCCTTTTTGTTTACAATAGAGTCTGCGACAGGCAACTGCATTGCCTTTTGTTTACAATAGAGTCATGTGACAGTCAGCTGCATTGCCTTTTGTTTACAATAGAGTCTGTGACAGTCAGCTGCATTGCCTTTTGTTTACAATAGAGTCTGCGACAGGCAACTGCATTGCCTTTTGTTTACATAGAGTCTGCGTAACAGGCAGCTGAATGATCTTTTTGTATACAATATAGTGGGTAATACGCAACTGCCTTAATTCTTGTGTACAATGTCATCTGTACTTCAGGCAACTGAATTGCCTCTTCTTTACAATATAGTCTGTGACAGGCAGCTGCACTGCCTTTTGTTTACAATATAGTCTGTGTAACAGGCAGCGGAATTATCTTTTCTTTACATAATATAGTCGGTAATACGCAACTGCCTTAATTCTTGTGTACATGTCATCTGTACTTCAGGCAACTGAATGACCTCTTATTTTTTTAGCATAGCCTGCAAGATAGGCAACTTAACCTTTTCTTTACAATGTAAAGTCTGTAATAGGCGACTGGGTTATCTTTGTTTTGACAATATAGTCTGTATAAGCCAACTGAATTGTTACAAAATGTAGTTTATAATCGACAGCTGAATATTTTCCTTACACTATAGTGTGTAACGGGCAACCGAATTACCCCTTCTGTACGATGTCCTGAGGTGTAACCACCTGACGGAGAAATGGCAGAAAGAGCTGATCACTCGGTGATCAAAAGTTTGGGATTACATTTTGTCTCTTTTAGTCTTACTTTTTTTTTTTCTTTCTTCTTCTTTATTCCTAAAATATGTAAAGTGAATCCTGAGCGTGAGCTTTCGCTCTCTCTCTGTCTGTCTGTCTGTCTGCCTCTCTCTCTCTCTCTCTCTCTCTCTCTCTCTCTCTCTCTCTCTCTCTCTCTCTCTCTCTCTCCTCTCTCTCTCTCTCTCTCTCTCTGCGTGTGCTTTCGCGCGTGCGTGCGTCTGTGTGTGTGTGTGTGTGTGTGTGTGTGTGTGTGTGTGTGTGTGTGTGTGTGTGTGTGTGTGTGTGTGCTCTTTATCTGTCTGTATTTGTAGTTCTCTTTCTCTCTCTTTCTTTTTCATGTAATTTAACACAGTGTTGAGAATGGGGGAACTGTCTGGAATGTTCTTCCCTATCTGATGATTTTCAGTATCTAAATGTTTCATCTGTGATGTTTACTTTCTTTCTTTATCATGTGATGTTTACTTTATCATGTGATGTTTACTTTGTTTTCTTTCTTTATCTATGATGCTTGCTTTCTTTCTTTATCTTGTGCCGCTGCTTTCCTTTCCTTTTCTCCGAGTTGAGGCCGTGGGGGGGATGGGGGGGGGGGGGGGGGGGAAGATGGGAGAGAAGGGTGGGGTCAACGGGGGGTGTTGGTGGAGGGGGGGGGGGGGTAAGAGAGGGAGGGGTATGAGGGGAGGGATGTAGTCGAGGGCGGTGTTCGGAAATAACATATGGTCGGAAATAACACGCATTGTGTTTTGTCTTTCCCCGTTGCATTCCTCTTTTTTTTTTTCTCCCTCCCTGCCATGTCTGTTCCTGTATTGATTTCTGAATTGTTTTGTAATTTGGAAACGTCTTTGTTGGTTTTGGTTTTCGTTTTTGTCCTTTCTGGATTTTACTTCGTCTGTCCGTAAGGCTGGACGTACAGAACAATAACAGCGAAAAATGCATTCAGACTTCGTCCACAGCCCTCTGGAAATAGAATTCGTTTGGCCGTTATTTCTCCTCAGGAGAAATAGACATAAGGTCTCATTCTTTTGTGCGTATGGATTGTTATCTTTCTGTCTGCCTGTTCATCTGTGTGTCTGTTTTTCTGTCTTTCTTTCATTTATTCTACCTTTTTATGCTTGCTCCTTCCCGCTTTTTAATAAAAGAAAAAAAAAAAAATCCTCTTTCCTTGTCTCTTTCTGTCTTCTCTTTATTTATTTATTTTTTTTTGTTTTTCGTTCTTTTTATTTCTTCGTCCGTTCATTTTCTTGTTCCGTTATCTTCCTAGTTTGGCATGTGGTTCCCTCTCACGTTTCCTTATGTTTTTTGTTTTTTGCTTTTCTTCGCTTTAACCTTCCTTCCTTTCTGTGTTTATTCATTTCTTCTACTTTCCTTCCTTGGTTGTCCTTTGTTTCTTTTCTTTCATCCTTTCATATATATCCTTTCTTCATCTATTCTTCAGATCTTTCTTTCTTCCTCCCTATATTGTTTTTTCTTTTCTTTCCTCTTTCCCCTCTTTCTTTTTGCCCTCATCACGTTCTTTTTCTCCTTACCTTCTTCTGTCTGTCTTTTCGGCCTTCCTTTCTTTCTCCGATTAAGCATTTTTTTTTTCCTCTCATCTCTTCGTCTCTTCCTCTCTTTCTTCTTTCTTTTCTTCTTTCTTTCTTTCTTTTTACACATTTTTTCTTCCTTTTTTTTTTCTTTCTGTCCTTACTTTTTATCCTTTCCTTTGTTTTCTGCCATCCGTCCTCTCTGTTATTTCTGTGTTTCCTTGTTTCCTGTCGGTTTGATGCCAGAGATCATCCACAAACATCTTGAACATCAATCGGAACGCGGAGTGGAAAATCCCACAGTCGATATGTGTGCTTTTACCTTTCTTTCCCCTCCCCGACATCATGTGTGTGTGTGTGTGTGTGTGTGTGTGTGTGTGTGTGTGTGTGTGTGTGTGTGTGTGTGTGTGTGTGTGCGTGCGCGTGCGTTCGTGTGTGTGTGTGTGTGTGTGTGTGTGTGTGAGAGAGAGAGAGAGAGAGAGAGAGAGAGAGAGAGAGAGAGGGGGGGGGGGGAGGGCTCGCGTGCGTGCGTGCTTTATGCGCAATAGCAGCAGTTGTAGTCCTTACTGTTCTTTTATCTTTCCATTTCCCCGCACAGAGTTAATATCAAACAACATAAACTGCTAAAGAGTAAAGAGTTGACTTTTAAAATTCCAATTTCAGAATGTGAAATGGGTCTTCCCGAAGGTTTCTGAAATGGTGCCAAGCTGTTCGCTTCAACCCATCTGGGGTAATGGCTTTTCGCTGGAAAGGTTAAACGTTAAGTGGTGGGGCACGTGCTTCATTGTAAATCCCCCCCCCCCCCCCCCCCCCCCCCCCCCCCCCCCCCTACACCTACAGTTCCACAGGTCAGGGAACCCAGAAACAGTACCTACGTTCGCTCATTCATTAAACAGTGATGGCATGGCACACTGCCTTTCGCTTAAAAAGAATATGATACGAACTATTTTAGTACACGCTTTTGGACTGCAAACGTGACGTGAAGTACACGCAGAGCCATGTTTCAAACTATGACTCGGCGGGGTCGGCGACGTGAATCAAATCTATCGTGTCAACAACGTTGTTTATTTGTTTGTTTGCTTTTGGAAATGCTTCTTAGAACTGAAGGTGAGGGATTTATCACAAAGGCTGTGCCATTAGCACCGCCTACTTGTATTAGTCTCAAGGATGTTGCTAGTAAGTTTTCAGGTCATTCATTTTGATTTGTTTGTATAACAGATAGCTGTGTTGTACTTGTTGCTTTTAAGGACATGACTGTCGAATTTGTTTTTCTCTTGATGGTGACAGCCCCGTCAGTGCCCTCTGTGGTCGGCTGGCATAGGTCAATATTGTACCTTCCTCTCTGAATGTGTGTGTGTGTGTGTGTGTGTGTGTGTGTGTGTGTGTGTGTGTGTGTGTGTGTGTGTGTGTGTGTGCGTGCTTGCAGGCATCTATGTATATATGTATGTGTACATGTATGTATTTTTATGCATGCATACTTTATGTATGTATATATATACATACATACATACACACTATACATATACCATACATAATATATACACATACATACATATATAATGCATACATATATACCTACATGTATGTATTATGCATGCATGTCTGTGTGCATGTATACATTATGTATGTATGTATGTATGTATGTATATATGTATGTAGGCATGCATGCATGCATGTATGTATGTACCAAGCAATACATCGTAGCATGATTGCCGGTACTGCGCAGTCCCAGGCGGTACAAGGTGAGACTGACGTCTTGACAGCCTGAGGCTTGTAAAGCCCAGTTCTGCCAGGACCACAGTACACAGGGAGTGGGGGTGGTGGGGATGAAGGGACGTGGTCAGAGGTGTCAACGCTCCCTCCGTCTGGAAGTGGTTCAGATCCCCGAGGGTCGGCTGCTATGTACTATGGTGGTGCTTCCCGCTCACAGGTCCAAGGGACCCTGTGGAGTCGGTTGAAGCTGGCCGATCCAATGGCCGAGGTTGTGGCCTAAGGCAAGTGTCCGCACCACACGTCGGTAATGGGTTCCTTTGCTGGTCATCCGAAGGCTTATGGGACTTACGATATATCTCAGAGGGTTGGGGAGTGGGAAAGAGGCGGATGCTCCATTTTCTTGTTCTGCTTTCCCTCAGTTTTGGGGTTAGACGAGCACATTCCACGTCAGTAGTGCCCACTTGACCTACCTCCGCTCTGTGCTGATGAAAGAGCGCTTTCTCCTTCCCCAACAGTGTTTCTCCGCAGGTATGTTCTTGCAAATTTGGACGCGCTTCGGGGGTTATGTCGGAACAAGCAGGCCGTTTGCTCCTGAAGTAATGTCATTGCCCCCCCCCCCCCCCCCCCCCCCCCCCCCCCCCCCCCCACCCCCCTCCCAGTGGTAGCGCTTGTTGTGTCCCAGTGAGCCTGGGTCACTCGGATATTGACCTATACAGCTCTAACAGCTCGCTGTCAGTGTGGTTTGTAGACCAGCCTGGGTCAGGATTTGGGGCTGGCTGAGTATAATGGGAAGCGGTACATCGGTTTGCGTTCCGCTCTCAGTCGCACACTCAGTCTGCGTTGGGGTCACTTCTTTTAATGACCGTCTGCGTGCCGTTGTCGACCATTTTACGAGTCTTTTTTTCGTCTTGGTTTCTAGGAGAGGGATGGGTCCACTGCACCATGGCACTTAGTTACAAGCAGGACATCGCTTCTTCGCCTGTTCAGTGGAACATCGGTTCTCCACGCTGTGCCACTGGGTAACTGTAAGGTCCGCCCTGTTGTTGTTGGCCTGGGCCTTCTGAGCTTGGTTCCAAGAATCGGCTGGCCTGTGGGAATGCCAGGGCACGAAGCTTGTTGTTCTCTGCCCTCAGTTCTTCATCCAATAACCATGTTCTTCGGATCGGCGCAATAGTGGCAGATGGCGGTTTGCTCACTGGAGCACTGGGTGCAGCGCCCGACGTTCCGCATGCATTGCCAGTGACTGTAACCCTTTGTCACCATCATGTGGAACAAGCGTGGTGCATGTTCCTGCACTCTGTGGCAATGTGGCCCATTTTGTATAATACTTGTATCACCGCCTCACTGCGGCTACATATGGAGTCACTTTGGAACGCCATCCAGTTTGAGAAGCATCAACGAGGACAGCTTAGTTGCCCTAATGAGCTTCAGTGCTCCAGATGGCGCACCATCTCTACTGACACTCTCTCTTTTGACGTACAAATGAAGAAAAAGAAAAGAAAAGAAAACCGAAAGCCACCGAAATCAAGATTTTACGTCACGATCATAAACACATGCTGTCACGCCAGTTTGCCAATCATTTCAGCGATCTCTCTCTCTCTCTCTCTCTCTCTCTCTCTCTCTCTCTCTCTCTCTCTCTCTCTCTCTCTCTCTCTGACTTTGTCTATCTATATGTCTGTCTGTCTGTCTGTCTGTCTTTCTCTCTGACTTTGTCTGTTGGTCTGTCTCGCTGTCTGTTTGT
>JADBJO010001607.1:162500-165000 GCA_016801955.1 Conus betulinus
AAAACAAACATACAGGCGAACGGAAACGAACACAGGCAATGTCGGTTTGGTTGGTATGAAATGAAATCTTGAAGAACGAGGCAGGGAATAGTTCGACAGTAATATAACGAGCTAATGTGAAAGCAAATCTTAACTGAGTGGAAAAAGGGAACAGTTGACAGTAAAAATAAAGAACAAATATGAAAATAAGTATTAAATTAGGCAGGGAATAAACAGTAAATGACGAGCCAGTACATAGTCGTTATTTACTGTGAACAATTCCTTGCCTACTTTCAGATTTCCTTTCATGGTCAGTTGCAGTATGCTTTCTGAGTCTGAGAGCGTAAAAGCTGATGGTCCAGAGTGTGACTAGTCTGAGACAGCGTAAAAGCTGATTGGTCCAGAGTGTGACTAGTCTGAGACAGCGTAAAAGCTGATTGGTCCAGAGTGTGACTAGTCTGAGACAGCGTAAAAGCTAATTGGTCCAGAGTGTGACTAGTCTGAGACAGCGTAAAAGCTAAGTGGTCCGGAGTGTGACTAGTGTGTCCATGTCTGGCATCCTAGATCAGGGTGACCGCCAGCGGCGGCCAGTGGACTTTCATTGTCCAGTGGAAGCTGAGAGAGAGAGAGTGAGAGAGAGAGAGAGAGAGAGAGTGACCCCTGATGGCTTTGATAGGCCTGGCTCTCTCTGCCTGACGATTGGTTCCAGAATTTGAAATGTAGCGCGAATGACAGTTTATTGTGGCTATAAATGCAGGGCACGCAGAAACACACACACACACACACACACACACACACACACACACACACACACACACACACACACACACACACATACACGCACGCACACACACACACACACACACACACACACCACACACACACACACACACACACACACACACACACACACACACTCGCTCACTGACTCACATACATACATATAGACATGCTTGCTTGCGTACGCGAATGACTACAATAAACAACTATTCCAAACGGTTACTTTGAGATGAAGCAAGGCTGCAGCAATGGTTAGATGGGATTCGGGTCAGCTGAGCGAGCCCATTATTCAAACATGGCGATGCATCGGCTGCGACAGCTGCCTTCCTATGTGCTCATGGCTACAATGGAACTCTGTGGGCACATGAAATATCAGTGTTGTCATGTGTGTGTGTGTGTGTGTGTGTGTGTGTGTGTGTGTGTGTGTGTGTGTGTGTGTGTGTGTGTGTGTGTGTGTGCGTGCGTGTATGTGTGTGTGTGTGTGTGTGTGTGTGTGTGTGTGTGTGTGTGTGTGTGTGTGTTCGCATGCACCTGTTTTGAAGTGCGTGAAGGAGGCAAGATGAAGGACGTGAAATCAGGCAGACAAGCAGCGTGAGCACTGAAGATTTTCCGTTCATAGTTTTTGCTTCATGACGTCATTGCTGCATTAAGGCAGCATTTTACTCCAAGATACGCAAAGGTGTTGTTAGAACCTTCTCGCCAGTGATTGCTTCAAGGGTATCGCGGTTTCAAAATTGTTGGAAAAAATATTGACTGTGAATGTCACAGGCACTATGATACCATCTGACCGACCCGAGAATTCCTCACAGATATGAAAGTTTGAAAACATGTAAGCTTAACTTGCTGGTTTGTGCGAAGCGCTGTTCAAGTGGTCGTTTCCTGCCAACAATGAATTTCTAAAACATGTATTTACCTTACGGTAATTATCAACATGTTCAGTCAAAACGATTTGACAGCAGTGCGTTTGAAGGTGAACATTAAATGCCGAATAGCAGATACTGCGCAATTGATCATTTTATGTTGAAAATAAGTAAACACAAAATATGTCATTTGTTTGAAAACGTTTGATATTGTTTATACAAACGGTAAATTTTGAAAACATGTAATCTGATGATGATAGTAATTACAGTGATTGCTGCTGAAGTTAGGGTGTTATGCTTAGAATAAGGTTAAAAATGTTTTTAACTTGATTCTGAATATCAAAAGCTGTATGTGGATACAGCTCAACTACCAATTTTAAGGCAAACGTAACGTTTGAAGACATAATATGTCATTTAGTAGTGTTTAAATGGACGATAGGGGATGCTTCTAATCTGTCATGCGTGGGAAACAGTTTTGAAAACATTCAGCTTGACACGGATTAAATGCTATATCGTTGATATTGCTTAACTGGTCATTCTATGCAGACAGTAAGTTTTAAAGGAACATAAAGTGCAGGTGCTTGTTGAATGCTGTGGACACTGCTGAATTTGTTATTTTAGTAATGCAGGTAACACATTTAGAAAACGAATTTGATGCTGAATGCAAAGGCTGTGTCGCAAAATAATGTTAAATTGCTCACTTTGTGTAAAATGTGAGCTTTCAAAATCATGTAACCTGACGGTGATGGTTAGATGCTGTAAAACAAGTACTGCTAAATTGATCATTCTATGCAAAATATGAGCTTTCAAAATCATGTAACCTGATGGTAAATGTTAGAAGTTGTAAAACTAACACTGACAAGTTAATTGATCAGTGTTCA
>JADBJO010001607.1:177500-180000 GCA_016801955.1 Conus betulinus
AATTTATTAGTTCATTGTATATATATATATATATATATATATATATATATATATATATATATATATATATATATATATATATATATATGGTGTGGTTACTAACCAACAATAATTTTTTAAAAAGTGCTCAACCGAGTTGGGAACGGCATCTGTAAAAATTTTGATTAAAATATAAGCATTAAAACCTACAGCGCTGTTTCTTGCTGGTGCAATCGTCAGGATATGGGGGGGGGGGTCAGTGTTGTCAGTGTTTTTATACGTGTTCGCTGTCTGCCATCACGTGCGGTCAGTGTTTTCATGTGTGTGTTTTTTTTTTTTTAATTTCTGTTCGCTGATAGGAACTTCCATTTGTGTCTGCAATTGTTTACCATTTCTATCCTAGTGTTTAGGGTTGCTAATTGTGGTTTGCATAGTATCATATATTTTTCTGTTAGACATACATTACATCTTTTTGAAATGTATATATATATATATATATATATATATATATATATATATATATATATATATATATATGTGTGTGTGTGTGTGTGTGTGTGTGTGTGTGTGTGTGTGTGTGTGTGTGTGTGTGTGTGTGTGTGTAATACTCAGTTATCCCTGGACCCATCCATACAATCAGATTTGATTGTCTTTGGAGCTATACAACAATGTTTGATTGCAGTCATGTATGAGTATTCTTTCTTTCTTGTGCTTTCGACACGAACACTGCACTGAACACAGGATCAGATCTGAGGTCACACATCTTTAGCCCTCGCATGCAAATTTCTAAAACAGCCTAAATCTTAACAGTCACATTGCAATAACTGGACTTATAAAACATGGGTTCCATTAATATAAGAAACTCTTGCGCATTTCAATTGGTATCATTATCAGCATTATCATAATTATTAGCGATAGCAGCAGTAGCAGCAGCAACAAGCAGCAGCAGCAGCAGCAGCAGTAGCAGCAGTAGTAGTAGTAGTTGTAGTAGTAGTAGCTGTCGTTGTCGTCGTCGTCGAAATAGTAGTAGAAGCAGTAGTGGTCGTCGTCGTAGCAGTAAAAGCAGTAGTAGTTGTAGAAGTCGTCGTAGTAGTAGTAGTCGTTGTAGTGAAGGTGATGGTGGTGGTGGTGTAAGTAGCAGTATCAGTAGCATTGCTTCAGCTGCTTCAAGCCCTACCATCTACATTGCTCTGTTCTTGGATCATACTGACCGTCGATGCACGTCCTCCACGATCTGGTTCACGACCTACTCCGCTTCCTGCACGCCGTCCAGCTGATGATCCCTTCGTCGTCTTTCCCTCTGGACACACGGCACTTAGGTCACGTCAGTCCCGGACAAGCCAACAGAGTGGCGGTCAGCGGGGAACCCTTGATGTCCTGTCCATCTCCCACCCCGGTCCGGCCTCTATCGCCCTCTCGCGTGTCCGATCTCTCTCCCCCCCCCCCCCCCCCCCCCCCCCCCCTCCCCCCTCCATCCCATCTCACTCTCACCACCACCTTCCCTCCCCTCCTCTCCTCCCCCTCCCCTCCCCAATCCAGAAACTTTCCTTTCCTCCGTCTATACTGTCTTCTCCGTCTCTGTCTCCTCCCCCCCCCCCCCCCCCCTCACCCATCCTCGTGCTTAGGGACTCGTCATGGAGTTGTCGTTCCTAGTGGCAGGTTTCTCGCCGGAGACGCCTAGGTCCTGATGCAGGGGATAGAGGACTAGCTCTGTCTTGCCGGGAGATGGTTCCCGGAGGTCGTCTGCTCCTTTGGTGTGGTAGGGTGTGTGGGGTGGGGGTGTATGGGTGTGGGGTGGGGAGGAGGCGGGGTTGGGGTGGGGATGAAGGGCGGGGAAGTTAAGGCGTGGGGACGAAGACTCAGCGGGGGAAGAAGGTGAGGCTGTAAGTGGTATGATGTGGGGATTGGATGCCAGGCCTCGCCTTTTTATTTCTGTCCTCAGCCCCCCCCCCCCCCCTCCCCTCCCCCACTTTCTCTGGGAGGCATTACTTCCACCTCGCTTATCACCGATACCCTACGGTGCCCCATCCCCCCCACTCCCCACTCCCACCCCCCCACCTCCACCCCTACAGACCACCGCAGAGCTGGTAGTCCTCCCAAGGGAGCAGAGAGAATGAAGACTGTCAGGTCACACGACGGGGCCACCCACTGCAGGGTGCTTTGGGCTGCTGATGCTGCTGGTGCATCGTTTCCGTTGTAGCGCGCGCGCGCACGTGTGTGTGTGTGTGTGTGTGTGTGTGTGTGTGTGTGTGTGTGTGTGTGTGTGTGTGTGTGTGTGTGTGTGTGTGTGTGTGTGTGTGTAAATGTGTTAGAGAGAGAGAGTGAGTGTGTGGTGTGTGTGTGTGTGTGTGTGTGTGTGTGTGTGTGTGTGTGTGTGCGCGCGATGCGCACGCACGCGCGCGTGCGCGTGCGTGTGTCCCTTAAGTACATGGCGATAGAATTTCTAAAAGTTCCAAGAATCATTACTAACAAAGGCACAACATTTGCACAGGATTGCAGACAAAAACAAAATCGGACAAAA
>JADBJO010001607.1:185000-187500 GCA_016801955.1 Conus betulinus
TCTCTCTGTGGGTGTAGTGTGTGTCTGTCTGTCTTCTGGTTTCTGTTTCTGTCTCCGTCTCTGTCTTTCTGCATGCTGCCACCCCACCCCCCTCTCTCTCCATCCCTTTCTTTCCTCCTCTCTTCCCCTCTCCTTCCCTCCCCCCCCCACCCCAACCATCCGTCCTCAGCCTTTCAGACAAAGTCCCTTGAAAAGAGGAGACCAGGCGCAGTTAAACGGGGGAGAAAGTACAGGGAGGGAGGGAAATTTGAGAGACACTTAATCCACTTAGAAGGCCCCCCTCAGACGGGAGGACTTCAACGGAGGGGTGGGGGGGGGGGGGGGGGGGGGGGGGGGGGGGGGGGGGGGGGGGGGGGGAAGGGGGCGTGGTCTTCGGTACTCCGTCACCTCTGCTGGGACTGGCAATGTTTGTTTGCCTTCCAACTGTCCCGCCATATTGTCCCAGAATCACGGGAAAATGAGGCCGGCGGGATTGCTTTTCGGTTTTTTTTTTTTTTACACCCTGATGGTTTTCTCTCTCCCCCGACAGCTAATAGCTTTTTTTTCGTCGTCTTTTTTTTTTTTTTTGCCTCTCAAAGTTCTGTTTTGGTGTCTTGCTATTTCTTTTATATCTTTATGACTGTCTGCCTGTCTGTCTTCTCGCTCTTCTCTCCTCCTCTCTCTCTCTCTCTCTCTCTCTCTCTCTCTCTCTCTCTCTCCTCTCTCTCTCTCTCGCTTTCATTTTTCCTTCCCTTCTTCCCTAGCTGTGGTCTGTGTGCATTTGATATTCTTCCACCCATTCTTTGTGGCAAATCTCATTGCATTTTTTAAAATTTACTTCATCGCTAGCTATTTATGTGTTATTTAGATTTTTTGGTATTTCGCGTTTCGTAACCACTGATTTTATTGATTCTGTTATAAAGACGCTCTTTCTTGACTTATAATTTTTACCTTAAAAAACAGACATCAACATAAAATAATTCGTTCGTCTCTTTCTCCATCTGTCCCTCGCATCTCACTTTCATCCCTCCCCTCCCTCTCCCTGCTCCCTCTCTCCTCTCTCCTCTCTCTCTCTCTTCTCTCCCCTCTCTTTTCTCTCTCTCGCCCTTCCTATATTTCTCTCTCTTTCCCCCTCTCTTTCTCCTCTCTCCCTGTTCTATTTTCTCTCTCTCTCACCATTCCTTCTGCCTTGTCCCCCACCATTGTCCTGTCTGTCTGTCTCTCTCTTCTCCTCCCCTCATTTCGTTCTTTTTCGCGCGCGCGCGCGTTGTGTATGTTTTTTTTCTCTCTCTCTCTCTCTCCCTCTCCTCTCTCTCTCTCTGTGTTGTGTGTGTGTGTGACCTTGAAGAAGTAAAGAAAAAGAACAAAAAGAAGAGAGACAGAGAAAGAGAGTGAGAGACAGACAGACAGACAGATAAATATGAGACGGGCACGAGAATTATCCACAACTTAACATTCTTTTTTCTTTCTTCCTTTTAGAGACGGTACTTTCAGCTTTCTCCCCCCCCCCCCCCCCCCCCCCCCCTGTTGTTTGTTTCAAGAAAAGTCGCTCCACGTCTGTCAGTGCCAGCCACTGACGTCGTCGACATGTCGTAAAAGTTTCAGATGGTAACTTCCGGCTGGAGTCTTTCCGGTTGCGCGTCCACCATCAGTCATCCAATCGGTGGTCTCCATGGGCCTGGCTGTGTTACCGCCCTCTCCGCCATCAGTCATGGGCCAATCGGGTGTCAGCCATGGGCCTGGCTGTGTACCGCCCTCTCCGCCATCAGTCAGCCAATCGGTGGTCTCCATGGGCCTGGCTGTGTGCCGTTTCCATAGAGGTCCACAGCTTGGCCCCCGGGCAGTTCCCCCTGCCAATCTTTATTTCTCCTTCCTTCTGTCTGCCTGTCTGTCTGTCAGTCAGTCCTGTCTGTCCGATCTCTGTCTTCCTTGCCTCTCTCTTATATGTTTGTCTGTCTGTCTGTCTTCTTTGTTTGTTCTGTCTGTCTTCTTTGTCTTGCCTGCCCTCCATCTGTCTCTCTCTGGCTCTCTAGCTCTGTCTGGCTCTCCAGCTCTTTCCTTCTGGCTCTCCGTCTCTGTCTGCCTGTTTGTCTGTCTGTCTGTCTGTCTGTCTGTCTCTCTCTCTCTCTCTCTCTCTCTCTCTCTCTCTCTCTCTCTCTCACTCACTCCTCGCTCGTGGCTCGCTCTGTCTCTGTCTCTTTTTTCCTCCCTCCGTCCTCTTTCTCTCTCACTCACTCACATCGCCCGTTTGCTCGCTCGCTTTGTCTGTCTCTTTTTTTTCCTCCCTCCTTTCCCTCCTCCCCTCTCTCTCTCTCTCTCTCACTCGCTCGCTCGCTCGCTCGCGTTGTCTGTCTGACTCTTTTTTCCTCCCTCCTTCCCCTCCTTCCCCCTCTCTCTCTCTATTATATATATATTCTATATAATATATATATATATCTATATATATATATATATATATACTAAAACGCCTAATAATTTTTTTTTTAAAGTCTCAACCCCTTGGGGAGCAACATCTTTTTAA
>JADBJO010001607.1:195000-212500 GCA_016801955.1 Conus betulinus
GGTACGGTGTGAAGCAGCAATCCTCGTCCCTCTCTTTCTGTCCGAGGTATTATCCCACCATCACACTCACACGCTCTTTTTGTTGTCGTTGAAAGTTTTTTTTTTTTTTTTTTTTTTTAATATGTACACGACCACGTCTCTTTCGGGTTGTCTGTTTGTGTTCTGTCGTAATATGTACAGATACTCATTTCTTTCTTGTCCTGTCGTTATATCTTGTCTATTGTGTTCACGCACTTATTTCGTCATTAAATGTACACGCACCTGTCTCTCTTTCTGGTTGTATACTTGCGTTGTATCGTAATAAGGTAGACGCCTGTTGCATGGGTGTGAAATTGCTTTTTTTTTTTTTTAATAATATGTACATGTACATGTCGCTTTCGTGTTGCATGTTTGTGTGTTTTGCCATAATATGTCTGTTCCATACCGTACTTGGTACTGTCATACTGTGTGCGTGTCTCTTTCTGGTCGTATATGTGAATTATGTCATGCCAAGTAACCTATATATCACGTTCATGTATACTTGTATGTGTCTTTCTGTTTAGAGGTACATGATTCTCTTATATAGTGAATTGGTATAATACCATACTGCTGCTGTGTAGCTCTACAGGTTTCTTTTGTCTTGTGAAATTTCAACTGAAAATGGTTTTTCTTTGAAGGATGGACGCAAGAACGAAAAGGCGAAGAATAATGACCGATCGAAGGAGTTGCTAATGAACACTCAAAAACAGCAAGACGTAATTGAGAAAAGATTTCCTTTCCCATTTGAGCCCTGGAAAAAGAAACAGCTGTTTGGGTAGAAAATTGACGTGTTTATCGAGGGGGGAAACGCTGAAACAGAGACTGTTCTGGTAGCTTTTCTCTTCGATCTGTCTGTCCGTCCGTCTCTCTCCTTCAGTTTGTCTGTCTGTTTCTCTGTCTGTCTGTCTCTCTCTCTTTCTCTCTCTCTCTCTCTCTCTCTCTCTCTCTCTCTCTCTCTCTCTCTCTCTGTGTGTGTGTGTGTGTGTGTGTGTGTGTGTGTGTGTGTGTGTGTGTGTGTGTGTGTGTGTGTGTATGATGAAATACACAGCTAAAGAAAACCACAAACGTTGAAATATACTACAAGATAGTCGCACACACACTGAAAGACACAACAAAACAACTACACAGATGATGAAATAAGCAATCAGACGAGCAGACGTTGAACAGTAAAACAACTACACGGACGCTGTAATATGTAGCCAAACAACCGTACATTGAAATATATATCCGATCCACCTCAAAGATGTTGAAATACAAAACCAAACAACTTCTCAGACGTTGAAATTGATTGCCATAGAAACAACAGATATTGAAATACGACCAAAGAGCCAAAGACGTTGCAATACACAGCCAAACAACTCAGATGTTGAAATTGATTGCCATAGAAACAACAGATGTTGAAATATGACCAAAGAGCCAAAGACGTTGCAATACACAGCCAAACAACTCAGACGTTGAAATTGATTGCCACAGAAACAACAGATATTGAAATACGACCAAAGAGCCAAAGACGTTGCAATACACAGCCAAACAACTCAGAGTTGAAATTGATTGCCACAGAAACAACAGATGTTGAAATATGACCAAAGAGCCAAAGACGTTGCAATACACAGCCAAAACAACTCAGATGTTGAAATTGATTGCCACAGAAACAACAGATGTTGAAATATGGCCAAAGAGCCGCACGGACGTTGGCATACACAACCAGACAAACAGACGTTGAAATACACACCACAGAAAAAAACAGACGTTGGCATACACAACCAGACAAACAGACGTTGACATACACAACCAGACAATCAGACGTTGACATACACAACCAGATAAACAGACGTTGGCATCACAACCCGAGTAACAAACAGACGTTGACATATACAAAACAGACAATCAGACGTTGTGACATACACAACCAGACAAACGGACGTTTGACATACACAACCAGACAAACGGACGTTGGTATATACAACCAAACTAGCAAACAGACATTTGTCATACACAACCAGACAAACAGACGTTGACATACACAACAGACAAACAAACAGACGTTCATACACAATCACACTTGCACACAGACGTTTGGTATACACAACTGACTAACAAACAGACGTTGACATACACAACCAGACAAACAAACAGACGTTCACATATACAATCACACTTGCACACAGACGTTGGTATACGCAACTGACTAGCAAACAGACGTTGATATATACACAACCAGACAAACAGACGTCGGCATACACAACCAGACAAACAAACAGACGTTGATTAGGCAACCCTGACAAACAAACAGACGTTGAAATACAGCAAGAAACCCGTTGAAATATATAGCAGAACACAAATGTTGAAATACACAGCCAAACAGCAATGCAGGCATTGAAATTCATAAACAAATAACAGCACAGACGTTGAAATGCACGAACACACAGACGTTGAAATGCACGAACACACAGACGTTGTAATGCACAAAACACACAGACGTAATGCATAAACACACAGACGTTGTAATGCACAAACACACAGACGTTGTAATGCACAAACACACTGACGTTGTAATGCACAAACACACTGACGTTGAAATGCATAAACACACAGACGTTGAAATGCACAAACACACAGACGTTTGAAATGCATAAACACACAGACGTTGAAATGCACAAACACACAGACATTGTAATGCACAAACACACAGACGTTGAAATGCACAAACACACAGACGTTGAAATGCAGAGCCAAACAAACAGACAATTTCTAAAACGAACTATTAGTAAGTCCGCCAAGCAACAGGGACAAACAAATCACAAGACAAAACACGACGCGTTTCGACCTCTTCGGTCTTCTTGATACGAGACAAACAACATTCAAGACGATGAAAACGAAAAACCGGCAATCACTTATCTTCTCAAATTCGGCGCACGATGTGCGCTGAATCGTTCTTCGATTTCATTATAATGCGCGTTGCTTATCTTGCCTAAAGAAGACTTGAGAGGTCGAAACGCGTCGTGTTTTGTCTTGTAATTAGTGTGTCCCTGTTGTTTGGCGGACTTACAAAACGTAAACAATTATTTCAAAAATGTGTTTCAGTTTCTGCCTGCAGTCACCTCAATTTGAAACGAACACACAGACTACTACCATACACTGTCAAACAACCACACAGACACTACCATACACTGTCAAAAAACCACACAGACACTACCATACACTGTCAAACAACCACACAGACACTACCATACACTGTCAAACAACCACACAGACGTACCGTACACTGTCAAACAACCACACAGACACTACCATAAACTGTCAAACAACCACACAGACACTACCATACACTGTCAAACAACCACACAGACACTACCATACACTGTCAAACAACCACACAGACACTACCATACACTGTCAAACAACCACACAGACACTACCATACACTGTCAAACAACCACACAGACACTACCATACACTGTCAAACAACCACACAGACACTACCATACACTGTCAAACAACCACACAGACACTACCATACACTGTCAAACACCACACAGACACTACCATACACTGTCAAACAACCACACAGACACTACCATACACGTCAAACAACCACACAGACACTACCATACACTGTCAAACAACCACACAGACGTTACCATACACTGTCAAACAACCACACAGACGTTACCATACACTGTCAAACAACCACACAGACACTACCATACACTGTCAAAACAACCACACAGACACTACCATACACTGTCAAACAACCACACAGACACTACCCATACACTGTCAAACAACCACACAGACACTACCATACACTGTCAAACAACCACACAGACACTACCATATAACTGTCAAACAACCACACAGACACTACCATACACTGTCAAACAACCACACAGACACTACCATACACTGTCAAACAACCACACAGACACTACCCACACACTGTCAAACAACACACAGACGTTACCATACACTGTCAAACAACCACACAGACACTACCATACACTGTCAAACAACACACAGACACTACCATACACTGTCAAACAACCATACACCACACACTGTCAAACAACCACACAGACGTTACCACACTGTCAAACAACCACAGACGTTACCATATTATGTGAAACAACCACCACAGACGTTACCATACTCTGTGAAAAAACCACACAGACGTTACCATACACTGTGAAACAACCACACAGACGTTACCATACACTGTCAAACACCACACAGACGTTACCATACACTGTCAAACAACACACAGACGTTACATACACCGTACCATACACAACAAACAAACAACACACAGAGGTTTACCATACACTGTCAAACAACCACACAGACGTTACCATACACTGTCAAACAAACACACAGACGTTACCATACTCTGTCAAACAACCACACAGACGTTGACATACACTGTCAAACAAACACACAAACGTTGACATACACTGTCAAACAACCACACAGACGTGGACATACACTGTCAAACATCCACACAGACGTTGACATGCTCTGTCAACCAACAACCACACAGACGTTGACATATTCTCTCAAACAACCACACAGACGTTGACATACTCTGTCAAACAACCACACAGACACGGGCGTTGACATATTCTGTCAAACAAACCACACAGACGTTACCATACTCTGTCAAACAACCACACAGATTTTGGCATACTCTCTGTCAAACAACCACACAGACGTTGACATACTCTGTCAAACAACCACACAGACGTGGGTATACATACTCTGTCAAACAACCACACAGACGTGGACGTACACTGTCAAACAACCACACAGACGTGACCATACGCAGCCAAACAGGATCTCGGACGTTTGAACACAAAGACACAGCCAGCCTCCTGCGTCGATCGTGTGGCGGCGGTCAGTCCAGCCCCTCTGCGGTGGACTGACGGCCTGGTGATGGCAGCGCCTGTGTGGATCGTTGGGCCGCTGGCCTCAACACCCCTGCAAAGTCATAGCCTGCTTTAGTCCTCACCCCTGTGGATTGGCTGGCTGTGTTATTCCCGCACCTCTCTAGACTAATTGCCTGCTTATTTCAACGCCCGAGTAGATTAGTTCGCCGGTTAATGTCAACGCCTGCGTGGTTTTGTGTCTGTTTATTAGAATGGTCTTTGTTTTGTTTTTTGGTTGTTATTTTGCTTTTTTATTCATCGCTGGCTGGCGTTGGTTGATTTTCCGTTTATTTCGTTTCTTTCAATTGCTAACGTTGGGTGTTTATTCGAACGTCTGCGCAACCTAGTAGCCTGTTCCCTGAAGGGGTGTGTTTTTCTGTTTATTTTGTCGTGTGTGTATGTGTGTGGTGGTTCGGCTGTTTTTTCAATACCCCCGTAAATGTTTGGTTGTTTTAAGTCATGGTGTATGCGGTCGGTTGGTGGTTTGTTTCAACGCTTATGTGGTTAGGTATACGGCTGCTCACACGCCAACAACGGGCGATTGTGTGGCCTATTTTTAAACTAGTTGTCACTGATGGAAATTAAAACTTTCACTACAGATTTCATTTTATTAGTTTATTCGTGTGTGTCTTTTTAATTCCATGAATGTGTACGTTTTTTTGTTTTTTTTTTAAGTATGCCACTCTTTTCTTTTAGACAATCGGACACGATCTTGTTTTGACCTGGAAAAGCGTTTACAAAACATTTTTTTTTAATCGTTTGTTTGGAGAAAGAAATGTCACTCACTGGGTGTAATTATCTCTCTTCTTAGCTCTCGCCACCTCTCTCTCCCACCCCCCCCACCCATCTCCGTCTCTTTACATCTCAGTTTCTCTCTCTCTCTCTCTCTCTCTCTCTCTCTCTCTCTCTCCTCCTCCATCCTCCTCCTCCCCTCCTCCCCCCTCCCCCCCCCCGAAACAAAAGGGGGGGTCAAAAAAAAAACAAAAACAATGCACAACGTTTCGACTCTTAGAGCCTTTTTCAAGTGACATGAAACGACAGTACACGCAAATTTTGCTGTGTGTAATGTCACTCATGTCACTTGAAAAAGGCTCTAAGAGTCGAAACGTTGTGCATTGTTTTTTGTTTTCTTTTTGACCCCCCCCCCCCCCCCAGCGGGGTTTCGGTCTTTATCACCAATCCTCAAATCATATAGTTGTTCTGCTTTTTTTTTTTTTTTTTAATCAGCATTCTGTTTGTTCTTCAGTGAACACCCTGTGCCGCTCCTGTGTTGTAATTATTTACTCAGCGGGGGTGTCCTCCAAGGTTTGCTTTTTTTTTTTTTTTTTTTTTTTTTTTTTTTGCTTTTGTTTTGTGCTTTTTGGTTTTTTGCATGTTCGAATTTAAAATGAACGAATAGAAAAGTTAGAATTGGAGTGAGGAGAGAGGTCACGAGGGATTGAGGTGGGAGGATCACACAGATGTGAAACACACGGAACACCCCCCCTCTCTCTCTCTCTCTCTCTCTCTCTCTCTCTCTCTCTCTCTCTCTCTCTCTCTCTGTTTCTCTCTCCCCCCCCCTCTCTCTCTGTCTGTCTCTCTCTCACCCTCTACCCCCCCCCCCTCTTCTCTCTCTCTCTCTCTCTTATTTTCAAAGTTCAACATTAGAGGCTTTTTTTTTTTTTAATAAAGTTTCGTGCACACAAAGTATGTAAATACTATCATGTGTTTCTTCCACGCTTTTGTCAAGATACATCATGTGTGTGTGTGTGTGTGTGTGTGTGTGTGTGTGTGTGTGTGTGCCGACATGGCTCAAATGGACGCCTGCCATCTGATGGTGTTTAGTGTGCTTCATTACTGTTCCCGAAAGGTTTTTTTTTTCTTTTCTTTTTTTGTTTTTGACGGGTGAGGTACCGCATTAAGAGGAAGCGTGTGTCCATCGAAGGATTTTCCTATATTCACACGCATTTCTCTTAAAACTGGACAGGTAGTAACAGCTCTGCTATGTCATTCCCAACAGCATCCCTTCCCTTTACTCCTCTCTCCACCCCTCTCCACTCCTTTACCCCCCCCCCCCCCCCCGGCACACACACACACACACACCACATACACAGAGAGAGAGAGAGAGAGAGAGAGAGAGAGAGAGAGAGAGAGAGAGAGAGGAGAGAGAGAGAGAGAGAGAGAGAGAGAGAGGAGAATTAGGGAGAGAGGGATGCGGAAATACAGGCTGAGACGACAACCCATTAGCATTCGTCGCTCGAGAAGACAGGCTATAGAATTTAAGAGTTCTTTGATACCCACCTACACGACTAGGTTCCCTTTCGCTCTCTATTCTCCTCTCTTTGTTTTTGTTTTGTGTTTTGTTGTTGTTAGTCCCCTTCTTTTGCAAACTCCAGTCGTTTCCCTCTGCTCTCCCTCCCCCTCCTTCCCTCTCCATCCTCTTCCTGCCGCCGCAACATCAGTTCGTTCCTTTTCTGGTGTCCATTTTTTACCTCAAAGCTTGAAGTGAGTTATAGATAGTACATGTGAGGGGATGTTTTCTTTCTGTGGCTCACGACACTTGGCCGTCCATTTCTTCGTGTCTTGTATCTGTCGTTAGAGGCGAGTCGTTGGTAAGTCGTGTCCATTACCTTGCAGGCTGAAACTTCCCTGTCAGTTTTGGAAGTTGCCTTGTTGTGGAGAGACGGATCTTTGCGTGATTTTGACATCAGGAACGGAGAAGGTAGTGGTTTTTCAATGGCTACCGAGAGCGCATCCATCGAACTCACAGAGTGAATGTACGCTGATTTGAAAATCAAATGTGAATACAATCATGAGAGAGGAGAGTGATCATGACAGAGAGAGAGTGAGACACGACACCAGACAGACAGACAGACAGACAGACAGACACACAGACAGAGAGAGAGAGAGAGAGAGAGAGAGAGAGAGAGAGAGAGAGAGAGAGAATTTTATTTCAAGAAGGTAATGGATTAACCATAAATATTTTTCTTTGCATCCAGCCCACTGGGCAAGAAAAAATATACGTAGTAAGGAGCAAAATCAAACAATATAAATGAGGGAGGGGGAGAGAGGGATGATGATAATCTTATTTCTAAGGGTAACAGATAAGCAAGCACATGCTTTTTTTTCATCTGGTCCTTGCCCCACTAAGGGACTAACTAGCATGACTAGCAACTACTAAGCATAACTAGCGACTAAGACTTACAAAAATTGTAACAAACACACATATCTTCACAAACGCAGTAAAAGTTGATGAGTTGTTCATCCACTACATTTAAGGCGTAGATGACTTTTAAAGGGAAAAAAAGCGATTGAAACAACAAACAAAAATAAAGAAATTAATTTCAAAGAAAGAAAAAAAATCAGCACACACAGACATGAGAGAATGGGAGACGAGGGGGAGAGGGGGAGAGAGAGAGGAGGAGGGAGGAGGGGAGAGGGATGGGGAGAGAGAGGGTAGGAGAGAGGAGAAAGAGAGTGTGTGTGTGTGTGTGTGGACTGATTTCTAAGGTGAGGAGAAGGAGAACAGTTAAGGAGGGGCATACAACGATAGAGATAGAGGAGGAGAGTGCGGTTGGGAAGTAGTAGAGAGAGCGAGATTGACGAGTGGCAACTGCGATTCGATTGTGGGGATGTCATCATGTCCGAGTTCTTTCCCTTGAATGTGGTCACTAAAAGTTTACTGGGGATACTGATTGGATCAGGGACAGTGGCGGGACAGGGAACTGAGTTAGGGCAGACAGAGGAATTTTTCTTGAGAGAGGGGAAAAGGACATGGTTATAAGTCGATTAGTGAGTTGTCCGAGTTCTTTTTTCAGCTTTTGCCTTGCGCTGACGTGCCCCATAAGGACAATCTACTCCAAAACTTGGCCTAGGAACCCTCATTATGTGTCCTGGTGAAAAAAAAGGAGCATGCCGGCAGGGTCTTGCCCCGAGAACTACTAAGCATGAAGAGAGTGGATTTTTTTCTGCTCGAGAGAGAGACCAAGAGGTGGAGTGAGATTGAACCCTTGAGGAAAAATGCTATACCCGATGCGCTGATGATTAGGTCTTGAATTTGCAGAGACGAGGATTGTGTAAACGCATATGGGAGATTGTTGGGAGGTGAAAAGAGTGGAAGGAGACATGGAGAGAGAGGAGGTTTGAGAGGGAGAGAGCAAACGGGATTAAAAACACGCACACGAACGCCTTGTTGAGCCGAAAGCATGAAAAAAGCGCGTGGGAGCGAGGGTAGAACGGCGATGGGGTGGGGGTGGTACGTGAAAGAAGAGGAAGAAGAAATGTAGAGATGGTTCTAGGTCAAACCATGTGATTTCTTCCCCGTGTCTTGAGGTTCTCATTGTTTCGCGCACAGCAGTTCTGTTGCATTTCCGTTTAGCGCTGAATTTGTAGAGAGGAAGTTGTGAGTTGAGTTAGATACGAGAGTAGGAGGTTAATGAGAGAGTAGACGGAGTGTGTCTGCAAGGATTCTACGTGAATTAAGAGGGGAGACCGGTGTGAGGATTTGAGAGAACGATTGTGTTGTGAGCAAGCTGTCTTATAACCAGGAGAGAGATGGGAGACAGAGAGAGGGAGTGAGAAGGCCAAGAAACGTAGGGATGAGAGATAGACGTGAAAGATGAGAGATGCGAGGCAACAAATGGCGGAACAGGAGCGGTTGAAAGGAGCAGATGTGACGAGAGGTAAACAACGGGAGGAGAGTAGGGAGGAGAGTAGAGAGACAGAGAGCGGTGAGGAGGTCAAATTCCAGCCCATGAGGGATCTTGATTTTCTATGCGGGACTGGAGATGGAGACAGAGAGTTTAAGTTTGGAGAGGCTGAAGAGGTGGATCCAAAAATAAAGAGTCGGGCCCCTGAGTTTCCCTTTTTGTAGCCCTCACTGCGTCCCCATTCCACAGACAATAAACTTTCTTCCTTCAGAGACTGAATCTATTTCAGCTGTTAGAGAGTGATTGTGTGTGTTCATTCATAGATTGATTACTGTCATGAAATATAGCGATCCTCCAGAGCGAAGAGGAGATGAGAGAGAGAGAGGTTAGCAGTGGAAAATATTGCATTGGGTAGTGGAGAGAGGGAGATTTGTAGTTACCACTACGTGGGGCAGTTTAGCCCAGTATCTCAGTGAACGTCGTAGCTAGCGATTTGATTTAGTCACGATTTCATTACCTTACATTCCTTTTGTAAAATATTAAACATACAACAAGCGCTAAGGATGATAATTAGACAACTACAATGCCTAGCCCATAGAAATACAGTCAAGGTACAGAATCACGTTGTACGCTGGAAAGAAAATTCATACATAGGAATATTCATTTCACCAGAAATTAAACCTTAAGAATGATCTACATTATTTGGTTCACAAATCCATGATTGCAGTGTTTCTTTGTCGTAAAGCATAAAAGATATACATGGCTAACTTTCGGATCAGTGATGCTGATCCATTACGAAGAAGAGTATATAGGACTGTTTCAATTCCACCTAGATACTTTGAACGGATTCCAATATACAATGGGCAGATGTGTATAAAATGTTGTTCATCTTCAATAACTTTGCAAACTGGACATGTAAAGTTTCTGTTTTCGCTAAACATCGTTCTGAGTGAAGAACCATTAATTGGCAATACCCCAAGTCTTAATTTTACCAACCCATCTCGGAAACATCTTTTGTCAACGAACTGGAAGTATCCTTCACTTTCAAATGACTGTTTGAAAAGACGGTAGGTGCTATAAACGTCTCCATTCATAACTGAACTATGCCATTCTTGTTGATAATTGTCTATCAAACGCTGTTTAAACAAGGATAAAAATGATTGTTCACACCCTACTCCTTGGTTAAACCAAGCATATCCAAATCCCATTCTAAACAGTGTATTTCTAACCAAACTAACCCAGCATGGTTTCCCTTGGTCATCTAAATTCTTAAGCATAATATAAGCCTGTTTCGGTATCCTAGATAAGTCCATCTTTAAAATTTCAACCAGTACTTGATACATCTAACTGAACCATTTACATAAAGAGGAAATCGCCCGGTTTCACCAAGGACTAACTTATTTGGTACTTTCAAAGGGATTTTCAAAAATCGTTTACATGCAAACATGTGAAACTTTTTCAATGTTCTCCAACCTGTGTAAACCCCACAATTCAGCAGCATACATCAACACGGGTTGTACTTGTGTATCAAAGATTTTGAAGAAACACGATTTCGAAATATCATGTAGTCTTCCAACGTGCTTTACGCATTCAATACACGCTCCTCTGCCCTTGGTCGCCAGAGGATCAACACATTTTTTTTAAAAAGTCATTCTTGTCGTAAAAACAAATCCAAGATAGTTATATTCATTCTACCACTTCTAGTTTCACTTTTCATCTAAAGAATCCCACTTTACGAAAAACAATAGTTTTATTTATTTATTAATCTTCAGAAACATGCTCTTGCAAGCATCATTTAATATATCAATTGGTTTTGAAGACCTCTGGCAGTACAGGACAAAAGAACAATGTCATCTTCGAACAAAAGTAAAAATAGTCAGCAAGACCAGCAACAACTGTACCCCATGTAATCCATTATCATTCACGTGGTTTGCAATCTCCTTTATAAAAAGTGAAAAAAGTTCAGGGCTTAAAATGCATCCCTGTCTCAGACCAACAGGACAATCAAAAAAATCTGTTAAGTGTCCATCAGTTCCTACACAGGAAAGTACTGATTTATAAACAGCCACTACAGCCTTCATGAATTTTCCATTTATGCCAGTTTTTATCAAAACTTCAAACAAAGGTTCATGTTGCACAGAATCAGAAGCTTTTTTTAAATCGACGAAGCATGCATAAAAGTTACCACCTCTTTTAGAAAAGCTTTTTCTCTATTATTGCATTTAAGGTAAAAATATGATCAAATGTCGAATAGCCTTTTCTAAATCCAGCCTGGGTTTCTGTCAATATTTTATTTGTTTCAATACAATTTACTAGTCTTTTGTTGTTGAGAATCATTGTGTAGCACTTGCTCATTAGGCTTAAAAGGGAAACCCCTCTGTAACTGTCAGTCAGTGTTTTATCCCCCCTTTTAAAAATCGGAACAATAAATGCTTTACTCCAATCATCAGGGTAGAGACCCTGATTGAAAAGCGTATTAAATAGCCTTGTCATAAAAGGAACCGAAAAATCATCACCCAGTTTTAACATTTCTGGGAGCAATTTCGTCAATACCACACGCTTTTTCCATTTTTCAATTTTCGAAGGGACTCGAGGACTTCCATTTCACTTATAGGTACATTTAATTCTTCACAGCTACAGTCTTGGTTTTCAAGAGTCAAACTATTTACTTTAATTGCTGGGATATTAACAGTGTTTTTGGAAATGTTCAAACCACTGCCTGTCTGATATTTCTGGGCTCAAGTTAGTCTTCCTTCTTCCTGAAAGTTGTCTGATCTCTCTCCAAAATGATTTACTGTCTTTGTCAAGAGAAGCAAGCCGTAAAGTCTTTTCTCGTTTAGAGCTACGCTTTTTCTGTTCCAAAAGTGAGCGAAGTGGTTTAGCGTCGCGGACTCCCGGCTGGGAGGTCGTGGGTTCGAATCCCATCAGAAGTCATGTGGGTTTTTCTGCCCCGACCGGGCTCCTACCCAGAGTTGAGTTTGCTGCGGACTCAGTTGGGAAGACTGGGACCACACAGTCGAGTTTCATCCACTTAATGGATGCGTTTCTGAGAGTGTTGCTCAAATTTCCTGACCAACACTGCAGGTGTCTGTATCTCTCGGGCCTGGTTGACGCCGGGATATATTATGAAAGGAAGCGTAGAGTACAGCCCTGTCATGTAGTCTCAGACCGAAATGGAAATCCGTAGCATCATCATAATCATCCTCATTCTCATCGATCAGCATAAAAAAAAAAAAAGTCTCAAATTCTGTGGCCCTTCATGCCCTGCTCTCATGGTGACCTCAGTTTCGATGTCCTCTCCACGTCTGTGGCCTTGGTTTGGTTCCGTCGGGGTCACCGGTATCGGCGAGTCCATGGGGGCTGTCGTTGGACGGACGTGGTGGCGCCCTCCGGAGGGAGAGCTCACTCACGCCGGCTCCGCGACTAAGCAATTATTGTCGTCAGTAGGGGGCTTAGTAGGTGGTGTCCTGGTATGTTAGATCAGAACAGGCGCCACTGAACACCACTGAAGTGACTCGGCGGCAGTGCAGTGTCTCCTCCGGTGGTTGCCTCTTGACGACTTGACATTGACTGCTCCCTGTGGATTGCCGGTGCCGGGGGCTGCGGCGGGGCCGACCGGGCTGTGGCTGTGGACAGGGGGTCGGAATGAGCGGCGTGGGTGCACTGCCTCTGAGGTGGCGCAGAGGTTGGAACAGCAAAAAAAAAAAAAAAAAAAAAAAAAAAAAAAAAAAATCTTAGAGCCTCAGAAAACAAATTGTGTGCTTCAACTGAATGGCAATGGTCTCTAAACTGTTGTTCGAAAGTAGATTCCAAATGCGTTTTTTCTATCCATTTCTTTTCCCTGATATTATTACTTTTAGACAATTTTATCTTGTCGTATGCATCTTTGGATGCCAACAGTTTAATACAAACAGATAGATGTGGTGAGTCGATGGTTGACAAAACACGCAAAGAAGTAACACAATCTTGAAAAAGCAATTCATTGGAAATTATGAAATAATCAATAGAACTACCACCCGCACTTGAAATGAAAGTAAACGAACCATCAAACCCATATTGGACAAGGCCATTGGCAAGAACACAATCAAAAGTAGTACACAAATCAAGTAAATCTTTCCCGAAACCGGATACTTCTGTATCATCTGACTTTCGTGTAAACATGTCATCTTTTTATATCATTATATAATGATTTCCGCGTGCACATATCAAAAAGTGTATCACATAATCTCGCATTCTCACATCCAGTCCTCACATCCATATCACCACACATAATGAGATGAAAATCTCAAATCTTTCATATAAATCAACTAAACATTGCTCAATGATTTCCACTCCAATGCCATGCTGTGCTTGTCTCCAGAATTTACTATCATATAGTGGATATATGTACAGATCAGAAATACTGGCTTATCTTTCCCTGTCAACTTCTCATCCAGTTTCAGAATAATAAGCTGCTCTAAGTATGTATCAGTTTTCGTGATATATTCTGCCAGGGTTTTACGCACAAACACTAATACTCCACCAGAGTATCTGCCTTGCTGAGATAATTTTACAGCTTTAGCAGTGTATACATCATAATCTTTAAAAGGTGTATACTGAACAGTGTCAACATAAACAAAACTTTCGTTCAAGAGAAAATGTCAAAAGATAACAATGTAGAAACAACATCAGGAATGTCTAATTTACGCATCAACCCTTCACAGTTCCACGTACAAATGTTTAAACAAATGGGCCTTGGCCACCCCATCATTTGTCAGAATTACCCCCAACACCACCCCCGCACTAATTTTCCACTCCACCAACAGCCTTCTCTCTCCCTCCACCCACGGTGATAAGACCGCCCCTTCCAGTTTTGTTTTCCCCCCTTTCCTCCCCTTGCACCCTGCGTGTTTGCTTTGCTCATTCATTTCTGCAGTGTGTTTCTTTTTCTCGCTGACACCGTTGCTCGATTTGCAGAACTCGCTCTCTGTCGTGTCATCATTGGGCTCAGGTTCGACGACGCAAAGTTGTCAGATACCTGTGCATTCTGTGCATGACCCTCGACCCCGACCTTGCACACTCGCTCGCATTCACGCTCTGACTCTCTGTCATTTTCTTTGGTTGAATGAGACTTGGGTACTCCGCCATTGAATGGGGGAGAGAGAGGAGCTTGGACTTCTGTTGCTGCTGGCAGTTGACAAAGGATCAAAATCCCAAACTGACTGTGACTGATCTTGATTTTCTGTCTCCTGATCACCATTATTACTGTGAATAACAGCCTCATCGTTCTCATCATGTTCTTTTTCACCCGTCTGTCTCTCTCTCCCTGCTCAGTCTGACTACTTCCTCCTTTTCAATATCATAGGTGAATATGCCTTCTTCTGTGATCAGCTGTCAAATTTCATTCTTGTCCTCTGGCCACTGTTGTACAGTGTTTTGGGCTTTTTCGAGAGAGAGAGAGAGAGAGAGAGAGAGAGAGAGAGAGAGAGAGAGAGAGAGAGAGAGAGAGGCGCGAAATGACGCTAAAAGAATCTCATTCATCATGAAGGCAAATTGGGAAAGGGCGAAACGTGATGTCCCCACCCACACGCCCCTCCTCCACCGCCACTCTCTGTGCTGTGGTAAGGCTACCAGACGGAGAGAGGAGGATGTTTGAGGGAGGGGGGGGGGGGGGGGTGGAGGGGGGACAGGGAGAGTGCAAGAGTGAGTGGAACAAAATGGGGATAGGGGTGGTGGTGTCTAAATCGCATCCCATCTCACGTTTTTTTTGGCTTTTAATGCCAAGGTTACCTAATGTGATTGTCTGGGACTTCTAAGCTCATATTTCGGAGGGGGAGTTTGTGAGAGAGCGAGCGAGCGAGCGAGCGAGAGAGAGAGAGAGAGAGAGAGGATGGGTGGGGAGAGAGAGGGGGAGAGAGGAGGGGAGGGGAGAGAGAGAGAGGATGGGAGGGAGAGAGAGAGGAGAGAGGATGGGAGGGGGAGAAAAGAGAGCGAGAGAGAGAGAGAGAGAGAAAGAGAGAGAGAGAGAGAGAGAGAGAGAGAGAGAGATGGGGATTGGGAAAGAAAGCATTAAAAAATCTTCATAATGGAAAATTTTTTTCCTCTCTGAATATGACATTGTGCTGTGGTGCAGATGTGTCCAGCATATGTTTACGCACGTTCGTTAGGTCCGTAATGACGTTTTGGAAACGTCATAAAGTCAGAAGGCAGGAAAGAGTGAGGTCATTGTCATTTATGACGTTTGTGAAACGTCACGAGAAGGTCAGAGGGCAGGAAAGAGTGAGGTCACTGTTAGTGATGACGTTACTGAAACGTCACGCGGTCAGAAGGCAGGAAAGAGTGAGGTCATTGTCAGTGATGATGTTTGGGAAACGTCACGAGAAGGTCAAAAGACAGGAAGAATGAGGTCACTGTCATTATGACGTTTGGAAAACATCACGAGAAGGTCAGAAGGCAGGAAAGAGTGAGGTCACTGTCATTACCTCACGAGAAGGTCAGAGGGCAGGAAAAAAGTGTAGTCGCCCCCTGTTTTGGCTGATTTGATGTTTAAAAGCGTGAACGTTATTCTTAGTCTGTCAGTCAGAAAGAATATGGTTTTTTTTTTGTTTACTGACAGATACAACATACATGCATTGCAAATTTTGTTCGGGCCCCGGACTTAAACCATCTTTTGCTATTGTTGTTATTGCTATTAATGTATTATAGGTTGTGGTGGTGATGTTGTTAGTAGTGATAGTGGTAGAGGTAGTAGTGATGATAGTAATAGTAGTGCTGTGGTGGTAGTAGTAGTAGTAGTACTACTACTACTACTACTACTACTACTATTACTATTAGTACTGCTGCTGGTGCTGCTGTTGCTGCTGCCGCCGCCGCCGCTGCTGGTGCTGGTGCTGCTGCTTAAATTTGTTATCATTTCATTTTGATTTATGATGTTTTTTCATCGTATTTAGAATCTACATTTTCACTGTCCGTACTCTTGTACCTAATAGAATTAACCCCTCGGCGGTAGCTTCGGAAAGCTTCAGCGAAAGCATGGACTAGGGTCAGCTATGCGAAGCCGAATGGCGTGGTTAATAACACTAACAGAAAGAGAGAGAGAGAGAGAGAGAGAGAGAGAGAGAGAGAGAGAGAGAGGCGGGGGGAGAAGGGGGAGGGAGAGAGAGAGAGAGGGGAGCGGGGGGGGGGGGGGGGGGGGGGGACGACAACTCGGGAAAACCCTCTCAACCCCACCCTCCCTCAAAAAAAAAAAAAAAAAGAAAAGACATTAAAAAAAAGGACAGAAATACAAATGGAATTGAGTTCTAGATCGTCAACGAAACATCCGGTTATCGTTCAACCGTAAGGTAAATATTTGGCGATATCCGTTATACCTTCGTGGCTGTAACATTTAACTGATCTATTGGTTTGATTCGTTCGTTTTTCGTTTTTATATTCTTGTTTGTTTTTTGTTTTTGTTTTTTTAACAGATTCGATTTGTGTTAATGAAAATGAGTAGATCTTAATTATCTTATTTATCTATACCCCCCCCCCCCCCCCCCCCCCCCCCCCCCCCCCCCGTCCGTTTTTTTTGTACGTGACGGAAATAGTTCTAAGCTCATTCCAAATTCTATTACACTCTGATTTCTTACTTTTTTTTTTTACTTATTTCGGCTTTACGTAGTTTTATTTTCATTTTAACAGTCCTGTTTTTCTGTTCAAACATTTCATTTTGTACTCTTTTTTTTCAAATGTGGGAAACACTGGCCAAGGTGTCGAAGTGGTGAGTGTGTCAGGAATTTCACCTGCAAGGTTCGCAGTTCGGTTCCGAGCGACGCCTGTTGAAACGTCCTTATCTCTCCAGATTCGTACACGTCTAGGTCTTCATGTGGCTGAGTTCCTCCCTGCCTGTATCCGCCTGCAGAGAACAGACACACATGACTGTGCCAGTTTCCAATGTCATCATTGCGTTTAGTG
>JADBJO010001607.1:225000-232500 GCA_016801955.1 Conus betulinus
TGGGCAGGTGGGATTGGTGTCGGGTCTGAAAGATGGACAGGTGGGATAGGTGTCGTGTCTGAAAGATGGACAGGTGGGGTTGGTGTCGGGCCTGAAAGATGGACAGGTGGGATTGATGTCGGTTCTAAGTGAGGCTCCTTTGACCCTTACCCTCTCAATGTGTGGTGGTTGTTTTCTCTCTCTCTCTCTCTCTCTCTCTCTCTCTCTCTCTCTCTCTCTCTCTCTCTCTCTCTGAGTCTGTCTGTCTGTCTGTCTGTCTGTCTCTCTCTCTCTCTCTCTCTCTCTCTCTCTCTCTGTCTCTGTCTGTCTGTCTGTCTCTGTCTGTCTCTCTCTGTCTCTCTCTCTCTCTCTCTCTCTCTCTCTCTCTCTCTCTCTCTCTCTCTCTCTCTCTCTCCTGTCATGTTCTGCCTGTCTGTCTGCTTATTTTTCTGTCTGTTTCAGATGATAATCATGATAAACAAAATCATTATCGTCTTCAAGGGAATCCTTGAGTGTGCGTGAGATGGGACCAGAAAGTCGGCACTGCACAAATCAGTTCCACCCTCTTGGCTAACTCGTCTCTGGGCGTTCCTCAAATAGGCGACAATATCAGACCTGTTTTCTCCATAGGATACGTTTTGAAGAGGGAATGTAGAATAGTCGTGTCACGTTTATCCCAAACGAGAGTTCCCATAATGATTATTTTTATTACCTGCCTAGGATCGTCATAAAACAAGGAAACAAATGATGAAATCAGGGGGACCCTTCTCGCCCTACTGTCATGAAAACCTCAGTTTTTATTTCCAGTCCACACAATTTCACAGGTGAATCAGTGACCAAGTGCTTGATGTGGGCAGGGTATAGAGGGGACTGACGTTTGGGGCGTGGGGGTCTTCCCAGCAAGGGCCACGCTCAGTTCACCTGAAAATAAATATTACTGTTGTTATCGGTGGGCACCTCATCAGGTAATCCTCTGCCTTCGTTAAATCAGACAGGACATTATTTAACACCCCCTGTCTCAGTCGGCGGCAGTGCAGTGTCTCCTACGGTACGTTGCCTCTCGGCAAACTGACATCCAAGGCTCCCCGAAGACTGTCAGCATCGGCGGACTGCAAAACAAAAAAAAAAAAAAATCAGGTTGTCAGTCATGTCAATGATTAGAGGGGTATTTGGCAGGAAAGAAGAAGACTGGCTCGATGTGTGATGGGAATTGAAGAGCATGAACCAACAACGTCTTTATGTGTGTACTAGTCTTCACGTTCCCGAGCTCTCGCTATTGTCTTCTGCCGCTATCCTTCCCACCACTGCCCTCTGTTGCTGCCCGAATCGCGTCTTTCGCTTGCTCCACACCCCCCACACCCCCAACAACCCCCCTCTCTCTCTCTCTCTCTCTCTCTCTCTCTCTCTCTCTCTCTCTCTCTCTCTCTCTCTCTCTCTCTCTCTCTCTCTCTGATCCATGCCGCTGCGAGCTGATCGGCTGCATTGGAAGGTGTATGAATTCAGCGTTCTGTGTATTTGTGTCTGGTACCAGGGCGATGTTGTCTGACAGGAGGGAGAGGATGACCTCTTCTGCCATTTGTCACTGTCACTTGAAAGATGGACATGTGGGATTGGTGTCGGGTCTTAATAGAGGCCTTGTCAGCCCTACAGCCCTCAATTAGTGGTCATTTTCCCTGCCTGTCTGTCTCCTTGTTTGTCTGTCTGTCTGTGTTTCTCTTTCTCTCTCTGTCTCACCTTCTGCGTCTGTCTCTTTCTCTTTGTCTTTCTCCGTACCTCTCTATGTCTGGTGAACTTTGAACTTACTCGTGTTCCGTCTCGTTGTCCATAACAATGGGCGACCAACATGGGAGCTGTTCCTGTTGGTGGGATGTGTTCTGAAGAGGGGGCGTGCAGTACAGTCACGCCACACAGGTCCAGACCTGTTCAGATCATGACCGTTTTCATCCTCCTCCAAATCAGTAATCATAAGAAAGGAAACTGTTTATTCGGTTCTACTACAGTCAAGACCCTGCTCTCATGGTGAACTCTGTTTTACATTTCCCCTACACTTCGATGGGTGGGCCAAAAAATCTTCCATGTGACCAGCTTCATGGAGTCTGTCGATTGAGGGAGTTGGGGGGGGGGGGGGGGGGGGGCTTCACTCCAAAGCTGGTACTCAGTGAATCTGAAGGTAACCGGTATTGTTGTCATAGTATGGAGTTGGTGGGTAGCATTCTGCATTTTTGTGAAATCAAAAGGGACATGACCGAACACCAGCTATGTGACTCGGCAGTAATGCGGCGTCGCCTTTGGTGCGTTGCCTCTTGACAAACTGACACTGGAAGCTCCTTGAGGACTTGTTGGCACAAGGACTGCGAAAGAATGAGTCTGAGCATGAATCATGACACTCAGAGGGGAGGGTGGGGGCGGCGTTGTGCAGAAAGCGAACAAAGGAACCTCCTGACCAACCAAGCAACTTTCAGAGGAATGGCAATGATTAGTGGCAAGAGCACGAAGAAGAGAAGGAAGGAACAAGATCTTCTTTGCTCTGGTCAATCGCTCTCCGGCTCTCTCTCCGTTGCTGTCTACAGCTCCTTACCCTCTTCTCTCTCTCTCTCTCTCTCTCTCCCGTTCCTCCCTTCCAGGCCCTATTCAGCTCCCATACATTATAGCCCGCAGCCCTACAACAACATCCTCCCTTCCTCCTAATGCATGCCACTGGAAGGCGATCAGTTGCAGGGAGAGGTCCATGAAGACAACGTCCTGTGTCTTTGTTGTCTGGAACCAGCGTGGTGTTGTCCGACAGGTCGGAGAGGCTGACCCTTCTGCCGTTTGTCACTGTCACTGAAGAGATGAAAATGTGGAATTCCATGTCGGGTACAAGAAGGGGCTCTGTCATCCTTGCTGCTCGTAATTAAATTTTGTGGTTGGTTGTTTTTTTCTGTCTGTCTGTCTGTCTGTTTGTCTGTCTGCTTGTCTGGCTGTCTTTCTCTTTTCTGTCTGTATCTGTCTGTCTCTTTTGCCCTGACCTCACTCCTGGTTTGTCTCATTCTTCGTTAAAAAAAAGCATTGCATATGACCCTTCCAAAGTGAAATGTACTGCCACCTCCTTTCTTTCCTAGTCTCTCTGTCTCTGTCTGTCTATCTGTCTGTCTGTCTGTCTGTCTGTCTGTCTCTCATCATCATCATCATCATCATCATCATCATCATCATCATCATCATCACCTCCATCATCATCATCATAGTCATCATCATCATCGTCGTCGTCATTGTCCTCGTCTTTCTCGGCATCGTCGTCGTCGTCGTTGTCGTCGGCGTCGTCGTCGTCGTCATCATCATCATCATCATCATCATCATCATCATCATCATCATCATCATCATCATCGTCGTCGTCGTCGTCGTCGTCGTCATAAGCATCATCATCATCATGGGAGTCGCTGAGTGAATTAGGGTCATACTGGAAACAGAGAACCACATATCCTTTCCCACCCTCCTAGCAGATTCAACGCCGTGTTTTGTTTAGACTTGCTATCATCATCGGGCCTGTTTTGTCGATAAGATTTGCCTTGGAGAGAGAGAGAGAGAGAGAGAGAGAGAGAGAGAGAGAGAGAGAGAGAGAGAGAGAGAGCACAGAGAGCACAAAGAGAGCACAGTCATGTCACGTGGTGCCACATCAGTTTGAACCGTGATCATCATGATCATTGACCACATCAATCACCGTGAATCAATGAAACAGCCTATGAACTTCTGCAACCCGTTCTTACTCTGCTCTCACGGTGACCCCAGCTTTAATGTCCACTGTACATCATTAGGCTGCCTTATGTAGAAGACTTCCATATGGGCAGATTCATGGGGACTGGCATGTAGGGATTTTCACGCCACGGATGGCACTCGGTCAGTCCGAAGCTGAGCATCATCGTTGTTATCGGTAGGAAGCTCAGCGAATCGTGTCATCAGTTTTTTTTTTTTTTTTTTTTTTTTTTCTGTCCCAACCTCTGCGCCACTTTCAGAGTCAGTGCACCCACTCCGCTCATTCCGTCACCTCGTCCACAGCCTCAGCCCGGTCGGCCCCGCCGCAGATCCGGCACCGGCAATCCACAGGGAGCAGTCAGTGTCAAGCCGCCAAGAGGCAACCCACCGAGGAGGCACTGCACTGCTGCCGAGTCACTCGGTGGTGTTCAGTGGCGCCTGTTCTGATTTAACATATGCAGGACACCACCTACTAAGCCCCCCCTACTGACGAAAATAATTGCTTAGTCGCGGAGCCGGCGTGAGTGAGCTCTCCGTCCGGAGGGCGCCGCTACGTCCGTCCAACGACAGGCCCCATGGACTCGCCGATACCGGTGACCCGACGGAACCAAACTAAGGCCACAGACTAGGAGAGGACATCGAAATTGAGGTCACCATGAGAGCAGGGCATGAAGGGCCTCAGAATCTGAGACATTTTTTATGCTGATCGATGATGAAATGAGGACGACCAAGATGATGCTACGGATTTCCATTTCGGTCTGAGACTACATGATAGGGCTGTACTCTACGCTTCCTTTCGTAATATATCCCGGCGTCAACCAGGCCCGAGAGATACAGGCACCTGCAGTGTCGGTCAGGAAATTTGAGCAACACTCTCAGAAACGCATCCAATCAGTGGATGAAATTCGACTGTGTGGTCCCAGTCTTTCCAACTGAGTCCGCAGCAAACTCAACTCTGGGTAGGAGCCGGTCGGGGCAGAAAAACCCACAAGACTCTGACGGGATTCGAACCCACGACCTTCCAGCCGGGAGTCCGCGATGCTAACCACTTCGCCACTGTGGCTAGTCTCGTGTCCTCAGTTTGTTCAGTCAGAACGGGACAAAACTGAACACCACCAACGTGAGATCGGCAGCGATGCAGTTTCTCCACTGGGGACTGGTTTCGAAGGGATTGGGAATAGGGTTTTGGGGCTTCACAGCACAGTGATGCTCAGTTACTCGGAAACTAAGCACTATTGTCGCTTGTATTCGGAAACTCTGCAGACAGTCCTCTGGCTGTGTCAGACGGAAAGGACATCAGTTCTCACGACCATTGTGACCCAGCAGTGATGCAGTGTCGCCACCGATACGTTAGCTCACGACAAACTGACATTGAAAGCTCTCTGAGGATATGTTGGCATTAGGGACTGCAATAGATTCAGTCCACGTGTCAGTTATGGCACTGAGAATAAGGCTGTTGGGCAGGAACGGAAAGAAAAAAGACCCAGGTGTCAGTTATGGCACTGAGGGTTTGGCTATTGGGGAATGAAAAAAAAAAACTGAGGTGTCAGGGAGAACACTGAGGGTAAGGCTGTTGGGCAGGAACGGAAAAAAGGATCCCCACCAGGCCATCATCAGAAGACTTGCATATATTGATTTATGGGAAGAGCACGAAGAGGAGGAATCAGAAAAGATCTTATTTGGGCTAGTCTTTAGGTTCACGTGATATTTTTCTGTTCTCCTCTGCCTCTGTCCTCCATCCACTCCCGTCCTGGTCATGCCTGTCGCTTTCCCCACCAACACCCTCCATTCCCTGAACCATGCCACTGCAAGCGGAGCAGTGGCAGGGAGATTTCCATGAAGGCAGCGTTCTGTCTTTGTGTCTGGCACCAGGGTAGTGTGCTGTCAACAGGAAGAAGGGATGACCCTTCTCCCATTTGTCACTGTCACTTGAAAGATGGATAAAAAAATGTGAGATTGGTGTCGGGTCTTAAAAGGGGCTGTCAGCCCTTTAGCTCTCAATTTGTGGTCGTTTTTTTTTTTCTGTCTTTTTCCTTGTCTGTCTGTCTGTCTATCCGTCCGCCTTTCTCTCTCCTCTGCGTGTCTGGGATACTCGACCTTACCTCCTATTCATTGTATGTGATAAGCCAGGCACACAGTCCTCCCCTGGCAGTTGCACTCCCCCACCCTTTCTCTTCCTCCTCCTCTCTCTCTCTCTGTCTCCCTCTGTCTTTCTATCCTCTCTCTCTCTCTCTCCTCTCTCTCTCTCTCTCTCTCTCTCTCTCTCTCTCTCTCTCTCTCATTTATCGCCTTTTTCTGCTTGATCTATTCAATGTCATCTTCAGTATCATTATCATCATCGTTATCATCATCGTCGTTATATGGGGAGACGTTAAGTATAGGGTCATTTATCAAAGAGAGAACCATACAGATCAGTCCCATCATCAGAGCAGATTCAGCTCCGTGTGTTGTTCTTATTATAGGACCTCTTATGTCACTGGTTTTGTATCTTAAGAAGGAGCATAAAGTAGAGTCAGGTTACATAGTCCCAGACCAGTTTGGATTATGATGATCATTATCATTCACAGCATCAATCTTCATAACCAAATGAAAGAATTTATCCAAATCAACAGTCCTTCTTACCATGCTCTCATGCAGACCTCTCGGATTGAGTTTCTCCGACGCGTTCATGAATGAACTCATGTCAAAATTTGGGTGTCAGCAGATTTTTTTGTGTGTGGGCACTGTCGTTTGAGGCATATTGAGGTCTTCACTCAGCAGATGGCTCTCAGACAATCTGAACCTAAGCTCAGCCGGTAGTGGCTCTAAGTTTGTCCAATCCAGAACATACATTACTGAACATCACCGACGTGACTTGGTAGCAATGTAGTGCCTCCGCTAGTGTGTCGTGCTATAATACTGACATCGACAGCTCCCTGAGAACTCATGTCACGGGGACCGCATAAGAATGCGTTTGGGTGTCAGTCAGAACATGGAGGCGATGGGAACGGTGGACAGAAACGGGAAAGAGGACCTCCACCAAAGCCAGTGCCAGAAACATGACTGGAGGCTCAATGGGAAGGACATGTAGAAGAGGGCAAGAAAGGTTTGTTTGCCTGGTCCTCCATTTCCACGAGCTCTCTTCGTCCCTTGTCTCTTCCCCCCCCCCCCCCTTCATCCCCTTCCTTCTCCCTTTTTCCACTCCCCACTTCTGTCTTTCTGCTGTCGCTGCCTTCCCGTCCCTACTCTGTTCCCATCCGCCCCAGTACCACACGCACACACACAAACACAGCATCCCTCTCCCATCCCCTGATCCATTCCACTGGAATCTGATCAGTTACAGGGAGAGGTCCATGAATTCAGCGTTCTGTGTGTTTGTGTCTGGCACCAGGGCGATGTTGTCTGACAGGAAGGAGGGGGTGACCCTTCTGCCATTTGTCGCTGTCACTTGAAAGATGGACATGTGGAATTGGTGTCAGGTCTAAGTAGGGGCTCTGTCGGCCCAATAGCTCTCAATTTGTGGTTGCTCTCTCTCTCTCTCTCTCTCTCTCTCTCTCTCTCTCTCTCTCTCTCTCTCTCTCTCTCTCTCTTTCTCTCTCTCTCTCTCCTGCGCGCCCGCGCACGCGCGCGCGCGCGCGCGCGTGTGTGTGTGTGTGTGTGTGTGTGTGTGTGTGTGTGTGTGTGCGTGTGTGTGTGTGTGTGTGTGTGTGCAAGGTCTCTGTTGTCTGCAAGTCTCTCTCTCTCTCTCTCTCTCTCTCTCTCTCTCTCTCTCTCTCTCTCTCTCTCTCTCTCTCTCGCCTGATAAGCGTCTCA
>JADBJO010001607.1:237500-242500 GCA_016801955.1 Conus betulinus
ACACACACGCACGCACGCACGCACACACACACACACACACAGACACACACACACACACACACACACACACACACACACACACACACGCTCTCATACCCTTCCTTCCATGCATACGCTCGATGTATACGGCAACACAAATATGCATGGTTTGGCAGTAACGTACCATAACTGTGTTCTTGGAATTCGGTGAAAAGAGGGATTTTGAGTAGTTAGCCCGGATCTGAAAATCGAAGAATGACTGAGAATGAAGGACAGAAAACTGAAGTCCAGTCCGTAAAACAGGTTCAAGATCAGAGAAAGCACACAGGCCTGAGAACTTTCAACAAGTTTGCACTCGACGTCTGAAAGACGCGCGACTTACCTCAAGTACCAAGAGATCGTAAAGAGGGGTGTATATATATATATATATATATGGTGGTGCCGTGCCATACTGGACACTGTAGAAATGCATGCACATCTTGTATTCCATCCTACAGGCATCAGGAAGCCATTGCAGGGCGGAAGAGCAGAGGAGGAACATGTTCTTTTTTTTCGCTACTTCAAGAAGATGAGCAGCGCCGTCGCCGTCTCGACAACCGGTCTGAGATCCGAAGAAGCCCAGCAAGTGAAGAGTCCCAATAGCTCAGACAAGGAAAGGATCAGAGAGAAGCGATTTCTGTTGTAGTAGTTTCTGTAATAAGGAAGAGTGTGTGCTGGAACCGATCATCCTGATGTCGAAGTGAGCAGTGTGGCATATTGTCCACTCTTCGGCGCTCATTGTGAATGTCTCCTTCACGTAACGTGTTCTTTGATTCTGCTTGTTTTGACAGAAGATCTGCATCACTTCATCTGTGTTCTAAACCCGCTAGGTAATATCCCTTTAAAAGACATCTAGTAAATATTAGAGTCGAGTTTGTTGAAACAATTAGTGTGACAACTTGTGTGTTCATTTGCCATGTATATAAAACATTCAGGCTTTTTTTTTTTCTCCTAATTTAACGAATTTGAAAAAAAATTATTATAAAGCACCGTCCAAAAAAACGTTGACAAACGAATCAAGTTAAAACACGTCGCGTTTCGACCTCTTGGGTCTTCTTCAGGCAAGATACACAACGCTCAGGACAGCCAAAATGAACGAGCAATCTCTTGTCTTCATCCAAGTCGGTGTAAGATGGGCGGCGTTGAATGAAGCGGCGTTGAATGAGTTCAGTTTGATCCTTGGTGGAAAGAAATTACAACGGAGAAAGATCATGTCTGAGGGAGAGAGAACGGAGACAGTGTTTATTGCGTCTGGCCAGTCTGGCGTGTCACACCGGCGTTATATACCGTGTGTCCCCACCCCCCCCCCCACCCCACCCCACCCCCCCTCGCCCTTCTTCTCCTGCCCTCTTGTCGTCTGAAGACTGCCGCCTGTATAACCTTTCTCTCAGGGGAAGGGGAGAAGGTGGTGGTGGAGGAGGTGGGGATGGTGGCACGGGGGTAGGGGTGGGGTTGTGGGACGGTGGTGAGGGCATGGTGGCAAGGAGGAGGAGCGTTTGTGAGTGGTTAACTCTCAGTGGTTGTTGTACTTTTTGAGCAATAACTATGCAACAATGCCCGATTTTTCTTCTTTTTTTTTGTAAATGTGTTTCTGTAGGTTTGTTTGAGGAAACTATTGATTTAATTACTAACAAAATATGTTTAAGATGTGATGATTACCACCAAAAACAACCAAAACAAAACTGAAAAAGTTTTCAACCACCCGTGATCCAAAATCAAGGGGAAGAACTGCAGAGAATAACGTCACCCCGAGGAAGTTTGCTGTGACTCAGGATTCCACTCCCTGGCACGTAGCGTTGTGATTGAAGATGTCGGACGAAATGGGGCTTGTATGGGCCTCCCTGGGCCCTATCTCGCTCAGCGTGTCCGCCACCACCCCCCCCCACCCCTGCTACTTCCTCACCCCTTTCACCCTCACCGCCCCCACCCCCACCCCCCTCCCCCCTCCCCAGCCAGTTAGCGCTTGGCTGCTGCGGCGTTAAGATTAGGTCTTGGAGTTTATTGCCTTGTCCTTAGTTTTCTCCATCTCGCCTTCTTTCCATTTTTCTTTCTTCTTTTTTTTTTCGTTTGTTTTTTTTTAATTCATTCTTTTCTTTTTGTTTGTTTTGTTTTGTTTACCACCCTCATTTCTGTATTTCTTCTTTTCGTGTCTTTCGTTTCTTTTTTTTTTTTTTTTTTTTTTTTTGTTTCATTTCGTATTTTCGTATTCATCGTGCCACCCTTGTCTGTCTTTCGTCATGTTTTGCTTTTTTCCCTTTCTTTTTCTTTCTTTCTTTCTTTCTTGTTTTCTCCCTTTCTTAGTTACTTTCCTCCGTTTTAGTTTATTTCCTTTCTGTCTCTTCCATACATTTTTTTCTTTTCCTTTTTTCTGTATTTAATTTTATTCTTCGCATTTTTTCCTTTTTCTTACATTGCCTTTTTTTTTTTTTTTTTTTTTTTTTTTACTGTCTTTTTTTTTACTTGCACTCCTCCTTTAACTTTTGGGGCACGTTTGTTTTTTCTTGCTCTTTTTCTTTCTTTTTGTTGTTGTTGAATATTTCTTCTTTGATGTCTCTGTGTGGAAGTGAAACGTCTTTCTGTCTACTCCTTCGCGTTTCTGTTAACTCTCTCTCTCTCTCTCTCTCTCTCTCTCTCTCTCTCTCTCTTGCTTTCTTTGGTGTATGTTTGCTTGCCTTTTTGGATTTCTTTTGATCTTAAAGAAAGGACGTTGAACTGTTGCCGGGCAACGAAGCGGGAGATGTCTCTATGGAAGAGTCCTCGGGTGTGAAACGACCGCCTCGCCTAGCAAAGAAAAGCCTGCATTTAGGTGATGTGTGTGTGTGTGCGTGCGTGTGTGTGTGTGTGTGTGTGTGTGTGTGTGAGTGTGTGTGTGTGAGCGCGCGCGCTCTCGCGCGCGTGTGTGTGTGATTGTGTGTGTGTGTGTGTGTCTGTGAGCGCGCACGCGCACTCGTGTGTGTGTGTGTGTGTGTGTGTGTGTGTGTGGGTGTGTGTGTGTGTGTGTGTGTGAACAGTGCCCCAAAACCCCAGGTCGGCCTGTGCATGGACCACTTAGGCAGCAGGAAGATTCCAGATTCAGGGTTTAAATCCGCCGCACCCAGGTCCCCCACCCCTTCCTACCCTCTACCCTACCCCCCTCTGCAACATCCTCTCATCCCACCCCCCTTCCGCCCACACACATTTTACTCCCAGGAAGAAAGAGCTGCAAGAATCGTCTGTCGTGTCGTGGGGGGGGGGGGGGGGGGGGGGGAGTTTTGTTGTGAAGTCACACAGATAACAGCAGCGTGTGTCGCTGTACCGCTGACGCTGTTGCGGCACAAAATGTCATCCCGGTGCAAATCGTCTCCCAGTGTCATTATTGTACCGCAACGTCTCCATAAAATGTCACCCTCTCCCCCCTCCACCCCGCAGTGAAATGCTGTACCAAAGTTCGGGGCAGCAAATGTCACCGCGGTACAAATTGTCCCCTAGGGACATTTTGTGCTGCAACGTCAGTACAAAGTGTCACCAACCGCCCTCCCCCATTCCTACCTCGCCCCCCGGACAAAATATCATCTCGGGGCGACGTGCTGTATCAACGTTGGGGTACAAGAATTTCACTATGCTATGCTATGTTATGCTATGCTATGCTATTGTGTGTTGTACTGCCCTGCCCTGCCCTTTCCTGCACTGCACTATACTATGTTATACCACATTATACTCCACTCTACTACACTGCACTGTACTATACCATGCTATACTATACTATACTATACTATACTATACTATACTATACTATACTATACTATACTATACTATACTATACTATATATACTATACTATACTATATATCAGACGTTTAATGTCGCCCTGTCCTGTGTCCAGAAGACTGGGCATTCCCCAAAGGTGCCCGAGCCCAGACTGCCCTGCCCTCTGCCCTGTCCTGTGCCCTGCCCTGCCCTGCCCTGCCCTGCCCTGCCCTGCCCTCCTGCCCTGCCCTGTCCTGCCCTGCCCTGCCCTGCCCTGCCCTGCCCTGCTCTGCCCTGCCCTGCCCTGCCCTGCCCTGCCCTGCCCTGCCCTGTCCTGCTCTGCCCTGCCCTGCCCTGCCTGCCCTGCCCTGCCCTGCCCTGCCCTGCCCTGCCCTGCCCTGCTCTGCACTATGCTAGGTTGTATCGCATTATACTCTACTACTGTGCTCTACCACACTACACTATACTACACTGAACTAAACTGCGCTGTATATATACTACACTACACTACACTACACTACACTACACTATACTACACTGAGCTGAACTGCGCTGGACTATACTATTACACTATACTACATACACTATTTTACACGTGACTACACTGGACTAGACTTCACGAGACCAGACGAGACTAGATTACACGAGACGAGACTAGACAGGTCACACAAAAGAAGCCACAAAAGCTCTATCTAGTTCATATCTCTTTCTGTCGACCGTGACGCTTTACTAAATTGCCTTCCTTCCTCGGAATCTTGTTAAATCGATTGCAGAGAGTAACGGGTGGTGCTTACCTCTTTGCCTCTCGGATTACCTCATCTTAAAAGGAACCCACCCCACTCTCTCTCTCTCTCTCTCTCTCTCTCTCTCTCTCAGCCTCTCTCTCTCTCTCTCTCTCTCTCTGAATGTGTTTGTTTGTCGTTTCGTTTGTTTGTTTGTTTCTTCGTTCGTTTGGTCTGCGTTGGCTTTCTGTTTCCAATCGAATCTCAAACAAAGAAACGCCATTCTATCTGTACAGGGTCATAACTGACTCAGATCTGAAGTTGTTCATCTCTGTGTCTTTCACACACACCCCTTTCTTTAGATGAGAAATGCGTGTTTTCCTCAGCTTCATCTCCAGTATCTTATTGTCTGAATGTTGGCGTGCTTTCTGTTCTGACGGACTCGCTTTGTCAAAGGTACTTGCTTTGCCAGTTCATCGAGCTCAGTTCCTTTCTCTCTTTTGAAATCCAAGCTAAAAATCCATTTCTTTTTATT
>JADBJO010001607.1:247500-250000 GCA_016801955.1 Conus betulinus
GGAGGAGGCAAAAAGGGTGAGCCCCAGATTCCACGCCCAGACAAGGGGGCAAAGAAACGGAGATTCAATGCTGCTTATGTTGTCATGATGTGCACACAGTTAATGTACAAAACAGGCAAATATGTCTTTTCCACGCGTTACAAACAACAGACCACAAAACATGCTTGTCAAGAATGATGATGAATTTTTCTGTAATGCCGCAAAGCTTTTTTTTTTTTTTGAAATCTGACAGATAGCTGACGTTCTGACAGGACCTACTGGATGTGGCTGTGTATGATGATAGGGGAGTGGGAAGGAACGGTATGGGAATAGGGCCACTGGGGAGCCTGGGAAGAAGAAACGGCAAAAATGTACACATGAAATGAATAGATAGAGATAAATAGATAAACCAAGCAACAAATATGAATAGGTAGATGGATAAGTAAATAATAAATAAACGAATGGACACATGAAATCAATAGATAAATCAATAGATAAATTAAATAACAAATATGAATAGGTTGATAAATAAGTAAATGATAAATAAACGAATGGATAAATGTAAATGAATGAAAAAAACAAATAAATGCATAAAATGACGGTGGCATTTCAAATCGGCGGCATCAGGTTTAAAAATGGGCCCGATGCGTTGTCCGATGGTCTTGTAAATATCAACCAAACGTCGACGCAAACGGATAAGTCAGTTACAATTAAATGAATACAGAAATAGACAGACAAATAAACAAAATGCCCGTGACGTTTCAAGTCAGTGACATCAGGTTTTAAAATCATCCTGATGCGTTGTCCGAATTATCAACCAATCGTCGGCGCAAACGGACCAATGAATGAGTCAGCCCTGACGCACGCGATCGGTACAGAATAATTTTGAGATAAGACCGTGGCGGGTTGGAACATACGGCGTATGGAAAACTTGTCGCACAGTGTCTGATGTCAGTGGACAGAGCATGTTGAGAACTTGCCCAAAACGTCTTGCCAACATGTGGCCATTGCATACAAGAGTTATCTCCTGTAATCTGCCGGGTCTGCTGCTTTATGGGAGTGGAGAGTACCTTCTGTGGACAGTCTGAAAAGAAAGGAATGTGAAAATGTGTCTTCATTTGTGCTAGGCGAGTACGTAGCTTTGAGCAGCATTAGTTTGAAATTATGGGTGCGTAATTGTTGTGTGATGGGAGCGGGAGTTACCTTCCTTTAGTTTGAAATTAGCGGTGGATAATTGTCTAATGATGAGAGCGGGAGTTGTCTTCCTTGTGTGTTCTTTTCTGCCAGTCCGAAACTTCCCCGCTGAGTGGAGGCAGTTGAAATACTCACGTTTCCGAGGGATGGCAAGAACATGGCGCAACAGGTCAGCTCCGGGTACTGACTTGTGTGACGTAAAGGTCAGGGTTGGTGCACAGCTCTTGAGCGGAGACCATTTTTGTGACAGCTGTTGAGTTTTACAGCATCCTGCGGTTTATAAATGTTCCAACCTCCTCCTGCGCGTGAAGGAGTTGTCAGGTGGAAGAGACACGGGGTGTGCGCGCTGTTCTTTCCATGGGGACTGACTTCAAGTGCTGTCTGAGCCTGGCCTTCAGTTCCACCGGAATGACCGGCTGCCAGTGGCCGCAGCTTGGCCGCAGTGTGACAAAGGCCGGAAGAAACAGAAATACAAGGCTCTGGGTTTAAGACATGATCATCATCGTCGTCGTCATCATCATCATCATCATCATATTATTATTATTATTATTATTATTATTGTTACATCATAATTTGTTATTATTATTATTATTATTGCTGTTATTGTTGTTGTTGTTGTTGTTATTCTCTTGTTGTTGGTGCTGCTCCTGCTGCTGCTGTTGTCTTTGCTTGACATCATCATATCATCATCATCATCATCATCATCATCATCATCATCATCATCATCATCATTATTATTATTACCATTGAATTTTTGTCGTTGACAGGACATAATGAACACACACACACACACAACACACACACACACACACACGCGCGCGCGCGCGCGCGCGCGCGCGCGCGCGCGCGCAGCGCGCGCGCGCGCGATTTGAAAATCCAAGGCAATCTAGCAAGTATGGGGTGGTCTGGTTGTCTGTACAGTGGACAACCAGGTCCAGAAGCCTGTAGAATCCGCCCACGATATGTGCCCATCACTTTCCTGCTTTGGAGCCGTCACACGCTCTCACTGCTTGCTGGAAGACCTGAAGGAGGCAGAGAGGCTGGAGCCTGGAGGTGCTCAGCTCGTTGGCCCCGCCTTGCTGTGGCGTGGACTGGAAGTGCTGAGGCAAACAGTCTCCATTGTCGCCCCTTCGTCGTCAATCACCATTAGTCTTCTGCCCCACAGGCGCCGTCGGCGCAGTCTATTGTTGATCACGGTAAGCAGGCAGGAAGTATTGTTTTGTTGCTTTTTTTGTTTGTTTGTTTTTCTTCTGCGTATGGAGGCTTATACTCCTGCGGACACTCCCTATAAGACCGGCAGGGATTCATCTCGTCTATCCAATAAAGG
>JADBJO010001607.1:280961-283461 GCA_016801955.1 Conus betulinus
CAACACGACTGACATTTGAACGTAGGATTGGAGGCAGGGGGTGGGAGGGAACGGGAGAGGTGGGGGGAGGGGGGGGGGAGGAAGGGCCACGGGTGGACGGAACATGAGGGACGGGGAGGGGGAGGGTAAGGAGGGCAAGGGAAAATCAAGGGTGGTGGTGGTGGCTTTGGGGGAGGGTGGGTGGGAGGGGGATGTGCAAACAATGTGCCAGAGGGTTGGGTTGGTGGGAACGAGGGGGCGAACAGGTGTGTGTGTGTGTGTGTGTGTGTGTGTTGTGTGTGTTTTTGTTGTTGTGTGTTGTGTTGTGTGTGTGTGTTGTGTTTGTGTTGTGTGTGTGTGTGTGTGTGTGTGTGTGTGTGCGCGCTCGCGCGCGTCTCTGTGAGTTGCCCGTGGGCTGTGTGTGTGTGGTGTGTGTGTGTGTGGTGTGTGTGGTTGTGTGTCTGTGTGTGTGTTGTGTGTGCGCGCGCGCGCGCTTTGTGTAAGCTGCCCGTTTCTCTCTCTCTCTCCTCTCTCTCTCTCTTCTCATCTGTCATCTCTCTCTCTCTCTCTCTCTGTCTCTCTCTCCTGTATGTATGTGCGCGTGCGCGTGTCGCGCTGGAGTCTGGCATTTCTGGACTACTCTGTGAGGATACGGCTGTCCGAACGGTGTGAAAATGCTGGGCAGTCAGGTTCTGAAGAGGCCTGTGTGTTTCAGGTCAGTTCCACCACTTCTACTGTACGTATGATATTGCACCTGCAGCTGTTGTACAAAACTTTATAGTCAAAAGAACCGTTGTCTTTTTTCTGTGAGTGAAATTCGTGATACTTCTTCTTGGAGGGAGGTTGGAGGGGTCTTGGTTGCCATTGTGCTGTTGGCCGCTAATATTTGTTGTGCCTGTTCAGTTTTGCTTTATCGTATCTTGGAGAGGACAAGAGTATTTTTTCTTTCCCCCCCCGTTCAACACGTAATGGGATTTTGACTTTGACAACTTCTTTGTATCCCCCCCCTTGTATGCAAAATTGTAAACTAGAACTGGAGACAACTCCCCCCCGTTTTTTTTTTTTTTTTTTTTTGCTTTTCTTTTTTCCCCGGAGCGTAATTTTATTTGCCTAGAACACCGTTCCTTCTGTCTCTTTTTTTTTAACATGATAGCGACTGTATTTCCCCCTTCTTTCCTTTTTTTTTTTTTTTTTAGCGGAATTTTGGCCTGGAGCAAACACACCCTTTTTTTTTATCTTCATTTGAAACGCAATGTTGGCGTTGCAATGACTTACATTACTTGAGTTCCCCTGTGTGGTGTGTGTGGTGCGTGTGGTGTTGTGCGTGCGTGTGTGGCGTGTGTGTGTGTTGTGTGGTGGTGCTGTGTGTGTGTGTTGTGTGTGTGTCATGAGTGTGGTCGCGCGTCATTGTTGTGTGTGTGTGTGTGTTGTGTGTGTGGGTGTGTGTGGGGTGTGTGTGTGTGCGCGCGCGCTGGCGAGCGCGAGCGCGCGCTCCGCTCATGCGCGCGCTAGTGTGTGTAATGTTATATTAGCCGTCGTTTAAAATTGAACCACACTTCTCCAATGATGTCCGTGTTATGACCGGAATTTTTTTTTTTTTTGCTTTGTGGTGACAGATTTCTTTGTTAGTTCCCCCCCACCCTCTTTTATGGTAAGTCGTTCCTGAGTTTGCCTCCCTGTTCTTCTTTCTTATATTAACTGTATTTATATCTCTTCTTGTTTCTCATCTCCTTGCTGTTGGTGCCTTTGGTTTTTTGCTTTTAAACGGAATTTTCCCTCGGAAAACTACCTTGGTGTTAATTTCGCTTGCTGTAACCTTTCGCTGCCTAATTTACGTTTTCTCTGTTTATCGGAAGGTCACCGTCCCCCACCAACACCATCCCTTCTTTTTCCCATTGTCCTCCCCATGGTCAGTAGACTTTCATAGATGAACAACAACATCAACAGCACAGATGTGGTCAAACATTGAAGAGACACGCGGCGTTTTCACACACCCCCCCCCCACCCCCCCCCTCTCCCTCCGTCGCACCCCCTCGAACAAAGTCAAGTATACTGAGGGCATGGTGAACTCAGAAGTGGACACTTTTGATGTCCAGCTTGCTGTGAAGAAATGGAGTGAACTAGAATTGACGTGGGCCCGAAGGCTACGGACAATCATTAGGCAAACTGTAGAAGCAGCGAAGAACACCAGCCAGGCGTAGAGTACGTGTCAACAGACACAAAGATGGCTTCCTAAACTCTAAAAAAACCGTGACATTCACCAACGTTTCAACACGGCATCAACTGGTGCGATTTTTTAAAATCTTTTTTTTTTAACACTTTTTACGTTTTAATCCCCCCCCCTCTGCGCGTTTTCGCGAATTGCATGATTGATGGGCCCATGTTAATCACAGGCATTGGTCCCATTGACTTTTTTTTTTTTGAAGGAACGGACATTTGACGTGGACCGGACCATTTGAACCCAGAGGAATAAACTTTCTACTACAAAAAAAAAAAAAAAAAAAAAAGTTGACAACGAGAA
>JADBJO010001607.1:288461-293461 GCA_016801955.1 Conus betulinus
TATATGTGTGTGTGTGTGTACGCATGCATGTGTGTGTTTGTAGTGTGTATGAATATGAATGAGTGTATGTATTGTATGTATGCGTGTATGTATGTATGTATGTATAAATAGATGGACAGGTTAGACAGATACATGACCACATTGTTAGATAGATAGATAGATGCAATAAAAATAGATGACAGGTAACAGATACAGACATTATTGTTAGAGAGAGAGAGAGAGAATATGGAGAGAGAGAGAGAGAGAGAGAGAGAGAGAGAGACGGGAGAGAGGCGTGAGAGAGACTGAGGGAGAGAGAGAGAGAGAGAGAGAGAGAGAGAGAGAGAGATAGGCATATGGACAGATATGTGTGTGTTCTCGCACGCATGCATGCATTCGTGTGTCAACGGGTTATTTTCTCCGGACTGCGTGTTATGGATGCGTGGAGAGAGAGAGAGAGGAGAGAGAGAGAGAGAGAGAGAGAGAGAGAGAGAGAGAGAGAGAGAGAGAGAGAGAGGAGAGAGGGAGGGAGGGAGAGATCAGAGCATGGTGTGTGTGCCGGCGGTGCCGCCGACAGTACAGCAGGACTGGTCTGGCAGTGATGGCGCACAAAGGAGAGCAGAGAGTAGAACCGCCATGGCCCTCATGCCACGCACCGACCACAACGCGGGAGAGAGGTCGCTGCCAAAGGGAGACAACCTGGACGTACCAAAGATAATGTGTGGTGGACTCGGACAGGCGTTGAGGATTAGAACTGGTTTCACAGCAATAAGCAGGTTTGTGTGTTGGTGTAACACGCCTGAGTCTGTCTCCTAGTTAAGAAACAGCCACCGCTTATTTCTTGCCTTCAACCCTGATTTCTCTCTGTTGTGTTTTTTTTTTCTTTCCGTCAAGGATCGTAGTAAATGTGATTAGAAAACAACTCTGCATGCCAGATAAACAAACACGCAAACTGGCACAACGTGTTGCTCAAACGAATTTAGTGTTGACAGACAGAACAGCTTTTTTTTCCAAAGAGAAGTTGACAGGGGCCTCGTATATTCAAAAAAAAAAAAAAAAAAAAAAAAAAAGCAAAAAAGAAATTTCAAAGAAGAAAGAAATTCAAAAGAAGAGAAAAAGAAAGAAAGAAAGAAAGAAAGAAAGAAAGAAAAAAGTTCTACTAGATGATGACTTCCCTTAGAAGTGTTTGTGGTGGCGTAAAGGGACTGTTGAAAATTGCACCATTCAAGACGACAAATAAAATATGCATGATTACATGGTTACGGGGCAACACTTCTCGGAAAGCAGATATAGTAGAAGAGATTCCAATGAACTTCATAGAGGTTCATGTCCTCTCTCTCTCTCTCTCTCTCTCTCTCTCTCTCTCTTTCCCCTCTCTGTCCCTCTCTCTCTCTCTCTCTCTCTCCTCTCTCTCTCTCTCTCTCTCTCTCTATCCTCTCTTCCCCTCCTCAGTCCTCTCTCTCTCTCTCTCTCTCTCTCTCTCTCTCTCTCTCTCCTCATCTCTCTCTCTCTCTCTCTCTCTCTCTCTCTCTCTCCTCCTCCCCTCCCTCTCTCTCTCTCCTCTCTCTCTCTCTCTCTCTCTCTCTCTCTCTCCTCTCTCTCTCTCTCTCTCTCTCTCAAATCTCTTGCAAATCCTCCTCCTCCGCATCCAGGACTTCTATTTCAGGTATTACGGAACGTAGCGTCTGGGAATACTTTATCTGTTAGTATTTCTAGTGAAAGTCTCTGAAATCTTTGCGCTGGGAAAAAAAAAAGGGTTTCGCTTGGTTTCGGTTGTAATTTCTCTTTGAAATTTTGTCATTTCCTTTTGCAAAACATTGTGCTGGGATAGCTTGACAATGGAAGTTTGAGGGTTTGTGACTTGGCCGGTTTACTCGCTATTTTGCTTCAAAATTGGTATCAAAATTGCGATTGCTCAGTCTATATTTCCGTCTGTAAATGCATAACACATTCTATACAGATTCAAATTCAGTCTTGACGAATGTGCGCTTTAGAGAACATTGATTTTTTACTGCCTCGTTTTGGATCTTTTTGCAATGTTGTTCAATTTTATATGAACTGCATTTTAAGCGGGGTATTTTTTTTCTTTTTTAAATAGTACAAGATGGCCGCAGAAGGGCTTTTGAGCTGTCTCGGTTATGAAGACCATTATGCTTACTGTTGTGTGTTTAGCTTACTGTTAAAAGAAGAACTTGAAAATCAATAGATGTTATTTTACTACGTTCCGGGATCTCGCTCAGGCAGATCAGTCCCCCCCCCCCCCCCCCCCCCCCCCCCCCCCCCCCCCCCCCCCGTCTGATTAAACCAATTGTTTAGGCTGAGGTGATCGTTGGCGACCAATCTGTGCTGATTTTCATAGACGATTACAGTTGTTATTCAGCGACCTCAAAGGTACAAAGCGTTAACAGTACATTGAAAAGAGACAGGCATCTGATCCACAGAGGGGACTTCAAGGGCGTTGATTTCCGTTGTATTGTTGGGATGGGCAGTTGATGTGACGAAGAAACGGCGTGGTATTAGGTCACAGACGTGATGACGTCTTTTGTGACACTTAAACGTTCAGCGAAGCATGGGAGGAGGAAGAAAGTGCCACACCTACCTAGATTTGTGTGAAAAAAACGTTTTTTTCTCTTTCTTTTTTTTTTTTTTTTTTTGTTTGTTTGTTTGTTTGTTGTTGTTGTTGTTGTTGTTTTTCAGACATTTGCAAAAATGTTGTGTTCATTTTGTAGCTTAACCATGTTCTCATCAGTTAGTAAAAGGTTTTCAGCCTGTCATTAACACTTATTTAGTAACCTTTATTTATCTTATTTTGGAAAGAGAAAAGCACAAAGACAATATCACCGATCTGACTAACCGGGCGATGCCTCATGTAAGCGTCGAGCCCCCACAGCAAGGAAGGACTTTTTTCACATAGAGTGTATGATTTATCAGACGCAAGCATGAATGTGAATGACAGCCATCGCTATGCTACAGTTGATCGTGAACACATTATTTGATATAGACCTACTGTTACCATACAAATTAATGATTTTTCTCTTACTTCGTATTCTGACAAGTGATGGTTCCCATCTGTAGGTATAGATTTACATCGGCGGATCATTTTGACCAGGATGTGGCAGGGGAAATACTTTTATTTTGAAGTCTTGGTAGAGGATGGGGGTGTGTTTTTGCCAGATCAAGAAGACTACCCCCCTTTTTTCCCCCACCCCCATCAAAAACGTGGCCTGCTGAGTAGCAGGTGGAGGGGAGGGGTGGGGGGATAGGGTACGCAGTACGTGTTCCGGCGCATTTTTTAACTAAGGTTTGCTGAAGACTTTTTTTCTGACAAAATTTTTCTTTGTTTCAATTGTTTTTATATTTTATTACCGGAATGCGGTTCCCCATGAAGTACACCAATGTGATTTTGAAAAGATCGTTTTAAATTTTGTTCAAGCGCTTATGCTATACTCCTGAGGTTCTGTTTCAGAATGTACAGTAATTCTTCATTGGCAGTAGAAATTGTCGTTATACCTTTGTTGTAGAGAAAGGGAAACTAAATTATCGATTGTAAGCGTTCGGGAATGGAGAAACGACATAAACGCTGGTACACCCACACCTTCATGGTTAGGTGTGTTTTAAAAAGCTCAGTTATTGTGGCACTTACAAAACCACTGAAAGCGTTCTTAGCCTTCCCCTTCCCTTGTCCTCAGTTACAAAATGTACCAGGTTTGTTCCAGGTATGTTTTTTCTTCCCACTTTCAATATCTGAACGTTCTAAAATCTGCTGTTGAACTGGTGTGTGTTGGTGTGTGCGTGTGTGTGTGTGTGTGTGTGTGTGTGTGTGTGTGTGTGTGGTGTGTGGATGGATGGATGGATGGATGAATTTTTGAGTGTGCGTGAATGTTTGAGTGCGCGTGCGTGCGTGCGTGCATGCGTGCGTGCGTTCGTGCGTGCGTGCGCGCGCGCCCGCATGCGTGCGCATAAATACTTATAAACCTAGACCTTTGTGCCTTTCCAAGAGAGAAAGAGAGGAAGTAACTCCCCAAACTGTCCTCCTCTAATTGTATATAAGCTAAAGTAGTCGACTTACGTCCAAGGAAACAACAAAGAAAACAAGGGGGAGAGAACTAACCTTTTCAGTGAGCACTCCATAGGTCAGTTAGTCCTTGAAGGGGGACTGTAGCGGTCCAGCAAGCAACCACACTGTTTCCCTCTGTTTTAGAACCTATCAGGGGAGCAACAAACAGCAGCTGTTTTCCCTCTGCTTTAAGAAGCCTGCCAGGTTGCTACTGCTTCTTGATTCCCAGAGCGGAGGAGGAGAATTTCCTCATTACTAAGAAGAGGAAGAAGAAGAAGAAGAAAACTGCACTGGCCGCTTTAGTCCATGGCGAATATATTTCGAAAAGACAGACATGAGCACTCTATGAAATGAAAAAGAAGACATTTTGAATAAAGCGGTGACTGATGTCAGTCTGAAGAAATAGATAGAATGGAAATGTTTAAAAAAAGGGAAAAGACAAGAGAAAGAAGAAGAAAGAAAAAAGAAAAAAAAGGAAAACCGACAATTTTTTTTTAAAACATGGTCTCTTGGACCGGTTAAAAAGATGAGCAATCTGTACAGATTAAAAATTCAAGTTAAAAAAGAAAACCAGAGGAATACCGAGGAAATCTCGGGACATTGCCCCGCAAGTCACAAAAGGTTGGTTTTTTATTTAAATGACGTAGGACACGCAAAGATAGCGCTGATGCCAAGAATGGACAGGTTACTCTCTCTGTCTGTCTGTCTGTCTGTCTGTCTCTTTACACACACACACACACACCACACCACACACACACACACACACACACTCATACACACACACACACGCACACACACACACACACACACACACACACACACACACACACACACACACACACCACATATATATATATAATATATATATATATATATATATATATATATATAATATGGGTGATTGCATCTCTTAGGAGATCCAAGGAAAGGTCGTTCTGCACAATTCTTAGCCGCTGACAATGCT
>JADBJO010001607.1:298461-303461 GCA_016801955.1 Conus betulinus
CTTCGCTAGAGTGGTGGGTAGAGTGAGGAGAGAAAGCGGAGAGTGGGGGAGAGAGGAGGAGAGCAGCTGCTAGAGAATAGGAGGACGACACTAGCGTTTGGAGATGAGAGAGAAGTGAGGACGAAGAAAGGGGGGAGACGTGAGAGTAGCTGCTCGGATATAGCACGTGAGGAGAGCAGACCAGTTTGGAGAGAGCGGAGAGAGCGGAGGATACTCCCGATCGAGGCTAAGAAGAGAGAGAGAGGAGGGAGGTGATGGGGGGGATGAGGAGAGAGAGAGGGGAAGAGATAAGGGGGAGAGAGGAGCAGAGCGGGGGATAAGATGCAGTATGATGAGAGAGAGAGAGGCAGTTAGAAAGGGCGGAGAGGAGGACGAGAGATGCGGAGAGGAAAAGAGATAGGGGGATGCATGGTAGATCAGGAGACAGGGGAGAGGAGAGAGAGAGAGAAGAGAGGTAGGAGATCGAGCAGAAGGACTGATATACAGAGGAAGCGAGCGGTGGCGAGAATAAAAAAAGATAGTTTGGATAGGAAGAGTAGAGGGGTTGGAGGGGAAAGGGTGGGGGGAGAGAGATAGGGATAGGAGAGTGAGATAGACAGAGATCAGGAGACAGAGGAGCAGGTAGAGCAGGAATAAGAGGGGATTAGAGATACGCCTACAGGACAGGAGACAGAGAGAGGTTGGAGATGTAGTATCCGTTATGAGTCATCTGCTCTACATCTTGATTCATCTTATCTTTACCTGTGGTTGGGAAAAGAAGAAAGGAAAAGACCAGGGAAGAGGCTGGAGAGACGAAGAGAGAGAGAGAGAGAGAGAGAGAGAGAGAGAGAGAGAGAGAAGAGAGAGAGAGAGGAGAGAGAGAGAGTTTTTCAGGATAAGAAAGGACACATGATAGTATATGATACACCCGTTATGTTCCTCATCGTAGCAAAAACAAAAACAAAGTGTATTGACAGACCATGCGGAAAGACGAAGACAAGACGACCAGACACTGGGGGGGGGGGGGGGGGGGGGGGGGGGGGGGGGGGGGGGGGGGGGGGGGGGGGGGGGGGGGGGGGGGGGGGGGGGGGGGGAGGGGAGTGGGAGACGATTGAAAGAGGGAGATTGAAGAGGGATATTGAAAGAGGGGCAGACAAAAGGAGAGCGGAGACAGAGAGACAGACAGTGAACGGGTCTTGTAGATGTCTGGACTGGTAAAACAAAACAAAAGAAAAAAGAGAGAGAAAGCAATTTGGAATGTAGGTGTCCCTTGAGAGACAGACACAGCCAGAGAGCCAGACAGGGACAGCATCAACAAAACGCACAATCAACACCACCACTACCACCAGCAGCAGCACCACCAACGAACAACAACAGATAAAATGATGAAAATAATATAGTAATAATAATAGTAATAATTGATAATATATTGTATAACAATAATGATGATGATAGTAATAATGACGAATATTAGTATTAGTAGTAATGATGATGATGATGATGATGATGATGATGATGATGATGATGTAATAATGATATTAGTCAAACGAAGCAAGAAGAAGAAGAAGAAGAAGAAGAATAAGAAGAATAGTAAAGATGATGATGACGTATGACCGATGATGAAAATGATGATGATGATGATGACGACGACGACGATGAAACCAAAAGCACAACTAGACCCTAAACACTCTAAGCATTGCCGATTTCCCTCCCCCCATCCTCAACCATCCCCCCCCCCCCCCCCCTCCCCCCACCTCCTCCCACACACACATACGCAGATTGCGACATACTTTCTCCCTTAAGTTGAAAACAGCCAACAGCAGACCATCAAACACCACCAACTGCCAGATTTGACTCTTTTGCACCCACCCCCTCTCCTCCCCCTCCCCAAACGCCCCTTCCCCACACTTCCTCTCGCTCTCTCCCTCCTGCCTGCCTACTCGCCCTCCCTAGGCCCTCTTCCGTACCGGGTTTATTCGCCGTTAGTTACTTCTCCTTAACACATCACCAGTCGCTCTGCGGTCCCCCCCCCCCCCCCTCCCTCCCCCTCTTCTCTCCCGGTGTTCTTTGCCGTCAGTTTCTTTCTTTCCCCCTAACACATCACCAGTCGCTCTATACGGCCCCTTCCCTCCCCCTCCTCGCCCCGCCCCCCCCCCCCCCCCCCCCCCCCCCCCCCCCCCCCCCTCCCCTCGCTCACTCTCCTCTCGTCTCTCCCGGTGTTATTCTTTTTAGTTCTTTCTCCCTAACATCACCATTGACGCTCTATGGCCCCTTCCCCCCCCCCCAACCTCCCCCCCTCCCCCCCTCCTCTCTCACCACCCTCTCTCTTCTCTCCCTGTGTTATTTGCCGTTAGTTTCTTTTCTCCCTAACACATCACCAGTCGCTCTACACTACAACAAAGCCCACCCAAGCCCCCCCCCCCTCCCTCCCCCTCCCCCTCTCTTCTCTCTCAGTGTTATTTGCCGTTAGCTCTTTCTCCCTAGCACATCACCAGTCGCGCTCTACGGCCCCCTCCCTCCCCCTCCCCTCTCTTCTCTCCCAGTGTTATTTGCCGTTAGTTCTTTCTCCCTAGCACATCACCAGTCGCTCAGAAGACACAGCCCCCTCCCTCCCCCTCCCCCCCTCTTCTCTCTCTCAGTGTTATTTGCCGTTAGCTCTTTTCTCTCCCTAGCACATCACCAGTCGCTCTACAGCCCCCTCCCTCCCCCTCCCCTCTCTTCTCTCCCATTGTTATTTGCCGTTAGCTCTTTCTCCCTAGCACCACCAGTCGCTCTACGGCCCCCCCCCCCCCCCCCCCCTCCCCCCACCTTCTCTCCCGGTGTTATTTGCCGTTAGTTAGTTCTTTCTCCCTAGCACATCACCAGTCGCTCTACGGCCCCCCTCCCTCCCGCCACCCCTCCCCCCACCTCTTCTCTCCCGGTATTATTTGCCGTTAGTTCTTTCTCCCTAGCACATCACCAGTCGCTCTACGGCCCCCTCCCCCTCCCGCCCCCTCCCTCCCCCCACCTCTTCTCTCCCGGTATTATTTGCCGTTAGTTTCTTTCTCCCTAGCACATCACCAGTCGCTCTACGCCCCCTCCCTCCCCGCCCCCTCCCTCCCCTCCCCCCACCTCTTCTCTCCCGGTATTATTTGGCGTTAGTTCTTTCTCCCTAACACATCACCAGTCGCTCTACGGCCCCCCCTCCCCTCCCGCCCCCTCCCTCCCCCCACCTCTTCTCTCCCGGTATTATTTGCCGTTAGTTCTTTTTCTCCCTAGCACATCACCAGTCGCTCTACGGCCCCCTCCCTCCCGCCCCCTCCCTCCCCCCACCTCTTCTCTCCCGGTATTATTTGGCGTTAGTTCTTTCTCCCTAACACATCACCAGTCGCTCTACGGCCCCCCTCCCTCCCGCCCCCTCCCCCCCCCCCACCTCTCTTCTCTCCCGGTATTATTTGCCGTTAGTTCTTTCTCCCTAGCACATCACCAGTCGCTCTACGGCCCCTTTCCCACCCCCACACCACCCCCTCCCCCACCTCTTCTCTCCCGGTATTATTTGCCGTTAGTTCTTTCTCCCTAACACATCACCAGTCGCTCTACGGCCCCCCTCCCCCCCCCCCCCCTCCCCTCTCTTCTCTCTCAGTGTTATTTGCCGTTAGTTCTTTCTCCCCCCACATCACCAGTCGCTCTACAGCCCCCCCCCTCCCCCCCCCCCCCTCCCTCTCTTCTCTCTCTCAGTGTTATTTGCCGTTAGTTCTTTCTACCTAACACATCACCCCAGTCGCTCTACCCCCCCCCCCCCCCCCCCCCCCCCCCCCCCTTTTTCTCTCCCAGTGTTATTTTGCCGTTAGTTATTTCTCCTAACACCTCACCAGTCGCTCTACGGCCCCCTCCCTCCCCGCTACCCTCCCCCCCCCCCCCCCACCCCCCCCTTTTCTCTCCCAGTGTTATTTGCCGTTAGTTATTTCTCCTTAACTCATCACCAGTCGTTTCTACGGCCCCGTCCCCCCCCCCCCCCCCCCCCCCCCCCCTCCCCCATTGCTCTCACTCTTCTCTCTCCCGGTTTTATTTGCCGTTAGTTCTTTCTCTCTAATATTACCAGTCGATCTATGGCCCCCTCCCTCCCCCTCTCCCCTGCCCCCAACTCTCTCCAGATCCTACATGGGATAGGTCATAGTGTATGTTTGTCTAAAGCAGGGTGTTATCTACCACATGGGGTCCATCTCGTACTCCCCCCCCCCCCCCTTCCCCCCACCCCTACTTTGCCATCCACCCCATCCTGTCTTTATGCACCTCTATTCTAGCGGGGGAGAGAGAAAAACAAACTCAAGGAATTTGTTTTTGTTCTGTTTGCCTCCCCCCATCCCCCCATCCCCCCCCCCCCCCCACACACACACACACACACACTCACAAACACCTGATAGTTTTTATTTTCTGAGCGATAGCTCCAACCAACTGTTTTCTCATGCTGGAAGAATCTCGCCAATATCCCAACATTGTTTTGTTTTGTTTTTCTGTGATGATCTAAACTGACTGACTTTGAACAGTTCTGACTAATTCATTAGATGGGATGACGGGTAGCTGCGAGGAGGAGGGGGGGAATTGGGGGGGGGGGGGGGTTAGATCAGAAGCGCACCATCATTACCTTAGTACTAATACCCCTGATTGTCGGAAAGGTCCTTTGTGTTTCTCTGGGATTCATCGTTAGGCCGTAGTCAACTTACACCTCTCCTACACCACTGCGGAGGATCCCCCCCCCCCCCCCCCCCCCCCCCCCCACCCCTTTTTACCACCCAGGGTAAGCCTTGTAGGAATGATTAAATGGATGGGACAGAAAGGGGGAGCCACTCTGACCGAGGGTCAAAGTTCTCTCCCTTTCAGTAGGTCTAAGTTTTATGGTGTCATGCTCGTGGGTTGTTTAAGCCACTGTTTTTTTTCTGCTTTACCTGCCAGGATCGTCGTCGTCAGAGGTCTTTTTGGAACTTCTTAACTTTCACGCGGAAGGCGAAGGCGTCTTTCACTGATGGGTCATTGGAAATTCA
>JADBJO010001607.1:310961-318461 GCA_016801955.1 Conus betulinus
TTCATGGCTATATGTCATTCCAATTTTGTAAGTGTCGTTTGTCGTTGTTTGTGTGTGTGTGTGTGTGTGTGTGTGTGTGTGTGTGTGTGTGTGTGTGTGTTAATCAAGTCTGTGTTTTTTTATGGGGCAGGTGTGTTACGTTTCTTGCATAATCCTTTTTTTCAATCATTCATTTAGTCATCCACGCTTTCCAAAGTAGAGAGCAGTATGACCATGTTCAAAAACTTTCTCGGACATGAACTTGTGTAACTGACCTAAAATGTTTGTGTGATGAATGATATGCTACATAAAATATTCTTCTTCACTTCTTGTTATCTTCGGAACCAAATGTGCTGATTCCTTTATGACCTTCCTTCCTATATCAGTACCACTGGGTATAGAAAAAGAGGTTTGAACTATTCCCAAAGAATTAAACTGAATTGGACCGAGCATGCACCAATGCCCACATTTTCATTTGTTCATTGAACAATTCACCTTGCCACCTCAGCCAGTATGTGGACAATGAATTTGGACGATTCGTTTAAGTATTCAGTCGATCAATGTTTCGTATCAAGTCATTCTTTGTGAATTCGAGAACTTTTTTTTTCTTTTCTCTCTCTCTTTTAATCAATCGACTTCTTTAAGTAATCTTGATAGTTCTCTGGATAAACTTAACCTTTCTCTTTAATCCACGATTAATCCATTCTATCCGCCTTGGCTTAAGGCTGTGTCAGGCCAATTGACACAGGCTAGAACACCAAGGCTACATCAAAATGATGTTATGCTCTGCATAGTTATGCGGGATTGTCTTCAGTTGTGACAAGCTCCTAGCATAACATTATCAGTCTCCAAAAATCCCCCGAAGTCGGAGTGTGGCTGCCCACATGGCGCGGTAATCAAAAACGGTCATACACGTAATGTTCTCATCCCCAGCTGATGCATTGTACCATAGTGTTCAAGTACTTCGGCTGTTCGGATGATCCATGGAGCCTTTTAGCCAGGGTACGACAACGACAGCAACAACAACAACATCCATTCTATAAGCCACTCCACTCTTTTGTGCACATGTCCGTATTGGATTTATTCAGTGATCTCACACTAGTGAATTCAACTTGTCGGGCATTTCGACAACAAATCTGTTGTCATCAATGATCCCTTTTTTTGAAAACGGATTCTGTGGTTATTCCTTAACTGATGTCATTCCTTTATCCGTGTGTATGTTTGTAAGGGGGGGGGGGGGGGGGGGGGTGAAGAGAGAGAGAGAGAGAGAGAGAGAGAGAGAGAGAGAGAGAGAGAGAGAGAGAGAGAGACTCAGACTCAGACTCAGACTCGGAATCATTTATGAGTTGTAAAATATAACATCAAATGAGTTATAGACACTGAAGGAAACAACGAAACTGAACTAAACAAGCAAAAGATGAAGTGAGTTAACAAATCATATGGTTACAGAATTTGAGGGGGAAATTCCCGTTTGTGTCTCTTTGTTTGTTTGTTTGTTTTTTTTTGCGAAGTGTCAGACGGTCAAACACATATTAGTCCACTTCAGGCTGAATAAAACTAGACTTTCATATAAAATTTGGAGATTGAAAATCCATTCTGTTGCAAGAGATGTATTCAAAAATTCTTTTGAATGTGTATGTTTTGTGTGTGTGTGTGTGTGTGTGTGTGTGTGTGTGTGTGTGTGTGTGTGTGTGTGTGTGTGTGCGCGCGCGCGCGCGCGCGCGCGTATGCGTGTGTGTGTGTGTGTGTGTGTGTGGTGTGCGCGCGCGTGTGTGCGTATGCGCGCGCGCGTGAGCATCGTGTGTATGTATGTGTGTGTGTGTGTGTGTGTGTGTGTGTGTGTGTGTGTGTGTGTGTGTGTGTGTGTGTGTGTGTGTGTGTGTGTGTGTGTGTGTGTGTGTGCGCGCGCGCGCGCGCGCGTGTGTGCGTGTACGTTTGTCTCCATATGATGGCGATGATGACGACGACGACCTCAGCTGACGACGGTGGAGGAGGAGTTCATCTACGCCGCGGAGTTCGGGGACATCCCCACAGTGAAGAGGATCCTTGAGGAGCACCCCAACTTCTCTGTGGACTACAGCGATATCCTGGGCAGGACTCCACTACGGCTGGCTGTGGGCAACGAGCACCTAGAGGTCAGTGTGTGAGTGTGCGTGGGGGGGTGGGGGGGGGGTGGGAGTGGGAGGGAGGGTCCACTCCATCTGGCCATGAGAGAAGAGGGAGTGGACAGTGGGAGGGGGTTCACGTGAGTGGCATTCTTGGGAAGATCCTGCCTACTCTTCTTTTTGTTCTTTCTTTCTTTTCTTTCTTCTTTCTTCATCTTCCTTCATCGTCAATCATCATCATCAATCATCATCATCATTATTCATCATCATCATCATCATCCGTCATCATCACTCGTGGGTCGTCGTCGTCATCATCATCATCATCGTCATCACTCATCATCATCATCATCATCATCATCATCATCAATCGTCTTCAATCATCATCATCTTCTTCTTTTCTTCTTCTTCTTTCTTCTTCTTCTCGTCTTCTTCTTCGGCTCATCATCTTATCATTCGTCTTCGTCTTTGTCTTCTTTCGTCGTCTTCTGTCTTCTTCTTTTTCTTCTTTCTTTCGTATTTCCGTCGTCGTCGCTTTTCGGTCGTCGTCCTTCGTCTTCGTCGTCGTCTTCGTCTTCGGTCTTTTGTCTTCTTCCCTTCTTCTTCCTTCTTCTCTTCTTCTTTCTTCTTCTTCTTCGTTCTTCGTCGTCGTCGTCGTCGGTCCCGTCGTTTTTCCGTTGTCTTTCATTCTTCTTTCCTTTTTTTCCGTCGTCTTCCTTCGGGTCGTTCTTCTTCTTATTTTTTCTTCTTCTCTCTTCTTCTTTTCTTCCTTCTTCTTCTTTCTTCCTTCTTCTTCTTCCTTTCTTTCTCTTCTTTTGTCTTCTCTCTTCTTCTTTCCATTCTTTGTCTTCTTTCTCTCTTCATTGTCTTCTTCTTCTTTCTTCATTTTCTTCTTCTCTTTTTCTTTTTTTCCTTCTTCTCTTCTTTTTTCTTCATTCTTTCTCTTCTCTCTCTCTCTTCTTTCTTTTTCCTGTCTCTTCTTTTTTTCTTATTGGTGGTCTTTCTTTCTGTTTCTTCTCTTCTTTTCCTTCCTTTCTTCTTCTTCTTTCATTCTTTCTCTTCTCTTCTTCTTTCTCCCTCTTCTTTCTTCTTTTTTCTTTCTTTTCTTCGTCTTCTTTTTTTTTTATTCTTTTTGTTTCTTCTTCTTTCGTCTCCATTCTTTCTTTTGAACTCCTTCTTTCTTCTTTACTCCTTTCATCCTCTTTCTCTTTTTCATTCTTCTTTTTTTCTTCTTTTCTTCCTTTTCTTACCCTTTTTCTTTTCTTCTTCTTCTCTTTTTTTTTCTTCTTTTTCTTCTTCTTTTTCTTTCTTCATTTTTCCTCTTCTTCTCTTTCTTTTTCTTTCTTCTTCTTCTTTCTTCTTCTTCTTTCTTCTCTTTCTTCTTTCTCTTCTTCTCTTCTCTTTCTTCATTTCTTCTTCTTCTTCTTCTTCTTTTTCGTCTTCTTCTTCTCATTCTTTCTTTCGTTCTTCTTTCTTTCTTCTCATTATTATCAATTATTACACCGAAAGTGCTTACCTAACGCGTAGCGTCGGTTAGAGGGTCAAACTGTAAGCACTAACCGTGAGAACCCAATGTGCTGCCTCCTTTACACACAATACTAAACTACATGACTGAAAGAACTGCCTGTTGGTGTTAATCATTCACTATCATTTCAACGGAAGTTCAGGTTCGTTTCAACTATCATTTCAATGGAACGTCAGTCGTTTCAACTATCATTCAATGGAACGTCAGTCGTTTTTTTCAACTATCATTCAACGGAATGTCATTCATTTTCGTTTCAACTATCATTCAACAATCATTCACGGAACGTCAGTCGTTTCAACTATCATTCAACGGAACGTCAGTCGTTTCAAGTATCATTCAATGGAACGTCAGTTCGTTTTTCAACTATCATTCAATTGGAACGTCAGTCGCTTGGTTTTTTTTTCTTTGGATTTTTTTTTTTTTTTTTTTTTTTTTTTTTTTTTTTTTTTTTTTTGTCCCAACGTCTTGCGCCACAATCAGAGACAGTGCACCCACACGCTGCTCATTCCGACACCCCGTCCACATCCACAGCCCGGTCGGACCCCCCGCCGCAGCTCCGGCACCGGCAACCCACAGGGAGCAGTCAATGTCAAGTTCGTCAAGAGGCAACCCACCGGAGGAGACACTGCAACTGCTGCCGAATCACTTCAGTGGTGTTCAGTGGCGCCTGTTCTGATCTAACATACACAGGACACCACCTACTAAGCCCCCCTACTTACGACAATAATTGCTTAGTGTGCGGAGCCGGCGTGAGTGAGCTCTCCCTTCGGAGGGCGCCACCACGTCGTCCAACGACAACCCCCATGGACTCCTACGGCTCGCCGATACCGGTGACCCCCGACGGAATATTCTTTGATTTGGTTTTCACGAGGACTCGTGCAATTGGGTTAACGTGTCATCCCCAGCTGAAGTAGCCGTGGCTGTGAAGTCGGAACAGAGCAAACCGAAACCTGACCTGACCTCACCACCACACCACTCACAACACCACTCCAGTGTGGTCTCTGTGCCAGCGGCATGCCACTGTTTCTAGTGTGGCCACAACCTGGGCACAACCTGTGTTCTACATGGCCACAGGTGGGGGGGCCACGGAGGTGACGGCAAACACTGAGGGTTCGATGTCTGGATGGGCAGATGAGAAAAGGTGGGGGGGAGGGGGGGGGGGGGGGGGATGTGGGGGGGGGGGTGGGGGGGGGGGGTCGGGGGGGGGGGGGGGGGGGGGCAGGGTGAAGGGTGAAAAGTGAGGGAGAGAGCGTAGATAGAAGACTTCAACAATTCCACAACGAAGGGCCCCCTCCTGGAAGGTCCGGGAAACGGAAGCTGCATCTGGGTTCATCTGGAGGCAGACCAGAGAGGCGCCGGTGTCAAAGAAGTTGAGTTGGAGGGGAAGGGTAAAGGCTGGAGATGGGTGTGGAGGATATGGGAGGTCGGTCAGAGGTGCTGGTTGGGGATCACTCGGTTGTGATGGACAAGGACCCTCAAGGTCAGGGAAGAACCACAGTGACAAAGCGCAGATGCAGGGAAACCTGTCTGTGGGCAACGACCTTCAGGACCGGTGGCTGGGGAGGGAGCTGGTAGAGAGGGGGAGGGGGGTGGGGAGGGGGGGGGGTTTTTAGTGAAAGAGTATACCAGGAGATGCGGGATGGATATTGCAAGGAAGGAACCAGAAGTGTGGAAGAGATGAAGCAGAGGGGGGAGAGGGGGAAGGGGGAGGTTGTTTTGAAGGGAAGGAGAAGCTCCAGCTTTATCTTGCAACTTTGTGTGTGCTGTCTTTAGATAACCTGAGGCCATGAGAAACTTTGCGTGGGACATTTTTGTGGGAGGAAACAGTTCGAGGGAAGGAAGGAAGGAGGAGAGACGGAGGGGGGTGAGCGTGGAGTAGTGAAGAGTTGTGCGGAGAGGTTGGGGTGGTGGGTGGTGGTGGTGGTGAGGGTAAGATATATCTATAGACACTCTGCGGTGCGTAGACTGGGCTGTCGCAGGCGGCAAAGTGTACATCATCTCAACTCTATGCGTGTGTGTGCGTGTCGTGGCGTGTGCGTGCGTGCGTGCGTGCGTGCGTGCGTGCGTGGCGTGCGTGCGTGGTGTGGTGGCGTGTGGTGTGTGTGTTGTGTGTGTGCTGCGCGTGTGTGCGGCGTGCGCTGTGTGTGTGTGTGTGTGTGTGTGGTGTGTGTGCTGAGCGTGCGTGCGTGTGTGTGTGGGTGGTGTGTGTGTTTGTGTGAAGGCGTGCGTGCATGTGGTGTGTGTGTATGTGTGTGTGCGTGCGTGCGTGTGTGTAGCGGTGCTGCTTTGTGGTGCGTATGTGTGTGTGACGGTATTGGTGTGTGTGCGTGTGTGTGTGTGTGTGTGTTGTTGTGTGTGTGTGTGTGTGTGTGTGTGTGTGTGTGTGTGTGGTGTGTGTGTGTGTGTGTAACGGAAAAAGTTTCAAGGCTGCTGCCTATGATAAGATAAAAAAACTTTTATAACATAGAAACAGAAGTAAAAAAGAAGTCAGTTGGGTGGTGGTTGGGGAAAAAACGGGGAGAGAGGTGTGTGTGCGCGTTCTTCCTTTATCAAGCACCTGTCGTCTGGGTTTAAAAACAAAAAAAAAAGTTATCAGGGCGTTTTTTTTTTTTCAGTCAGTCAGTATCTGGTTGGCAGGTCGTTTTGCCTTTTGCATCTGGCTTTTCCCCCCTCTCGGTCTCATCTGTTTTGTTCTCCCTCCCCAAGCCTCCCCCTCCCCCTCCCCCTCCCTCCATCTCTCTCTCTGGTCTCTCTCTGTCTCTATCTGTCCTGTCTGTCTGTCTGTCTGGTCCTGTCTGTCTCTCTCTCTCTCTCTCTCTCCGCCTCGTCGACTCTCTCCTCGTCTCTCTCTCTCTCTCTCTCATCTCGCTCTCTCTCTCGTTCGGGCTCTCCTCTCTCTGCTCTCTCGTGTATTCTCTGTGTCCTCTCACGTCTCTACGCAAAGGCTAGAAAGTGATTGTGGTGTGGTGCGCGCACGTCTACGCAAATGCGTTGTTGTATTGTGGTGTGTGGGTGTGGTGTGGTGTGTGTTGTTGGTGTGTGTGGTGTGTGTGTGTGTGTGTGAGTGTGTGGTGTGTGTGTGTGAGAGAGAAGAGAGAGAGAGAACAGACAGACAGACAGACAGACATACAGACAGACAAGACAGAGACAAGAGACACAACGAGATGATCTATGTGTGTTTAAGAGCCATCTGTTCATGTGATATCTGTGTGTGTGAAGGGAGGAGAGGAGGGTAGTCGTGCGTGCGTCCGTTTATGTTTGTGTGTGTGTGTGTGTGTGTGTGTGTGTGTGTGTGTGTGTGTGTGTGTGTGTGTGTGTGTGTGCGTGCGCGCGCGCGCGCGCGCCTGTGTGGTGTTTTTTGTATGTATATTACTTCGGAAGTATGTTTAATGTACGAGTGTACTTCTTCTTTCAATGATAACCACCATTAGAGGCGAGTAACTCGTCGACTTCCTTTTTTGTTCTTTTCCCTGCGTTCGGCTCCACACCATGCACATCTCACTATCAACAGGAAGAAAACAAAAGAAGGGGAAAAAAAAGAAAGAAAAAACAAAAACAAAGAGAGAAAGAAGAGAAAGAGAAAGAAATGAAATGAAAGAAAGGAGAGACAGAAAGAAGAAAAAAGTAAGATAAAAAGTGGGGAAAAAGAGAAAAGAAAAGAAAAAGACATGAAAAGAAAGGAGAGAAAGGAAAGAAAGAGGAGAAATAGATGAAAAAGGAAATTGAAAGAAAAAAAAAGAAGACAAGACAAGCCGACAAAATTATTATTTACGAGGATAGTAGATCAGCACTGGTGTGCTTCTTTACATCCAGTCCTCGCCCTGAATAGGGTCAACAATGCAAAATAAGACATATGTAGAAGCATGCACAAGAAAGAATTAAGAAAATGGAAAC
>JADBJO010001607.1:323461-325961 GCA_016801955.1 Conus betulinus
ATCATCATCATCATCATCATCATCATCATCATCGTCATCGTGATCATCATCATCATCATCAACCCCATCATCATCATCACATCATTATCATCATCATCACCATCCTCCTCCTCCTCCTCCTCATCATCATTATCATCATCATCACCATCCTCATCCTCATTATTATCGTTATTCTCCTCATCATTATATCCTCCTCTTCCTCCTCCTCCTCCTCCTCCTCCTCATCATCATCATCATTATCATCACCATCATGGTCATAATCTCAGAGTCATTGTTTCAATCTAAAAATTCCAATTTCCGCGACAACCCCCCCCTACCCCCCACCCCTCCTTCCTTACCCTTCTCTCGAAATTCCTCTCCAAAAAAACTGGGACATTCTTGTCCAGGGCGCTGAACGGACGCTGCACCGCCCTCCGGAATGGGACTCTTGCTGACACTGATTGGCGACTAGTTTACTGTGGTATACACAGGGCTTAGTAGGTGGTGTCCTGCACATGTTGCATGACAGAAGTGAGCCGGTGGCAGTGCAGTGTCTCCTCCGCCGTGGGTGGCATGATGACGTCTTCATTCTGACTGCTCTGTCTGCAAGTAGAGAACATCCCAGGTGGACTCCCGTTCCTGCCTGACCCTTTGTTTGACTAGCATGGGGGGGATCTTTTGATGCCCCTCCCAGGAAAGAAACATCCCGGTCAGTTTAGATAGCGCACCCAGTCACATTGCTTGCTGACGCTGGCTGTGGCGACTATGACGTACTGTGGTATGCACAGGGCTTAGCAGTGTTTGGCCCTGCACATGTTGCTGACAGAAGTGAATGCGCAGGGTGTGTTTGGGGTTACTGGTTTGTGTGCAGTGTTTGTTTAGCTGGTAGAGACAGTGGTTGATTCTGAGAGCGTGGTCGGAGGTTGAGGAGTCTGTGTGTCTGTGTATGTATACTGACTATTCTGTCTGCAAGTAGAGAACGTTCCAGGTGGACTCCCGTTCCTGCCTGACCCTTTGTTTGACTAGCATGGGGGGAATCTTTTGATGCCCCTCCCAGGAAAGAAACATCCCGGTCAGTTTAGATAGCGTACCTAGTCAGCACGAAACCTCTCGCTGGCAGAAGCACCTGATGACGTATCCCAGCCCAGCACAGGAGGAGTGTTTGCCAGTGGTCAAACTCGTGAAGTGAGGAATGAGCAGGGTGTGTTGGGGGTTACTGGTTTATGTGCAGTGTTTGTTTTAACTGGTAGAGACAGTGGTTGATTCTGAGAGCGTGGTCGGAGGTTGAGAAGTCTGTGTGTTTGTGCGTATATGCCGGCACGCACGGGGGGGAGGGGGGGGGGGGGGAGGGGGGGGGAATGGGGGGGGAGAGGGGGAGGGTGTTAGTGATGGGATGGAGAAAATGAGGGGAGCGTCATTGTGTGTGTGTGGTGTGTGTGTGTGTGTGTGTGTGTGTGTGTGTGTGTGTGTGCGCCCGCGCGCGCGCGTCTGTGTGTGTGTGTGTAGAGGGTGCGCTTGCTGGCGTGTGTGTGTGTGTGTGTGTGTGTGTGTGGTGTGTGTGTGTATACGTGGGCACGCGGGGGGGGGGGGGGGGGGGGGGGGGGGGGGGGGGTTAGTGATGGGATGGAGAAAAGGATGGGAAGCGAAAATTGTGTGTGTGTGTGTGTGTGTGTGTGTGTGTGGTGTGTGGTGTGTGTGTGTGTGTGTTGTCGCGCGCGCACGTATATTAATGTGTGTGTGTGTGCGTGTGTGTGTGTGTGTGTGTGTGTGTGTGTGTGTATGTGTGTGTGTGAGCGCGCGCATGTTATATGCGTGTGTGTGTGTGGAGGGCATGGGCGGGCTTGCTTGCTTTTTATGTGTGTGTGCGGGGGGGGGGGGGGGCGGGGTGTATGCGTTTAAAGATGTGTGTGTGTGTGTGTGTGTGCGTGCGCGTGTGGTGAGTGAGTTGATGTTTGAAGAGGAAGGGTGGATGGGGAAAAAGAACGAGAGGGGAAGGGAGGGAGGGACAGAGAGACAGACAGACAGACAGGCAGACAGACACACAGAAGACACACAGACAGACAGACAGACAGAGATCGACATTCAGGCATAGAGTTATTGCTTCCAGGAGACATACAGATTGTCCAAAAGACGACATGTGATTTTCAGACCCCCAAAAATCTTTTTGTTTTAATGGAATGCCAGTTGTAATCACGATGAATTTCTGCCTCACACAGAGCGAAGAAGAAACAGAGAGACAGACAGACAGACAGACAAAGAAAGTTAGAGCGAGGCAGCGACCGAGCGAGGGAGCGACCGAGTGAGGGAGCGAGCCAGCGAGAGAGAAAGATGGAGAGAGAGTGAGAGAGAGAGTCAGAGACAGAAAGAGAGGGGAGGATTTAGAGTTTCATCTCCAATTGAGCAACCCACCCACCCCTGTCCCTCCCCCTCTTCTTCCCTTCTTCTTCTTCTTCTTCTTCTTTCTTCTTCTTCTTCTTCTTCTTCTTCTTCCTTCTTCTTCTTCTTCTTCTCTTCTTCTTTC
>JADBJO010001607.1:335961-338461 GCA_016801955.1 Conus betulinus
TGTGTGTGTGTGTGTGTGTGTGTGTGTGCGCGCGTGCGTGTGTGTGTGTTGTATGTGTGGTGTGTGTGTTGTGTTTTTGTGTTGTGTTGTGTGTTGTGTGTGTGTGTGTGTGGTGTGTGTGTGTGTGTGTGTGTGTGTGAGAGAGAGAGTGTGAGAGTGTGTGAGATGAGAGAGTGTGAGAGTGTGTGTGTGTGTGTGTGTGTGTGTGTGTGAGTGTGTGTGTGTGTGTGTGTGTGTGTGTGTGAGAAAAGAAAGAACTGCAGAAGACTGTTAAGTGAACATGTCTTGACACACACACAAACAAAATCAGTACTCCAAAAGTCATGGACAGCGTGGCAAAGCTACAAAACAGCGCCGTCCCGGAAGGAAACGCACCAGAGAAATCCGCTGTGGTTGAAAAAGGACACAGTGCATGCTCTGCTCAGTACAAACTGATCCTACCCACAGGATTCAGTGCGGTGTTACTTACTGTGCTGAACATGACTAAACTACGCTAAGCCAGGCAATCACAGCAACAGAGTGATTTGCAAAAGCTAAGAAAACCACGCTGGACAAAGGTTTGGGAGAAAGAATGATCAAATCCTAGAGATTCACGGAAAGTGTGGTGAGAAAAATCAAAGAAATGACAAAATGAATGATCTTACCAGCAATGTTCTACAAAGAAAATGTCGGTCACAAATTTTGCGATCTGCTTTCAGAAAAAAAAAAAAAAAAAAAGAAGACGACGGCATAGGCTTCCAAAGATACTTTGCCAAAACCTGCAATAAGCAAGGACCGATATCTGAGCAACTCTGTTCTAGATTTAATTACGAACAAAATGAACAATTTAGAGACCCCAGCCGTAACGACGGTATTTTCATCAGTTCACCTTTGACCACCAACGAAATGGAGTATGCCATTGCTTCTTTGGCAGTAACAAATGAGCAGTAGGCTTTGATACCGTTTTTATAATGATCAGCCATTTGAAAACAAAATATACTATGCTGTACTATACTATGGTGCACTGCATTATACTATACTATACTAAGCTGCTACACGATACTATTCTGTCATGCATTATGCTACATTTTACTATGGTATCCTCTGCTACACTGTACCGTACTATGTTATTCTTTACAATTCTGTAACATGCTGCACTGTGCTATCCTAAACCGTGCTGTACCATATCCTACTACATTTGTACTGTACTATATTATATTATGCTATGCTCTATTGCTTTACACCTCACTGAACTGTACTAAAAACAACACACTACTCAAAAATGAATTTAAAAAAAGATATACGTACTATACTTTGCCACATTATGCTATGATATGCTCAAATTAATTGTACTCGATTATTCTTGTACTCTGCTAGAGTTGGCTAGATTAGACTAGACTGCACTCGATTGGACTGTGCTGTATTAGATTGTACCATGCCATACTGCAATGTACCGTATCATGCTATGCTATACTATACTGTACTATATAATATATGTAATATACCATACTATGCTCTACTCTGTTCTGCTCTACTCAACTCTACTCTATCGTCTGTACCCTACTCTGCTCTGCTCTGCTCTGCTCTCGGCCTCTGCTCTGCTCGCTCGGCTCTCAGTAACTCTGCTCTGCTCTGCTCTGCTCTGCTCTGCTCTGCAGTAACTCTGCTCTGCTCTGCTCTACAGTAACTCTGCTCTGATCTCTTCTCTACAGTAAACTCTAACTCTGCTCTGCTCTGCTCTACACTCTGCTCTGCTCTGCTCTACAGTAACTCTGCTCTGCTCTGCTCTACAGTAACTCTGCTCTGCTGCTCTGATCTGCTCTACAGTAACTCTGCTCTGCTCTGCTCTACAGTAACTCTGCTCTGCTCTGCTCTGCTCTACAGTAACTCTGCTGTACTATGCTCTGCTCTACAGTAACTCTGCTCTCTGCTCTGCTCTACTCTGCTCTGCTTGCTCTGCTCTGCTCTGCTCTGCTCTCTGCTCTCTACAGTAACTCTGCTCTGCTCTACAGTAATTCTCTCTGCTCTGCTCTGCTCTGCTCTACTCTGTAACTCTGCTCTGCTCTACTGCTCTCTGCTCTACAGTAACTCTGCTCTGCTGTGCTCAACAGTAACTCTGCTCTACTCTGCTCTGCTCTGCAGTAACTCTGCTGTGCTCTGCAGTAACTCTGCTGTCTCTACAGTAACTCTGCACTGCTTTACAGTAACTCTGCTCTGCTCCACAGTAACTCTGCTCTGCTCTAGCTCTGCTCTACTCTACACTGCTCTGCTCTGTTCTGCTCTACTCTACTCTGCTGCTCTGTTTTACTCTGCTCTGCTCTGCTCTACAAGCTCTGCTCTGCTCTGCTCTCTACTCTGCTCCTGCTCTGTTCTGCTCTGCTCTACTCTACTCTGCTCTGGTCTCTTCTGCTCTACTCTACTCTGCTCTGCTCTGCTCTACTCTACTCTGCTCTGCTCTGCTCTGCTCTACTCTGCTGCTCTGCTCTGCTCTACAGTAACTCTGCTCTGTTCTGCTCTACTC
>JADBJO010001607.1:343461-345961 GCA_016801955.1 Conus betulinus
AGAGAGAGAGAGAGAGAGAGAGAGAGAGAGAGAGAGAGAGAGAGAGAGAGAGAGAGAGAGAGAGATGGAGAGGGTTCCACAGAGAGAGAGGCAGGGGGGGGGGGGGGGAGGAGGGGGAGGGAGAGACTAACAGTGAGAGTGGTGTGTCCTGGAGAAAATGACGAACGGATAGATTAACGAGAAAGATAGGGGGGGGGGGGGGGGGGGGGGGGGGTGGTAGGGTTAGGGAGAGAGGAAGAAGGAAGTGACCGAGAGAAAGAAATGACTCAATAGGGGGGGGGGGGGGGTGATGATGGGGATGGGGTAGGGATTGAACGGTACAATCAGCTGACGACAGCATCAGTCACGCCTTGCCCCATCAGACCAGGTGGACAGGACATCAGGGGTCACTGTGAGGGCAGCACACGGTGGACGTCAGTCAGTTGTGGTAAGAGAAAGTATAGGGCTGACTCTGCATGTATGCTTTTCTACGTCTGTCTGTCTGTCTGTCTGTCTGTCTGCTAGCGTTACACGTTTTATATCTTTCTTTCTCTGGCTTGATGACCTCTCTCTCACTCTTTCTGTGTGTGTGTGTGTGTGTGTGTGTGTGTGTGTGTGTGTGTGTGTGTGTGTGTGTGTGTGTGTGCCACTCGTTGTGTGTGTCACAAGAGGTTAAAATTCACTTTATGCAAGTTTAAAAAAAAAGGAAAAAGGAAAGTAACACTGGCCGCCAATGCCAAGTGTCCTGGGAAGCCAGCTGGGGAGGGGCAGGTGGCTGAGGCACGGGTGATGACTTCCTGACACTACCCCTTCATCTGTGGCCGTATGCCACCCTCTCCGGTGATGACTTCCTGACACCGTCCCTTCATTTGTGGTCTCTTCCACCCTCTCCAGTGATGACTTCCTGACACCATACCTTCATCTGTGGTCCTCTGCCACCCTCTCCAGTGATGACTTCCTGACTTTCCTGACACCATGCCCTTCATCTGTGGCGGTCCTCTGCCACCCTCTCCAGTGATGACTTCCTGACTTCCTGACCCGTCCCTTCATCTGTGTCCGTCCTCTGCCACCCTCTCCAGTGATGACTTCCTGACACCGTCCCTCCATCTGTGGTCCTCTGCCACCCTCTCCAGTGATGACTTTCCTGACACCATCCCTTCATCTGTGGCGGTCCTGTGCCACCCTCTCCGGTGATGACTTCCTAACACCATTCCTTCATCTGTGGCGGTCCTGTGCCACCATCTCAGAGCTGGCGAACGGCAGGCCCGCCCTCTCCCTGACCTTGTCCTCCCAATTCTTCTTCTACAGGTCTCTTCTTCCCTCTCTTGGCGTGGCTGCCAGCCCTGCGGGGACGGTTGAGGTCAGGCCAGTTGCCCTTCCTCAGTGAGATGAACAAGGTCTATGTGTAAGAACATAGATCAACTCAGACAGTTTTTTTAATCATCAGTAGCCAGCACACCAGAAATCTGCCCAAGAATAAGTCCGTTTGTTAGTGGAACATACAAATTATGCATAGCTTGTGAAAGTTAGGTTAAAAAAAAGGAGATATGGAGTGAGAACACAGATGGATAGAGGTCCCACTTAATAAACAAACAACAACAGAAATCAGAAAAAAAGGAAACAATAACGCAGGGGGAAAAAAAGACGCTTGGTGGATCCCCCCCCCCCCCCCCCCCCACACCCTCCCTCCAAAACAACAAAAACAAAAAAAGGAGGAAGGCGTTCATGATCTTTGGCCAGATTTCATGGTCATCCATCAAAAAACAAAGAGAGGACAACAGTGACTCAGAGCATGATCATGTGGTCAAAGCAGACAAGGACGTCATGGACGTATTCATTACCTGCCCATGCCAGGTTGTCAGACTCTCTGTCTGCCGTGGGCTCAGTGAATCCCAGCCCTGGATTTCTGTACAGGGAGTCGCAGGTTTGAACCCTGCTTTGTGAAGGAAGAAGATTTCTTTTTCTTTCCCCACCTCCTCAGCTCAACAGTATGTGGAGACCGTGAGAGCTGAAATTCCATTATTTTTGTGGTTAAAAGTACTTATTTACCGCCTATCCCCCGATAGAGGGCAAAGCTTTGAGCACATTACAATCCATGCTCTTGTTTACACAACGGGCTGCCTACCTGGGTAGAGCCGACTGAAGAGCTGCCTGCTGGCGCTGCATTCGGTCCTTTACTGCGTCAGTCAGTCACTCACTCACTCTTTTTTTTCACTCACATTTTCACTCTTTCCGTGCATGCCATGTTTGTGCGTGACATCCACACCAACGGCCAAACTTGCCCTCTCTTCCAAAAGTTGGTGATAGGATTTTACGTGTGCAAGATGTTATGCGTGCGTTGACACACGGAACCTCGGTTTACAGTCTCATTCGGAGGAGTATTTGGGAAATGGAGTCAGAAGCAATGTTAACTCCGAGGGGAAAATCCCCCTCTACCGCATCGGCCCGGCGGAGATTCGAGCCGGCAACCCCAGGATCATCAGGATTACGAGTCCTGCGCTCTACTACCTAAAACTATTCC
>JADBJO010001607.1:350961-353461 GCA_016801955.1 Conus betulinus
AGTACCGTTTGTTGCTTCATCCCGGTTTGCCTTCTTTTAACTATTTTACAGCTATTTTAGTCTCTTGAGTACCTGTGTACCTTAGCTTGTACAATGCATATGACTAGTGGTCAGTACCACTGAACACTGGTCATTATGACGTAAATAGGAGATTTTAACTATTTAACAGCTAACTAGTGTTTCCCCAGTGCTTGCGTACCTTGTACAATGTAGATTACTTGTGGTCAGTGCCACTGATTACTGGTTATTATGACGTAAATCGGAGATTTTAACTATTTCACAGCTAATTATAGTCTCCCGAGTACCTGTGTACCTTGTACAATGCAGACGACTGGTGGTCAGTGCCACTGACCACTGGTCACTAGGACGTAAATCAGATATTTCGACTATTTTACAGTTAATCAGTGACTCATGAGTGTTTGTATACCTTGTGCAATGCAGACAATCAGTGGTCAGTGTCACTGACCATTTGGTCACTTTAATGAATATCAAAGATTTTAACTATTTTTACAGCTAATCAATGTCTCCCGAGTGCCTGTGTACCTTGTACAATATAGATGACTGGGGGGGGGGGGGGGGGGGCAGTTCTGGAATGACTCCGGGGGTAAAAGCAGGCTAGCCCAGACTTACCCCGGGCTAAGTTCCAGAGGGGGGGTGGGGGGGTGAGAATGGGCTGTTACACCGGGCTTCAGTTCAGTAACAACAGTGAAAGTGTTTAGCACGTGTATTTGTGATTCTGTGCAAGGGCGGAAAGGAAAGTTGAGAAGCTTTTTTTTTTTTTTTTTTTTTTTTTAGGTAAAAATGTAATTGTTTGCGAATCTACTACAGCCACGCACAAAGTCGGATTCACGCGCAGTTTGTGAAGTGAACCGTGAACTACGCATTCCGCGATGTAAACTGTGTTGCTCACACACACACACACACACTGACTGACTGACTGAAACCATTTACTGTCAGATAACATAGTGTTGTACTGACATTTTAAAAGGATAAAAAAAAAAACCTAAATACATTAATGAGAAAACGAAGATAATACAAATAACATCTGAAAGACATCACACACACACACACACACACACACACACACACACACACACAAAGTGGTAGGTACGCACTCAAGGTCTGACCAGTGCGTTGGGCTAATGCGTAGGTCAGACATCCGCTGAGTCGTAGCCACGAGACCCTCTTCTTCAACTGTCTCCTCTTTGCATTTAATTCATTTATTATCCATCAGCTTCAAATCATGCGTAGTGTGGTCTCAAAACTTAGCGGATGTGGTGTAGCGTATACGGACTAGTCCGCACGCAGTGACGCCTCCTTGATGAAACAGAAACTGTGTTGCTGTTTCTTTTCTGGGCTTTTTAGCAACTGTTTTTGTGTACTCTTTCCCATGCTGGAGTGTTGGTGTTCTCTGTTGAAATGAGCCAGTCGATCTCAACATATTTTGTATCGAAACTCGGAGGTTTCAAAGGGAAGTCATCCTCTTCACCGTCTGACCCTCGCTCTAGCCCCACGAATTCTGACGCTCAGAATCTGGAAAAGAAGAAGAAGAAAAAATGGCAAGTAGTTTTCAGTGTAGCGAAGGGGATTCTTTTAGAAGACAGCATGCAGGACATTCAAAGCTACGCTGACCTGCATTGTTAAAGACAAATTCAACTTCGTTTGCACCGTGCACACTGGAGAGTTTGAAGGCAGAGAGGAAAGACAACATTGGTCAGGTGTCTGAAACGTCCTCCGATGGACTCGGCAGACTTCAGACCTCCGTTTCTGACCATACCAAAGAAACAGATGAGTTTGAAGAAGAGGTGAAGAGAGGCCACTACCCAGTCTATCAATTCCGGAGATACCCGCAAACAATGGAGGTGAAGAGACTATAGCCATTCCATCAGCTCCAGAGGTACCAGCAAACAATGGAGGTGAAGAGACTATAGCCAGTCCATCAGCTCCAGAGGTACCAGCAAACAATGGAGGTGAAGAGACCATAGCCAGTCCATCAGCTCCAGGTGGTACCAGCAAACAATGGAGGTGAAGAGATTATAGCCAGTCCATCAGCTCCAGAGGTACCAGCAAACAATCCTCTTCAGACTGAGAACTGGCCACTGCCCGACTGCAGAACCACTTCAGGCGAATCAAGATTGCCCATATGGACGAATATCCAACAGATGTTTTTAGAAAACTTTGCTGTCTGTCTGTCCTGTCTGCCTCTCTCTCTGTCTGTCTGTCTGTCTGTCTGTCTGTCTGTCTGTCTGTCTCTCTCCTCTCTCTCTCTCTTCTCTCTCTCTCTCTCTCTTAGTCTCTCTTTTTCTCTCTGCTCTCATCTCTCTCTCTCCTCTCTCTCTCTCTCTCTCTCTCTCTCTCTCATTCTCTCTCTCTCTCTCTCTCTCTCTCTCTCTCATCTTCTCTCTCTCATCTTCTCTCTCTCTCTCTCTCTCTCTCTCTCTCTCTCATCTCTCTCTCTCTCCTCTCTCTCTCTCTCTCTCTCGTCCTCATATTTTGTAAT
>JADBJO010001607.1:360961-373461 GCA_016801955.1 Conus betulinus
TAATCTTAGTACTCAAAGGCCTGCCCTATGCCCTACCTTGAATAACTGTTTTGACGCATTTCACAAATATACGCAGATGGACTGATGTGATTTGTAAAGGCTTTGATATTTTACAGGGCATAGTGTGTTTCGTTTCTGAGCATTGTAGCGTTATAACATCAGCGCTTAAAACCCCACAAATAGTATTGATTTTAACCCCCCACAAATAGTACTGATTTTAAAGCCCCACAAATAGTACTGATTTCTAACCATGTTCAAGCTGTATTTGTAACTATATACTACTGGCAAAAAGTTAAGGGCCACCTGTCATTTTGACGTTTAGTGTCTGAGTGTGTAAATAATAGGCTTGAAACGAAGTCACAATGACCCCAAACTTGGTTAGACATATTGAACAGATATTCCTTAACAGATCACAACACCTAAAAACCCACTACGGTACAAGGTGGAGCGCAGCTGCACGTGCGGAAACCACGTAAAACCGGTAAAACGGGTGCCTGTGGGAGCATATGAGTTTGAAAAAAAAAAAAGGGCGAAATGCTCGTGGTCAATCATGATGCACGTGCATGGCACCTCGTTCATGAACACAGATCAGACGCCGTTGGCCACAAATCTGTAAACAGAACGGTCGTCTACGCCAGCCCAAAAAGCATGGCACGAAGGCAAAGACTGGACCCTGCCGATCGTGGACGTGCCTTAGCGTTGATTGAGGAAGGGATTTCTGGCCGCGAGGTGGCTAGGCGTCTGAACGTGTCCCATTCCACCATCCAACGTCTTGTAGAGAGGTTTCAGGCCACTGGCAGCGTGCAGGATCGGATCAGGCCGTCCTCAGTGTACCGACAGACATGCTGACCGATTCCTCCTGCTGTCTGCCCTACGCAATCGGACTGTCACCTCATCCACCTTAAGGCGTGAGCTCCTGCAGGCTGCAAATGTCAATGTCAGTAGAAGGACAGTTTGCAATCGTTTGCACGAGTTCGGGCTGTCATCCCGGAGACCAGCAGTCTGAATACCACTTACTCCAGCTCACCGCAGAGCACGGGCAGACTGGTGTCGTCATCACGTTCGCTGGACGAGGCAGCAATGGTCTCGAGTGCTGTTCACAGATGAGTCCCGCTTCACCTTGGCATTCAATGACGGCAGGCAGGACCCGAGTGTGGCGAAGGCCAGGAGAACGTTTTGCTGACGCCACGGTTCGTGAGGTGGATCGTTACGGAGGGGGTTCTGTGATGGTCTGGGGTGGCTTCAGTCGTCAAGACAGAACTCCCCTGTACGTCATTCAAGGTATGCTGACAGGGGTGCGGTACCGTGACGAGATTGTGAGGCCCCTGATCCAGCCCGCCCTTCAGGCCATGGGTAACACTGCTGTTTTCCAAGACGACAATGCCCGTCCACACCGAGCCCGTGTCGTGGACGATCATCTGCAGCAAGAGGGGATCATCCGGATGCAGTGGCCATCTCGCTCACCGAATCTGGCTCCAATTGAGCACCTCTGGGATGTCCTTGGACGGTGGGTAGCCCACAACCACCTCCCGCCTGTTGACGTGGCCCAGCTCACTCTCTTTCTGCAGCAGGAGTGGCAGGCCATACCGCGGGACTCTTCCACTCTTCGGACCCTGGTGGACACTATGCGTCGACGTTGTGCCGCTCGCCTGGCGGCAAACAGTGGCTACACTCGGTACTGAATGGTGCAGTTTTCAGTTGTGGTTTATGTGACGATCCTGAGGAAGGGTGATTGGACATTACAGCCCCGCTGTCCGCGTTTGATTCGTTGATTTCGTGCAATGGTCCAATGAATTTGTTCTTGAATAAATTTGGAAGATTTTGCGTCCGTTCTTCTTATTGGCTGTGGTGTTTTGGTCTGGGAGACAGCGTTAACAATGGCCCTTAACTTTTTGCCAGTAGTATATGTTCACATGTAGAATTACCTGACGTGGAGAATTACTTTTTTTTTGTGCCTTTTCTGTCAAAATTTCCATACCCTGACAGTGGCATTGCAGCATCTTCCAGCTGCCCCCCCCCCCCCCCCCCCCCCTCCTCATACACGAATACAATCAGACTCATCCTCCTGGCGGCCCAAACACTGGTCGTTACAGGAAGGAATCAACAGCCTGTCGTTATGAGGCAACCCCTCAGAGAAGACGCCGCACTGCTGCCGACTCACTTCAGGGAGGTTCAGTGGTGCCTGTTTGGATTCAGACGCGACCTGCTCAGACCCTTAATGACGACAGTTATTGCACGGTCGCACGGCCAGCACATCAATGTGTTGACCATTGCCAGTAAACTTACCTCTGCTGAAGACTTTGTCACTGTCTCAACACTGCCACGGACATGGAGAGTATTACTATTGTTATTATTATGAATACATGTATAGCGCCTGTCCTCGGCTAGAAACCAATCCCTAAGCGCTTTACAATCAACGCTGTCGTTTACACAACGGGCTGCCTACCTTGGTAGATCCGACTGAAGAGCCGCCTGCTGGCGCTTCATTCAGTCATTTCCCGTGTCATTCAGTCAATATCGTTCACTCAGTTTCCTTCCTCCCTTCATTCTTTCCATTTTTCATGCAGGGGGTGCATGTTATGTGAAACGGGTCATCCATACCAACGGCCAAACTGGCCTTCGCTACCGAAAGTTGGTGATGGGATTTTACGTGTGTGCAAGATGTTATGTGTGCGTTCACACACGGAACCTCGGTTTATAGTCTCATTCGAAGGACTGTTCGGGGAATGGAGTCAGAACCAATGTTAACTCCGAGGGAAAAAATCCCCCTGTACCGAAACGGTCCGGTGGACATTCAACCCCCTAACCCCAGTATCACCAAGATTACGAGTCCGGCGCTCAAAACTGAAACTGAGGTCACCACGAGACCAAAGCATGAAGGGAAGCAGAACTGTGATATATTTCATGATGGTTAAAGAGGATGAAGATAACGGGAACGATGCTATGAAACGCCATTCCCGCGTAGATATGTGTGTTAATAGTGAGTTTTTTCCTGGGGGTTGGGGGTGGGGGGAAGGTGCTGATTGTGCAATGGAATGTATATTGCAGTTTAAAGGTCTAAGAACATCTTGTGATGAAAAGACGTTAAATAAAACCACTGAACCTATCTGGATTTCCATTCCCGCTTTAGACTGTACGACAGAGCCAAACGGTAAGCTTCTTTTTAATGTCCCGACGTGGATCAGGCCCGAGAGATACAGACACCTGAAGTGAATGAATCTTAAAACGAGTGCCTGATTTGAGCCTACTCAAAGCATGAACCAAAGATGAGAAGTGTAGTTTCATTTGAGATATTGTTTACTTTCGAATTCTTTGTTGGTGGAAACATTCGTTTCTTTGAACCATAGCAGAATCTCAAGATCAGTTAATAATAGTTTTTTTTTTACGTCAACACAGCAATTCTTGACCGTTTTTATGAAGAAAATCATGGGTGAATCACTTCATCCAAAAGGGATAGGGGGTTGGGGGGGGGAGTCCAGTTTATTGTTGCAGAGGTCCAAAGTTGCCAAAAAAAAGTTTTTAACAAGGATCAAGAGGAGTGTGTGTGTGTGTGTGTGTGTGTGTGTGTGTGTGTGTGTGTGTGTGTGTGTGTGTGTATGGGATAGGGTAGGGGATGGTGGGAGATGAAGGGGAGAGGGGGAGAAGAGACGCAATGTACAATCCACACACTGTCTGTGGTAGATGTCTGTGACGTGTTTTCTGTTAGGATTTTTTTTTTCACCGAATGTGCTGGCCAAGGCATTAAAAAGGGCTTTAACTTCTTTTTTTTTTCTCTCACTCTTTTTCTTTTTGAGTGCAGGGAGGGAAGGAGGGAGGGGATGAGGAGGGGTAGAGGGAAGGAGCCTCAGAAAGCCTCAGACCTCCAAGCCGTGCTCTGAAAAATAATGTATGCAATGAAGTAAACTATTGATTTTGACCTTTTGACACCTACGATGTTCCGTAGTCTGAAAGCTCCCCTCCACCACCTATCATCCCTATGTGTGTTCATTGAAAGTAAACTACTGATTCTGACCGTTCGACACCTACGATGTTCCGTAGTCTGAAAGCTCATCACCGCCTATCATCCCGACATGTGTTTGGTGAAGTAAACTGCTAATTCTGACCTTTCGACACCTACGATTTAGACTGGAAGCTCCCTTCCACCACCAATCATCCCTACATGTGTTCAATGAAGTAAACTGCTAATATGACGTTTCGACATCTACGATGTTCCATAGACTGAAAGCTCTCCTCCTCCGCCTATCATCCCCCCCGCCTCTTTTTCATCCCACCCTCCCTTGGTTCCAGAGGGACTACCTGCTGCTGGCCGACCAGCTCAGCGACTACGTGGTCAAGCTCCTGGACAAGATCCGAGGGCACGACGAGCTGCAGGTGCTGCTGAACAAGACAGGGGCCGACAGCGAGAGCAGGAGACCTACGAACTGCTGGCCCGTCTCAAGCTGGCCATCCGCTACCGTGAGAAAAAGGTGACAGCCCTCGGAGAGAAAGTGGACCCCTGACTTGGCGGGTTTGGGGTGCAGTATGCCTCCGGCGCCTGTTGTTTTTCCAAGTGGCGTAACTTCAGGCCAAAAACTGAAACATAAAAAGCAGAAAACAAAAAACAAACAAAAACAAAAACAAAAAAAAAAAAAAAAAAACAAACAAACAAGAAAACCGGAATAACAGAACCCGCCAATCCGATGGAACACACTAATGACAAAACCTACTCGACGCGTTTCGGCCTGTCGGGTCTTCTTCAGGCAGGACGACTGATGTTCAAAACAATGTCAACAAAGGACAAACAAACAGTCGTTGATCTCTTCGTTCTTGGCGCTTGTTCGCCCTTTGTTTCTGTTCGTTTTGAATGTGTTGTTTGTTCTGCCTGAAGAAGACCCAGTAGGTCGAAACGCGTAACGGTGCTCTGTCGTGTAATCTATTTGTTCATTCGTTTGGAGGCACAGTACGTCTTCTATTTTTATCTATCTGTTTATTATTTGTTCACTTATCTATTTATGTGGGCTTTTTTTTTGTTGTTGTTTTTGTTTTTGCTTACGTGCTTCAGTTTCCGCATGCAAATCATCCCACTTTGAAATAAATTTAGTCAGGGGAAAAAGGCCACCCTATCACATTTCGGTGTAGATCCGGATTATAGCATGGGTAGAGGTCCGTTGTACCGCGGTGCCACTCTAAATACCTCTGCCACAGAAAACATGCTTTCACCAACGTCTGTTCGCTTGTTTGTTTGTCTTATCTCTCGGCAGCGAACCCATTTTCATCAAAGTTTTCAAAACATGGTAAACCCATTAAACTTCGGTGGCGTACCCTTTAAATTTTGATGGCACACCCATTATATGTCAGTGCGGAGATGTGGTACGGATGGCGAATTAAACAGCTGATTCGGGATCTTCCAGTAAGATGAGTACAAATTTTATTATGCAAGAACTCTTTTAAAAAAAAAAAAAGATTTTAACACGGCTGGGTGGAAGGATGAAATGTGACCCAAGGTCCAAGCCGTGAAATTTCGGTGCGGATCCGTGGAACGGATCTGGATCAACGGTGGATCCGGGATCCGTTGACATAACTGACAAAACGACACAGTCTCCACTGAGCATGGACACTGTGAAGTGTTCATTACGAATCGATATCTATTTTCAACGTCACATGTTTTTATAGAATACAATGTCCTAGTGACACACACGTTGATAGTTTTCATTTTTGCATACGTGTTAAAAAAAAAAAAAAAAGTACGAGGGATGTAATTCCTTCAGTTCGTAACAGTTATTGCTTCCCCTGCCGGCTAAGTGATTTCTTTAGCCTCACTCCGAGGGCCGATCTAACATTTGTTGACCCTGGCATAGGTTTGCGCTTTCCTGAGTGCCCTGTAGACTGTGTTTGTGTCTATATGTCTATTTGTTCACGTTGATTTATTTTGCTTTTTTTTCAGCATTTTGAGGACCTTTTATTTCATTATGTCATATTTCAAATCTCTTCGCTACGATTTTTTTTTTTTAGTTTATTCATTTGTTCATTTGCTTACTTGACTCGTTCATTTTGCTGGCGGGGGAGGGGGGGGGGGGGGCTGTTGTTTTGGTTGTTTCATGTGTGTGTGTGTGTGTTCGTTCTTCACGTCTTTTCACAATAGTGTGATATTAGACGAGAAAAAAAAAAAAAAATTCAACATCAATCAACAAAACCCCCGTCTTCCTATCTCTGAACCTCCCTACCATTTCCCTTCAAAAATGAAATCTTAACAACAATAACATACTCAAAACATTTGTAAACATTAAATCAATGAGCCAACTGGGCTCCGTATTAAGCCTTTAACAACATCCAGCATAAGCAAATCGTTCAATAAAATATTCTTAAAAGATGAATCTGAAACCATTGAATCACAAATCGAAGTGGGTAAAAATGATTTCAAATGCTGACAGTGTAGAATAACATGGACAGGTGTTATTTCCTCACCGCAGACGCACTTAACATGACTGTTGAATTTGCATCTGAGAGCATTCAGTCTGAATCTGTAGACCAGGGATGACAGTGTTCGGTTTTCACACATGAGCTCACCATTGCAGGAATGTACATGTTTGACTTTGAGAATATTCCTCTTTTCAGTGAAATTTACAAAAGAACCCTCCTAATAGTTCCTTCACATGATTCCAACAAGTTTTCGTTAATAAGGAATAACTTTCAGATAAAGATAAAGGAATTTTAACATATACAGAATTTGTAATGTTCATTGCACCCTTTTTAGCTGTTCTGTCTGCCCATTCATTACCAAAAATATTACAATGTGATGGAACCCAAGAGAATGAGATACTAGTTCCGCGCAGTGACAAATAATGGATTGTATGACTAATTTCTGCAATAATATCACCTCTTACTTTTAGATTATAAGACTGTAGCGCATCTAAAACAGATTAGAATCAACCAAAATAATACCTGAACTAGACTAAAAGGAAGATCAAGCAGAAAATTCAAACCCATCAAAATAGCAATAAGTTCTGCTGTAAATATTGAAAAATATTTTCCAAGATGGTAAGCCTTTTCTGCTTTTAAAGCTGGGATTACAAATGCAGCTCCAACCATGTCATTATCTAGCTTAGAGCCATCAGTGTAAATTTTTAAATGGTCCGGGTAGTGCTAAAAAAATATGAGCTTTTACAGAGGCAGATAAAGCGGGACCATCATTTTTCTTTATATTTGTATAATTAGTATCGAAAAAGGCTGATAGTAGTTCCCATTTAGGGACTGCAGTGAACAGTACACGAGATGATATATCTTTCTTATTGATTCCTGACTCTTGAAAAATGTCATAAGTGAAAGTGCCTATTGTTTCTAAAGAGGCAACCGACTTTGCTCTTTTGGGAAAATCTGTGTCTGATTTTACGCACACTTCATCATAATTTGAATTTGGGAACTGATGTACTCCTTAGGACATATTTAGATGATGCAAGATTCATATTTTCTTCAAAAGGTAATATACCAATTTCAGCATATGTTTTTAATGAAGAGGTATATACTGGAACTCCAATGGCAAGTTTATAGGCTTTACTGTCTATACTTTGCATTTTTTTAAAAGGTATTTTGGGGCAGAGAAGAATACCTCTTGGGCATATGTTAACTTTGAACGAATAAGTGCTGTTACTAGATGTATAAGAGTTGAAGTGTGTGTGTGTGTGTGTGTGTGTGTGTGTGTGTGTGTGTGTGTGTGTGTGTGTGTGTGTGTTTTGGTTGGGTGGGTTGGTGGTTTCTTCTGGATTATGAGAGTTCTTCAATCAGAGCATTTCTTGTTATCTCTTTCTATTGCATGTCTTTTAGTCTGTCGTTTTGTGTACTATGGGTTCTCTTTGCACTCTGTTGCTGATTGTTTGGGGGCTGAGAGGATATACGTGTTCAGGAAATATGTGAGTGGTAGGGAAAAGGCGCACTGGTGTGAGCGTTCCGGTGGGGTTTTAGTCCATGTACACGCGTCGTTTCATGTTATTCTCTGAGTAGTCAGTGGTTTATATTTTATTTCATCTCTCTCTCTCTCTCTCTCTCTCTCTCTCTCTCTCTCTCTCTCTCTCTCTCTCTCCTCTCTCTCTCTCTCTCTCTCTCTCTCTCTCTCTCTCTCTCTTTTACAATTCAATTCAGTCCTTTTCTCTTCTATCGTTCTCTGTCCAGTTGGTGGCTCGTCCTCCAATATTCCTTTCCTTTCGTTCTCAGTCTAGTTTATGGCCTATTCCTCAAACATTCTTCAGTTGCTTCTGTTCACCATGACCTCTGTCTGGTCTGTGGCTCGTCCTTCAGTTCGTCTTTGAGCAAGTTCCTTTTACCTCATTGATGGCCTGGTGGTTCCTCTTTCACGTCCATCTCTTTTGTCGTCTGCCCATTTGTGGATCATCCTTCAGTTTATCTTCTGTCAATCTCTGTCTAAATATTGGTTCCTCATTTAGTTCCTGATCTGAAGTTCTGTGTCTCGTTCGTATTTCACCCTTCAGTTTCTGATGTGAGTTCTCTGTCTAATTTACGTTTCATCCTTCAGCTTTTTTTTTTTTTTCATTCGTGTGTTTGTCCGGTTCCAGTTTTCACCTTTCAGCTTCTGATCCGAATTCTCTGTCTAGTTCGTGTTTCATCTTTCAGTTTTTGAACTGACTTTCTCTGTCTAGTTTGTGTTTCATCTTTCAGTTTTTGAACTGACTTTCTCTGTCTAGTTCGTGTTTCATCTTTCAGTTTTTGAACTTACTTTCTCTGTCTAGTTCGTGTTTCATCTTTCAGTTTCTGATCAGGAGTTCTCTGTCTAGATCGTTTTTCATCTTTCAGTTTTTGAACTGAAGTTCTCTGTCTAGTTATTGGTTCATCTTTCAGTTTCTGATCTGAAGTTCTCTGTCTAGATCGTGTTTCATCTTTCAGTTTCTGATCTGAAGTTCTAGATCGTGTTTCATCTTTCAGTCCTGATCTGAAGTTCTCTGTCTAGTAATTGGTTTATCTTTCTTTTTTTTCTTATCTGAAATTCTCTGTCTAGTTATTGGTTCATCATTTTTCAGTTTCTGCTCTTAAGTTCTCTGTCTAGTTATTGGTTCACCTTTCAGTTCCTGTCCTGATGATCTATGTCTTGTCATTGGTTCATCTTTCAGTTCCTGATCTGATGTTCTATGTCTCGTTCGTGTTTCATCCGTCAGTATCTGATCTAAAGTTCTCTGTGTAGGTGGTGTTTCATCCTTCAGTTTCTGATCTGAAGTTCTCGGCCTAATTCATGTTTCATCCTTCATTATTTGATCTAAAGTTCTCTGTCTAGTTCATGATTCATCTTTCAGTTTGTTTGGGTTTTTTTTCTCTCTCTCGTTCTCTGTCCACTTGTCTGTTACATTCTTCAATTTCCTTTCTAACGTTCTGTTTCTGGTTCAAAGCTCACCTCTCAGTCTCTGTTTTCTCTCGTTCTCTGTCTAATCCGTGGTTCAATGTTTAACCTTTTTTCTCGTTCTCTGCGCAGTTCGTGGCTCACGCCAGCTGTCAGCAAAAACTGGTCAGTATCTGGTACGGCGACCTGCGCACGTTAGAGAGATCCAACTGGTTCAAACGGGCCATCATCGTTCTGGCCATCACCATCTTCTACCCCGTCCTCGCCATCTGCTACTGGTTCGCCCCCAAGACCAAGGTGAGGAGGAGAGGAGGGAGGTGGGAGAGGAGTGCGTGGTGATGGAAGTGTGATCATGGTTTTACAGGTGGTGTTTGTTGTGTGTGTGTGTGTGTGTGTGTGTGTGTGTGTGTGTGTGTGTGTGTGTGTGTGTGTGTGTGTGTGCGCGCGCGCGCGCGCGCGCGCGCGCGCGCGCGCGTGTGTATGTGTGTGTGCGTGTGTGTGTGTGTGTGTGTGTGTGTGTGTGTGTGTGTGTGTGTGTGTGCGCGCGCGCGCGCGCGCGCGCACGCAGGCACATACAAGTGAAAAAAAAAATGTAGATGACTGGTGCGTGGAAATACAAAACAGGAAAATGCTTTTTTCTAATATTACCAGTATACATTAAAAGTTTGTTTGTTTGTTTTGCCAAGTGTGTGTTGGATAGCTTTTCTGCTCGCACATGTGCATCAAAATTATTTTTGAAAGAAACAACTGATTGGACAATGGATTTCACTAAAAATGAGAAGAATAGAAAGAAACTATTGGAGTGCGTGAGCACGCACGCACGCACGCATGTTCACTCATTCATTTCGATTATATCACCCTCCGCTTTGTGGCCTTATGGCTTTTTCAGATGTGGTGTAGATATACGGACCAGTCCACATGATAAATTAGTTTCAACGAGGGGTGACACAGGCGGAAATTTGTACAGCTTTTAAAAAGAATTCTTAGTGAGTCCGCCAAACGACAGGGGCGAAGAAATTACAAGACAAAACACGACGCGTTTCGACCTCATAGGTCTTCTTCAGGCAAGATAAACAAGATTCAAGACGATGGAAACGAAGAACGAGCAATCCATATCTTCTTGAATCAACAACGTCCATCTGGCGCCGAAAAGATAAATGATTGCTCGGTCTTCGTTTTCATTGTCCTGAATGTTGTTTATCTGAAGAAGAACTAAACAGATCGAAAACGCGTCGTGTTTTGTCTTGTAATGCGTTTGTCATTGTTGTTTGGTGGGACTCACTAAAAATTATTTTGAAAAATTCAATCCACATAAATTGACGACTTGATGCTACAGAAACTGAAGCCAGGTAACTAGAAGCCTCCAAATTTCGAAACTTTTTTTTTTTTTTTTTCGTCTTTATTTTTTCCATTTCTATCTCTTTGCAGAATGTTATGAAATCGGTCCAAAGTAAAAAGCTGTCATCCATTTTTCAACACGTTGATTTTGATTTTGTGAATACTTAGACGGCGATAGAATGGTGATAATTGTTCACTGTGTTCACTTTCCTCTGCACTGTTTTGGCTTCTCTGCGTCTTTGAGTCGCTCTCTCTCTCTCTCTCTCTCTCTCTCTCTCTCTCTCTCTCTCTCTCTCTCTCTCTCTCTCTCTCTCTCTCTCTCTCTCTCTCTCTCTCTCTCTCTCTCACACACACACACACACACACACACACACACACACACACACACACGCACACACACACGCACGCGCGCACGCACATATACACACACACGCGCGCGCGCGCGCGCACACACACACACACACACACACACACACACACACGCACGCACGCACACACACACACGCGCGCGCGCACGCACGCGCACGCACGCACACACACACACACACACACACACACACACACACACACACACACATACACACACACACTCCGCCTGCCCTCACTGTGTATCCGCCCTTGCGTGTGCAGGTGGGCGAGTTCCTGAGATGCCCGTGTGTGAAGTTCATCGGGCAGACCATGTCCTTCGTCACCTTCCTCCTCATGATCCTCATCTCCACCGCCATGGAGACCCCCTCCACGCACAAGAACCTCTCACCTTCGTCGTCCAGGTGAGGCTGTCATTGCCCTGTTTGTCCGTGTCTTCCCTGTGTCCAGGTGAGGCTGTCATTGCCCTGTTGGTCTGTGTTGTCTGTGTCTTCCCTGTGTCCAGGTGAGGCTGTTATTGCCCTGTTGGTCTGTATTGTTTGTGTCTTCCCTGTCTCCAGGTGAGGCTGTCATTGCCCTGTTGCTCTGTATTGTCTGTGTCTTGCCTGTCTCCAGGTGAGGCTGTCATTGCCCTGTTGGTCTGTATTGTCTGTGTCTTGCCTGTCTCCAGGTGAGGCTGTCATTGCCCTGTTGGTCTGTATTGTCTGTGTCTTGCCTGTCTCCAGATGAGGCTGTCATTGCCCTGTTGGTCTGTATTGTCTGTGTCTTGCCTGTCTCCAGGTGAGGCTGTCATTGCCCTGTTGGTCTGTATTGTCTGTGTCTTGCCTGTCTCCAGATGAGGCTGTCATTGCCCTGTTGGTCTGCCCCTGTGTGTCTTCCCCTGTCTCCAGGTGAGGCTGTCATTGCCCTGTTGGTCTGTATTGTCTGTGTCTTGCCTGTCTCCAGGTGAGGCTGTCAGTCCTCTTGTCTGCCCTGTCTGTGTCTTCCCTGTCTCCAGGTGAGGCTGTCAGTCTCTTGTCTGTCCTGTCTGTGTCTTTCCCTTTCTCCAGGTGAGACTGCCCATCTCTTGTCTGTCTGTGTCTTTCGTTTCTCCAGGTGAGACTGCCCATCTATCTGTCTGTGTGTTTTGTTTCTCCAGGTGAGACTGCCCATCTGTTGTCTGTGTCTTTTCCTTTCTCCAGGTGAGACTGCTCATCTCTTGTCTGTGTTTTCCCTTTCTGCAGGTGAGGCTGCCCATCTCTTGTCTGTCTGTGTCTTCCCTTTCTCCAGGTGAGACTGTTCATCTCTTGTCTGTCCTGTCTGTAGCTCCCCTTTGCCCAGGTGAGACTGTCCATTCCCCTGTTTGTCTGTGTCTTCCCTTTCTTTCAGGTAAGACTGCACGTCTCTTGTCTGTATGTGTTTTTTTTCCTTTATCCAGGTGAGACTGCCCATCACTTGTCTGTCTGTCTGTCTATCTATCTATCTATCTATCTAT
>JADBJO010001607.1:375961-380961 GCA_016801955.1 Conus betulinus
TTTCACTACTTCATTCTCCACCCCCACCCCCGCCCCTCGTCCCCCACCACACATACACACACACACACACACACCCTCACCCCCCAGTGGCATTTACACCCTATCCGCTCGTTCCTGCCCCATCACAAACTTAAAGCACCCAGGTTTTTTGCTGTCGCAGCCTTTCTGTCAGCACTCTATGTGACAACCAACCATCGGGAGACAGACACTGTTCCCAAGTCACTTCGACGTGGTTTCAGTGGTGACATCCAACATGTTAACTGCGTTCAACTTTTAGAGAGACTTGTGGTTGATTCCATTCATTTTCAACACCAGCTAGGGTAAGACTTGCCAAGAGCCAGCAAGGAGTCTTGTGTAGGGTATTCGAAAGCATTTAAAATCAAATATACAGATATACACCTATTCACATGCAGAAAAGGAGAAAAACACACACACACACACACACACGCACGCATGCGCGCGCACACACACACACACACACATATATATATATATATATATATATATATATATATATATATATATATATATATATATATATATATATATATATATATATCACTCATACACATTGCGCGCGAGCGAGAGAAAGAGACCGACAGACAGACCAACCGATTGACTGGTTGAGATTGATTAATATAATGATATATGACAAATCAGCCACGGCCATGCCCATGCAAACGGACACATATGCATGTCCATGGCCACTTCAACATATGCATCATGGTGTCATGTATGTTGGGGGACCCCAAATTGAATCTCCGTTTTTCTTTGGCAGGTGAATTTTTCGCTAAAATATTTTGAAGACAAAGAACCGTGGGACGAACTGCTGAAGGGAAGTCACCAGGCTCAACTCCAGCTGTACTGGCTGATTGCAGGTTAGTGGGTTGTCGCCCTTACAATGCACGCACGTTTGCACGACCGACGTATAAACACGTGGTGTACTCTCTCTCTCTCTCTCTCTCTCTCTCTCTCTCTCTCTCTCTCTCTCTCTCTCTCTCTCTCTCTCTCTCTCTCTCTCTCTCTCTCTCTCTCTCTCCTTTGACCTTTACACATCAAACTTTATTTATTTGTTTATTCATTTATTGATTTTCCATTCATATCATATTTATTTATTCATCTACTTATTTACTTTTTATTTATCGACTTTATTATTTGTTTATTTATTTGTATCAGTATTACTTATTCGTTTATTTCTTTGTTTACTTATTTATTTAATTTTATGGGAGCCAGAACTTCGGTGCTTGTGTCGAGACAATCGAGCGCCACGTGTGTGTTGGTATTTGGGAATCATATTTCCAGGGGAAATAACCCCACCCCTCCCTCATCGCCGCCCATACTCCTCCCACACCACCACCCACCACCCACACACCCCCATCCTCCCACCCCGCCCTTTCAGAACTTTTTTTTTCCCGCTCAGATCTCTCTCTCTCTCTCTCTCTCTCTCTCTCTCTCTCTCTCTCTCTCTCTCTCTCTGTGTGTGTGTGTGTGTGTGTGTGTGTGTGTGTGTGTGTGTGTGTGTGTGTGTTTTTCCCTTCAAGTACACACACACACTAACCCTGAAGGTGCAACCATGTTGATCCGTGGCCCGGTGGTCCCTGTACAGATCGGTTCTACTGGGACAGCTTCGACCCGCAACACATGGCGGAGGCCTGCTTCGCCCTGGCCAACATCATCAGCTTCGCCCGCGTGTCCTTCATCCTGCCGGCCAACGAGCTGTTCGGCCCCATGCAGATCTCCCTGGCCAGGATGATCACGGTCAGTCTGTCTGTCTGTGTGTCCGTCTGTCTGTCTATCTGTCTGTCTGTCTGTGTGTCAGTCTGTCTGTCTGTCTGTCTGTCTATCTGTCTCCTTCATCCTGCTGGCCAACGAGCTGTTCGGTCGCATGCGCATCTCCCAGGCCAGGATGATCACGGTCAGTCTGTCTGTCTGTGTCTCTCTGTCTGTCTGTCTGTGCATCCGTCTGTGCTGTGTGGATTGGTTCGTTTGTCTGTTTGTTATTTGGTGTGCTTCTGGTTTGGTTCTGTTTTCTGTTCTCTCTCTGGTTCTGTCTGTTTTGAATGTTACTTCTCTGTCTGTCTGTAACATGAATGTGTTTGTATTCTGTACAAGAGGCAAAACTAGGGATAGTTTTGTCGGGGGGCAGATGTTATAATTAGGGCAGATGTGTGTGTGTGTGTGTGTGGGGGGGGGGGGGGGTCACTCGTACAGATATCACACACAGCAGGGTGGGGGTTTCTTTTGCTACTTTGTTGGTTTGTTTGTTTTATAAACATATCTATCTTAAGGTTTTCTTATTAAGGGGTTATGGTTTATAACAGGGTCAGGTTAGGGTCAGGTTAGGATTGGCTTCAGACAGATGCGCTGAGGAAAGAATTTCATATAACGTTTTATGGATGCCGCAAAATTTAATAGTCTTATGCAAATACGCAAGGGGAAGCTGAGTTCATTTTCATATTTACATGTCCACTGCAGGCAGATGGATGACAAAAATGTATTCCTTAAAAAGAAAGATGTTTTCGATACCTACCACTTCTGTCCCTTTAGCAATTAAGGCATTGCAGGTAATGTTTGATTTAAATTGGTACAAGGCCATTGAAAGGGACAGTGACTTGACATGGACAGACATATGCGCTGTGGAAATGCTATAAATGTCTGCTGGTAAGATCATCCTTGTTTCACTATGATTCTTTGCCATTCACTCATTTCAAATGAACATATTATTTTGCCTGTTTTTGATGAAATAGAGATTATGAATGTCCTTTTCTCTCGATCTTGGAACTTGTCTGTCTTGTATGTGTTGTGTGTGTGTGTGTGTGTGTGTGTGTGTGTGTGTGTGTGTGTGTGTGTGTGTGTGTGTGTGTGTGTGTGTCTCTCTCTCTCTCTTGTATGTTTGTTAGATCTGTTTACTTTTGGTTATATACTCTCGTCCATGAAGGGCAATGACCTATACTTGAACAAATGTTTCGTATTCCGTATTCTCTCTCTCTCTCTCTCTCTCTCTCTCTCTCTCTCTCTCTCTCTCTCTCTCTCTCTCTCTCTCTCTCTCTCTCTCTCTCTCTCTCTCTCTCTCTCTCTCTCTCTCTCTCTCTGGAACAAACACATCGTCGATGAAATCAGGTACAGGTGCAGAATTCTTCCGTCATTAAAAAAAAAAAAAACCTGATCCACCAAAAGTTTTGTTCTTCTTGTAGTTTTCAGTTCAGGATGGGAATAAAGAAGAGCGCTCTTAATAGTTCCCAGGCGTTAATGTAATCCCTCCATCGACAGCGTCTGGGACTTGTTATTAAAGTCTCTTGTGTGAAGAGAGCATCTGTTGCATCTCGGTCTGGTTGACTCTTCTTCGTCTCCGGACCAATAGCTCATCCTTGACCTCAGCATCAGTCACGAGGGTCCTCCGATAGTGTCAAATAGATTAACCACCAACAAGCCAGTGGTGTTCTGACCACCACGAGAGAAAATCCGAGTTCAGTGGTTTCATTATATATATAGACACACGCAGGTTTCTTTGTTGAACAGTTTACTTTGCTTTATTTTTTATTTTTGTACCCCAGCCAACCACGCAGACCCTTTACAGGGCTGTCAAACTCATACGAGGAAGGAGGGCACACCCCGGAAAAGATCACACACCCTGAAAAGGGTCACACCCTGAAAAGAGATCACACCCTGGGCAAAAAAAAAAAAAAAGTCATTCTGAAAAGAGATCACATCCTGAAAAAGGTCACATCCTGAAAAGAGGTCACACCCTGAAAAGGTCGTGCCCTGAAAAGGGTCACAACCTGAAAAAAAGTCACATCATGAAAAAGAGATCACACCCTTGAAAAAAGGTCACATGTTGAAAAAGGTCACATCCTGAAAAGAGGTCACACCCTGAAAAGGTCGTGCCTGAAAAGGGTCACAACCTGAAAAAAGTCACATCATGAAAAAGAGATAACACCCTGAAAAAAATCACATTCTGGAGAAAAAAAAAAAAAAAAAAAAAAAAAAAAAACTATGTAGGAAAAAGCAACAAACAACAAGAACAGTTCATGACGTGATAGTCAAAACTATCGACATCGTTATGCTGGATAAGACCAGGCCTGGCTGTAAACGCCAGCCCTTCAGCTTAATTTGTCGGCCCCGATTTGTTTATTTTTTTTTTAATCGAACACAAAATAAATAAAAATACTCAGTTGTCGCAAAAATACTCCCCCTCCCCCCCCAAAAAAAAAAAAAGCCATGTGAGCAAGCAAACACAACAGAACGGATGGCCAGCGTCCAAACAGAACAGTTGTTGCTGTTGTTGTTGTTGTTGTTGTTGTTGTTGTTGTTGTTGTTGTTGTTGTTGTTGTTGTTGTTGTTGTTGTTGTTGTTGTTGTCGTCGTCGTCGTCGTCGTCGTCGTCGTCGTCGTCGTCGTCGTACACACACACACACACAGAGTCGAGCAATCAATGTGCCTTTACAATAACATACAACATTAGATTAGTCTTGTCAGTTTCGTAGTGTACATAAAATCTGCATTACTTTACATTTTTGTTTTGTGTAGAATTACGTGTGTTTGTGTCTTTTTCACACTGTGTATGTTTATTTGTATTTTGGTGTGGAGTTTCTTTTTTTTTTTTTTTACATTGAAGGTGCGTTTGTTACTCATTGTTGTGTGTGTGTGTGTGTGTGTGTGTGTGTGTGTGTGTACTTTGGTCATATGTGTATTTGTACTTTGGTGCGTAATGACAGGCGGTAAACTGTGAAGCCTCTTCCTGCAGGATATCCTTAAGTTCGGGGTGATCTTCCTGGTGCTGTTCCTGGCCTTCCTGGTGGGCCTGCACAACCTGTACTGGTACTACCCCAAGTCCGTCAGGCAGACCGTGGAACTCTTCGACAACAACATCACCACCAACGCCGAAAATTACTTTGGCATGTCAGTCGTTGTTTGGTTTGGTTTGGTTTGGGGGATTTGTTGTGTGTGTTTGTGTGTGTGAGTGTGTGTGTGCGTGTGTGTGTGTGTGTGTGTGTGTGTGTG
>JADBJO010001607.1:385961-393461 GCA_016801955.1 Conus betulinus
AGGAGCCGCCTCAGGCGGCCCGCGGTGACGCAAGGGTGGGAGATCCCCGGTATGAGGAACCCCGGCATCAAACACTTCCAGGAGAGGATGGCCACCACCAACGGCTTCGTCCGCAGCGACTCCGACCCCAGCCTCTACACGGGAGAGAACCTCACCTACAAGGTGAATTCCCTCCCTTGACTGTCTCTGGCTCTGTCTCTCGTTTATCTGTATCTGCAGCAGATTCCATGAAAACCTCACTCAAAGATGTTCCACCTGAATGTGGTTTTTGAATTTCTGAAAGAGATTAACATTTTTCATCTGATCTGGGATTTACAGTTGAAAGATTTCTAACAAAATTTCCGGTGTGTTTCTAGAAATTATATTTTCAAGGGTTGTGTGAATGAATGACCTGTGAGTTGACTTCACCATGGTGACAGTCCTGATATGGCCCTTGTGGTTTATATCTTTATTTAAATTTAGATGTAGTAACCACAAACTGCAAATTGAAATGGAAGACACCATAAACTTCGTGAAAAATTCATCCCTAAAAATATCTAAAACCAAAGTCTGTTTTCAACTTTTGTAATTTATTTCAAAAAGGAAGACGCATTTTGTTTTGAATATTAGTAAGTTTCTAAAAAAAATGGGAAGATTGTTTAATGAGATCATTACAGTTCACCAGAATTCAGCATTTCGCAACTATGTTCACACATTGTTCTGAGTGAGTTTCGTATTTCTCTTTGTTACATTTGTATCCTCCATGCCCCAACAGGGGTCAAAGGATTGAATTTGAATTGAATTGTACTGATCATTAAATGATTACTAATGTGTGTACACTTATGTGTATCTGTATGAACGCGCATGCACGAGTGGTTCTGCATGAATGCGCGTGTGCACGCGTGTATAGTGGAGTACGTTCGTTCCGTAACAATCCGATCTGTTAAAATCGGAATCTGTCTTAATTATGGACCTTGTGACTGACGCATCATGCCGTTTCTGCGCTTTGGCGTTGAAGTGTGCCCTGTGAGTCAATAGCTTAGAATATTACATGGTTAGTATGATTAGGGGACCCCTCAAACCTCTCTCTCTCTCTCTCTCTCTCTCTCTCTCTCTCTCTCTCTCTCTCTCTCTCTCTCTCTCAGGCTCCAAGAAGAGTTGAAGGATAATGAACCAGGTGTGTGTGTGTGTGTGTGTGTGTGTGTGTGTGTGTGTGTGTGTGTGTGTGTGTGTGCGTGTGTGTGTGTGTGCGTGTGTGTGTGTGTGCAGCGAGTAATGAAGAGGATTGTCAAGCGGTACATCTTTGACACGCAACGGGAGTCGGATAATCAGGAAGGTAGGTCTGGGTCCACTGGCCTTCCGTCACGTCACATCATGGAAGGGGAGAGAGAGGTGGGGAAGGGGGCAGGAGGGGTGGTGGTGGTGGTGGTGGTGGTGGAGAGACGTGAACTGACTGTTCGCGTCTTTTTTTTTTTTTTCATATTGCTCAGGCATTTTGTGAAGTACTTACCATCGTTGAAGGAAAGTTGTGGGTACCCAATCACCTGACACGTATACAGTCGAAAGACACCACAAACGAGGAATCTTTCTTTGTTGTTGTTGTTGTTGTTACGTGCTCCTCATTATATTCTGCGCATGTGTTAGGATGGGTGCCACATGTCGTTTTTTTTTTCAATTTTTGTTTTGTTCTGTTTTTCGTTTTTGTTATGTTTTTTTTGTGTGTGTTTTTATTAGTGTTGTGCATGGATTTCAAGTGTGTATGTGTGTGTGTGTGTGTGTGTGTGTGTGTGTGTGTGTGTGTGTATGTGTGTATGTGTGTGTGTGTGTGTGTGTGTGTGTGTGTGTGTGTGTGCGCGCGCGCACGCGCGTGCGTGCGTGCGCGAGTGCATGCGTGCGAGAGAGTGCGCACGCGCGTGCACTGATCTTCGGAAAATGATTGAAGGTATTCAGTCCCGTTTTCCTGATATTCAAACTTGGAGGAGAGATAAAACGGAGAACCAAAAAAATGGATCTGATGCTGATCCTTCCACCTGTGTATTTGAATTATCCCCCTTATCCAATCTTCTGTCGTCTCTTTGACTCATCAAATCCCCCCTGTTTTCATCCGCTGGGTAAACCTCGGTGTTACGCTCCATCAGATTCCTTCCTGGCATATTACTAATGTCATTTGCAGAGGGAATTCTCTTGAGCTCTCATCCGTCATCCTCTGTCGGAGGACGCCACCAAAAGTCTGGACTGTGCACTTTGTCTTCTCTCGTCTCTTCTGGATCGTTGTCTGTATCCCCTCTCGAAAGAAAGAAAGAAGTCGCAAAATCTGCTACAAGTCTACTAAAACCTCTTGCCCTCAATATCTGACTGGTCTGTGTACACCTGACTGACTGGTCTGTGTACACCTGTCTGGCTGATGTGTGTACACCTGTCTGATTGATCTGTATACACCTGTCTGACTGGTCTGTGTACACCTGTCGGACTGGTCTGTGTACACCTGTCTGGCTGATCTGTATACACCTGTCTGGCTGATCTGTATACACCTGTCTGACTGATCTGTATACACCTGTCTGGCTGGTCTGTGTACACCTGTCTGGCTGGTCTGTGTACACCTGTCTGGCTGGTACCTGTTTGACTGATCTGTGTACGCTTGTCTGATTGATCTGTACACACCTGCCTGACTGATCTGTGTACACCTGAGTGATCTGTGTACACCTGTCTGACTGATCTGTGTACACCTGACTGAGTGATCTGTGTACACCTGTCTGATCTGTGTACACCTGACTGAGTGATCTGTGTACACACTGACTGATCTGTGTACACCTGTCTGACTGATCTGTGTGTACACCTGTCTGACTGATCTGTGTACGCCTGTCTGACTGATCTGTGTACGCCTGTCTGACTGATCTGTGTACGCCTGACTGAGTGATCTGTGTACACCTGTCTGATTGATCTGTGTACACCTGTCTGACTGATCTGTGTACACCTGTCTGATCTGTGTACACCTGTCTGACTGGTCTGTGTACACCTGTCTGACTGGTCTGTGTACACCTGTCTGATCTGTGTACACCTGTCTGACTGGTCTGTGTACACCTGTAACATACCTATGACGTGGACGCTATTTGTCGTCTGAATGTCAGTCGTCTTTCCCAGTCCCCCACGGGTGGGTCTACAACTTCTTCCTGGTTGGTGTACGCTTCCTTCCAGCCCACTTCATGTTTGGAGTCAACTCCCTCCTCAACTTAGATAATTATATTCCGCCTCTCGCCCGTCTTTCCGATCAGATCTGAACACTTGTCTTTTCCCCACTCCCCCCCCCCCCCCCCCCCCCTTCCCCCCTATTTGACGTATAGATATGTGCTGTTTGAAGTGTCGTATGCGCTGGAATGCGAGTCTCTATTCGTTTGTTGATAATCTTTTTTTGTTTGAGAGGTAGGGATGGTGCGGGGAGAAGGCGGGGTGGGGGGGGGGGGAGAGAGGGAGAGAGGGAGTGAGTGAGAGGGCTCTCAAGTTGGGTGCTCCGAGCGTTTCGATCGTGGCTTGCGTTTCGTGTGTTTCTGTTTGTGTTTTCGTTCAGGTGTTCTTCAGTTTGTTGTTGTATCCTGGCTAAAAGTCTCCACGTATCATCCGAACAGCCGAAGCACTTGAACACTATGGTACAAATGCATCAGCTGGGGATGCGAACATTACCTGTGTGACTGTTTTTGATTAGCCTGCCACGTGGGCAGCCACACACTCCGACTTTGAGGGATGCTAGGAGAGCTTGTCACGACTGAGGACAGTCCCCGCATGACTATGCAGAGCATAACATTTTGATGTAGCCTTGGTGTTCTAGCCTATGTCAGTTGGTTCTGGCACAGCCTTAAGCCAAGGCGAGTTCTTCAGTTTGATGTGTGGACTTGTTGATTCTAAGTACCTGGAACATCGGATTGATTAGATCCTGATGATGGTGACGACGATTATGAAGGATGATGATAATAATGATAACAACAACAACTACAATAATAATATAATAACAATAATGATCATGATGATAATAATAATAATGACAATAGTACTACTACTACTACTACTACTACTACTACTACTACTGCTGCTGCTGCTGCTGCTGTTGCTGCTGCTGCTACTAGTACTAGTACTACCACTACCGCTACTTCTTTTACTCAGACTCGTTTCTTATGTATGCTGTGTACTATATCGTCTGTTCGATCATTTATCTGGTATGTAGTTTATTTTTTGCTTTTTTTTTTTTTTTAACTAAGCTCTGTTCTTGAGTTATGTTGTTTACTGTTATGTGTTTGATCATTTATTTGTGTTGTACATTTTTTGTTCAATCACCTCTCATCTTATGCATGTCATCTACTCTGTCGTCTGATTATTTGTTGTGTACGTGTAATTTACTGCTCTTTATGATGCCCGAACGCGCAGCGGACCTGGACGAGCTGAAGCAGGACATCAGCAGCTTCCGCTACGAGATGCTGAACCAGATGACCACCCACCAGATCCGCTCCCACAGCGAGGCCCAGCGCATGGACCTCCCTGACCCTGCGCCTGGAGCAGGTCCTCCAGCAGCAGGACGTCCTGCTGCAGTGCCTCTCCCGCCAGTACGTCTCCACCCCGACTGAGCGAGGAGAGGGCAGAGGAGGAGGAGGAGGAGGTGGGGATGGAGGAGGAGGAGGAGCTGGAGGAGGAGGAGGAACAGGGAGGAGGAGGAGGAGGAGACGGCGGGAAGGGTCGTGGAAAAATGACGTCAAGACCGGCGAGAAGAGGTCGTGGACGACTCGCGTGTTTTGGGTGACTCTCCGTCTCTGCTTCAAGACGTGCACAGTCCTTGCTCGGCCAGCCTTCCCGGGAGCTCCCCGGAGCCCTCCCTCCCCACCTCCCTCCCCCACCCTGCCTCGGAAGGAGCGGTGGGGTCGCTGGGCGACGCCCGAGGCTCCCGCCCGTCCTCCTTGCGTCAGCGCGGGACCAGCTTCCAGCTGCGCGAGATCCCCGAGGAAGAGAAGGCGTCCAGGGTCGTCCACGCTGATGCCTCGGGCAGTCCGGACCGGGAGGCGCCCGTCGCTGGCTGCGCTGCCGGTGACGCCGCCAGAAATGAACTTCGCCGATCCCGGAGGGTGTCGGAGCCGACCGCCTCCCCAGTGACGCCCCGCGACGTGTGTCCCAAACGGTATAGTTATGACGTCACACCCTTGGAGGACCCGTCCTTTGACGTGGCGGCCTCCAGGTCCCATTTTGACATCCGGGTGGAGCTGAGGGGACCCCCTGTGCGTGCAATAAGAGAGCCTCGGCGGATGTGACGGACGTGTGGGACGAAGAGGAGAACGAATGTTTAGACGAGCGACTGTGAAGGAAGGGGACAGGTAAGGGAAGTTCGTTAGAGCATCGCCGTGGAATACGTGACGACGATATGACGTCATGACAGTGAAGTGACGACAGAATGTGAGATTTACGTCAGCGTGGCGCCATTAAGTGATGTGACATCAACATGTGTGAGGTTTACGTCAACGTGACGTCGTTTACGTGAAGTGACGACATAGTGTGAGATTTACGTCAACGTGATCAAAACATTGTTCCTGAAATATTCAGATGACTTTTATTCTTTTGTAAATAAGAACGACTGTATAAAGTTTAACCCCCCCCCCCCCCCCCCCCTCCCAATATGATTCTTGATTCTTGTTCTCGAACGGTTTGGATTTTTTTTTTTCTGTGTTGTATATATTCCCCAATGGATGATTTTGCACTTTGTTTCATTGTGATTTTTTTTTTTAATTGCACCACTGCATTTGTTTTTATTCACTTATACACGTCAATATTTAATGATACACGTTCATAACTATAGATCCAGATGGCTTATGTGCTCTATGTGTGTGTACGTGTGTGTGTGTGTGTGTGTGTGTGTGTGTGTGTGTGTGTGTATTTGAGCAAATGATTGAAAGCGTATATATTCGTGCGTTAATCTCGCTCCTTCGTGGTTATTGGTACTGCTTTTGTATTGCTGTCAATGTTCTACTGGTTTTCTCCTGGGAAACTGCACTTTGTATAGTTCATCTTCTCTTCTCCTTCTTATTTCTTCATTCCTCTTTTTTCCTTGTCTTTTCTTCTTCTCTCTTCTTTCCTTCTCTCTCTTCTCTCTCTCTCTCTCTCTCTCTCTCTCTCTCTCTCTCTCTCTCTGTGTGTCTGTCTATCTGTCTGTCTTACAAACAGACAGACAGACAGACAGACACACAGACAGACAGACAGACAGACAGACACACACACACACACACACACACACACACACACACACACACACACACACACACACACACACACACACACACACACACACTCCCTCACTCTAGCGTACGCGCGCTCACAAACACACAAGCGGCGCGCGCGCGCGCTATATTTTGAAACTTAAGGAGAAGGAGAGGAGAGAGAGAGAGAGAGAGAGAGAGAGAGAGAGAGAGAGTAAGTTGGCGTTATCATATGGAAGTTGACGAATGTTCATTATTGGCACACGAATGAAGGGCTCTTTTGAAACAGTGAATAGGCATAGGCATGCGTGTGTGTGTGTGTGTGTGTGTGTGTGTGTGTGTGTGTGTGTGTGTGTGTGTGTGTGTGTGTGTGTAAACACTTTGGAGTGAGATGGGGGGAAAAGTCTTCATTACTGAACTGGTGTCACTGTTACCGTTGATTCTTTTTTCCAAACAAATCATCGTCATCCGTTTTGGAGCCAAACTTATATTCTCCATCGTCGGCCAAAAAAACACGTCAATACCGTAACTGATCGATGAACTGTCTGGCTGTTACATGAACTGACCGATCAATGGTTTTGTTCATTGATTTATCGTTTGACATGTGGATTGTTTGGCGTGTTGACCAGTTGGTAGCTTCATAAACTGAATGATCGCTTGGCTGATTTACTGATTTATGATGATGGGTTGATTCTACTCTTTCAAAGACATTGTGTTGATGCCTTTCAGTCCACAGTGGTGGTGAGGGGGGGGGGGGGGGGGGGGGGGGTGGAGTCAGTGCGGAGTCTGCAGGATCCCTAGGTGGAGATCAGAGTGTTGCTGAAGAACTGTCCGTCCCCATGGGTCATGTCAGTCAAGGGTTCAGAGGTCACGTTGAGTTGCTAGTATGTCACGTGCTTGTTCCCAACATGTTGGGATTTTTTTTTTTTAACTGGGGTATTTTTTTTTGCGTGTGTGTTTGGAACATCTGTTTATTTGTTTGTTTGTTTTTGTTTGTGTGTGTGTGTGTGTGTGTGTGTGTGTGTGTGTGTGTGTGTGTGTGTGTGTGTGTGTGTGTGTGTTTTGTAATATTTACACCATAATGTGTACGATTTTTATATGATGTGATGCTTTTTTTTTTTTTCCCATTCGTTTTACTGACGGATGGGTTATTTTCAGTTACAATGGTGTCATAACCAAGCTGACTGCATTGGGCCTTTACGTAGACAACAAAAAACCTGCCACGGATTAACCCCCACCCCCACCCCCACCCCCTCCTCCCCGCATCCTCCCCATCCCTCCCTCTTATCCGACA
>JADBJO010001607.1:400961-403555 GCA_016801955.1 Conus betulinus
AATAATAATAAGTAGATTAATTGTCCGTCAACAGTATATTTTTTGTGTTAAAAATACATGTTTTTTTTTCTGTATTGTGAATTGTTGGGACTTCGTTGCATCGCGCATTGTCACAATCCCGTAATTTGTTGCAGTTTGCGACGAAACCGTGAGGAAAGCCTGTAGGGATTTTCATCGTGTGTCAACAGGGGCTGAACTTTTTTTTTTTTAATCCCGAGAGGACTGGGCCGCATTTTGACGTAACTGCGACTGTGGTGGTTGGCAAGGGTTGGATGAATTGCAGCGAGAAGTTCTTATGTTTTTTCTGAGAACTTGAAAAATAACCCTCCGTCGTAACCCCCCTTCCCCTCCTCCACACCGTTCTCTCTCTATCTCTCTCTCTCTCTCTCTCCTCTCTCTCTCTCTCTCTCTATTCTGTCTGTCTCTCTCCGTCTCTCTCTCTCTCTCTCTCTCTCTCTCTCTCTCTCTCTCTTGTCTCTCTCTCTTCTCTCTTGTCTCACTCTTTCTTTTCTTCTCGCTCCCTCTCTCTCTCTCTCTCTCTCTCTCTCTCTCTCTCTCTCTCTCTCTCTCTGTGCCACTTTTTGTCTCTCTATTTCGGTCTCTATCTCCTTCCGTCTCTCACCCCCCCCCCTATCTCTCTCTCTCTCTCTCTCTCTCTCTCTCTCTCTCTCTCTCTCCCTCTCTCTCTCTCTCTCTCTCTCTCTCTCTTCCTCGCGTGGCTCGCTCCCTCCCCCGCCCCGCTATCTCTCACTGTCTCTTTCTGTCTCCTCTATTTCTATCTCTGTCCCTGTCTCTTTCTCTCTATCTCTCTCTCTCTCTCTATCTCTCTTCTCTATCTCTATTTCAGAGAACTAACTAAAAAGTTAAAAAAAAGAAAGAAAAGATGAGAACAGTTCGTTCAAGAAAAATAGAAGTACAAAAGACTCTCCGAACAATAGCAAAGTATTTGAATTGGAGTCTGTTTAGACAAGCGGCGTGTCTGTCGAAGTTGTTCACGAGAAGTGTCTCGCCCCAATAGGTGTCACCTCGCCACGAGTTGTGGCAGCTGGTGGCGCCGTGTACATAAAGGGCCCTACTGCGATTAAAAAAACAACAACAAACAAAGACGAAACAAACAAAAAGTGATGATTCTTCTTTGGGCTTTGCCATGTTCTGAGCAATTGCAGCAAGTCGTGGGATTGTGACAGTGTGCGCTGTATCAGGTTTTCTGCTGTCCTGTCCACCAGTGTGCTTGCTGGTTTTTACGCCGTGTCCATTGTTCCACACAGTTTGCTGTGTTCAGCTCTGACGAGTCTGCCTGTGTTCATCTCCACAGAGTTTGCCTGTGTTACATGCTGATGGTGTGTTACTGTGTTCATCTCCACAGAGTTTGCCTGTGTTACATGCTGATGACGTGTTACTGTGTTCATCTCCACAGAGTTTGTCTGTGTTACATGCTGATGATGTGTTACTGTGTTCGTCTCCACAGCGTTTGCCTGTGTTACATGCTGATGACGTGTTACTGTGTTCGTCTCCACAGAGTTTGCCTGTGTTACATGCTGATGGTGTGTTACTGTGCCAAAGCTTCAAGTGTTAATTCTTTTCTGACCTCTTTCCCCTATAATAATAATAATAATAATAATGATAATAAAAGAACTGGGTGCAATAGTTGTAACATCGTTTGACGGCAGATGACCACGTCGCCATTTCATTGACTTTAAATGGATTGATTACACGTGAGGAGAAATTTCAGTCTTCACCGTTGCATAGACTGTAGTTTGAAAAGAGAGAAAGATCGAAGACAATGATTGGCTGGAATGAGAAAGGGGGAATCACTCCCCAGATAGAAATCTGGAGTTTGTCTTTCCATATATCATTGTTGTTATTTATTGTAGTTAAACTTATTAGTCTTCTTCTTCTTCTTCTTCTTCTTCTTCTTCTTCTGCTGCTGCTGCTGCTGCTTCTTCTTCTTCTTCTTCTTTCTTCTTCTTCTTCTTCTTCTTCTTCTTCTTCTTCTCATTATTCATTGTTGTTATTATTATTATTATCATCGTTATTATTTTTGTTGTTCGTTTATTATCTTATATTATTATTATCTTATTATTATTATATTATTATTATCATGATAAATATCATTGTTTTCATTAAGATTAGTAGTAACAGCAGAAGCAGAAGCAATTTAGTATATATATTCAGAAATACTGTTCTTAAACGCAATTAGGATGAAACTTACTGTTGACTAATGTTTTTGAACACAGTTGATACACAATTATGGATAAACACAAGTGTTTGTATGGCGTATGTGTGTGGGCGAGCGCGCCCGTACTCGCACGCACTGTGTACTGATCTAGAGTAGACCGTTGGAAAAGAAATTGACCACTTGCCAGCAAAAAAACGGGTTCTATTTAATGTTGCTTCGTTTCGTCACGGGCTGATGATCACTGTGTGTTAACTGGTCTCTATGTTTTAATTGTTTGCTTGATTGTTGTACAAAAAAAAAACAAACAAAAAAAATCCACAGTCTCAGTCCATGATGTGATAATGGCAACAGACGGTTGCATATTCGGATGTAAATAAACTGAAGGCCTTTTGTTCCGCCATTGGTGGTAGTACTT
>JADBJO010001608.1:0-2500 GCA_016801955.1 Conus betulinus
AACAAAGCGGCGGGCAATTGTGATGGGGGGCCCTCCACCACCACCAGGCCTGAAGGAAGTGAGGAAACAAGTAATGACTAAGTGGAGGGGTTGAGGTGTTGGGGGGGTTTTTGAGGAAAAGATGGGTGTCTGAGGAGGCACCGTGGTAAGGGCAAAGTACTACAATGTGTCTCCCGGGGGAGAGGCCGGTTTGTTTGTGTTCCGGGGGGGTGTAAGGGGTATTTTGGGGGGGGGGGGGAGTGTGGGGGTGGTGGGGGGGGGTGGATGGGGTGGGGTGTAGTGGGGTGTGTTGGGTGGGTGGGTGTTGGATGGGATGGGGGGGGTGGGGGGGGGCGGCCTGGGGGGGTTCAACACACAGTTTGTCAATTGGGGTGTGGGGGGAAATAGGTCATAAAAAAAAAAAAGTCTAACTGGGAGTGGGGTGGGGGGGGTGGTGGAGTGCCGGGGTGTGTGGGGGTCTTGGGGGGGAGAGGTGGGAGAAAGGGAGGGGGGGGGGTGGGGGGGGGGGGGATGACATTGAGAGGGGATCTGTCCCCTCTGGACTTCTCAGTAGGCAGCAAGAGAAAGAGATAGTGTTACAGGTATTGTTAGAGAAGGATGGGGGGAATATGTAGGGGGGTATCTATCCCTTCTGTGGCCCTAAAAAAACCATAGTAGTTAGCAAAGGAAAGAGTTAGCTTTATACGTGTTGGCAGGAAAAAGATGGGAAATCGGTGGGCGGAGGGGTGGGTAGTCCACTTTTATGCGGGTTTTTCAAGACAACACAACAAGCAAAGAGGCAGTGCCTACAGGTTATATCATTGACAGGCATGGGGAAAATATCGATTTTTGTGTCTTTTTTGAAGCAAGCAAACAGTGGCACGGTTGTTGTTGATGGGGGAAAGGGAAGAGGAGTTCACACTTCAGAATCCTTATTAACGCAGTGAGAACTGTCAGCATGGTGTAGGGGCATATCAGTTGTTTTGCAGAGGCTTCTTTTGGCATTTCTTCCTGTCGAACGCAAGGGCGTCAGTTAACTAAGGGGTCAAAGACAACATTGGCCACTGCAGGATCGGTTGGAGTGGGGGGGGTCTAGGGGTAATGAGGCACAGGAAGTGGGTAGGACGTGTTGTGAGCCTGGATCAGGTACCTCTGTGTTTGTTGTTCGTTTGTTTGTGTGTGTGTGTGTGTGTGTGTGTGTGTTGTGTGGGTGTGTGTGTATGAATTGTGTGCGTGTGTGCCTGTCTGTTTATGTAATTACAAGTAAAATGTAACAAGCAATTAAGTGTTTGTTTCTATGTTGTCACAGTGTTTCCTCTCGGGGAGAGTGAGGGCGGTCTCTTCTCTCTCTCTCGTCTCATCTCCTGCTCTCATCTCGATCTCTCTCTCTCTCTACTCCATACTCTCTCTCTCCTCTCTCTCTCCTCTCACTCTCTTTGTTTTCTGTACTATTAGACTGCGGAATGCCGACAACGACAGGACAGTGCTTTGCTGGCAGTGGCTCAAGATAAGAGGCAGGAGAGAACCTCCATCGTGTCGCTGTTTTGTACACAGCATGGTGAACATAATTTGTACTAGTGTTTCAGAGCAGCTGCATCAGACCACTGTCACAAGAGTATATACCTTTCGCGTCGCGCTGTTTATCCATCATTGATATATGTGTCTGGAAAGCGCATGGAGCGGGGGAAGGGGGGGGGGGGGGGTTGGGAGATGGAAAAAATGGTTTTGTGTCAATAGGGGGAAGAACAATTGTAGTAGTATAGTATTAGTAGCAAGTAAACATCCAGGCAGCAGTAGTAGTAGCAATAGTAGTAGTTGCAGCAGTGGTGTGGTGGTGGTGGCAGTAGTAGTAGTAGCAGTATAGTAGTAGTACATAGTAGTAGTAGTATAGTATTAGTAGTAGTAGTAATATAGTAGCAGCAACAGCAGGAGCAGAAACAGTAGTAGTAGCAGTAAGTAGATGCAGCAGCAGCAGCAGCAGCAGTAGTGTAGTAGTATATAACACAACAGCAGCTGGAGCAGTTGTTGTTATTTTTATTGCTGTTGTTGTTGTTGTTGTTGTTGTTGATGTTGTTGTTCTCTTCCTCCTCCTCCTCCTCCTCCTCCTCCCTCCTCCTCCTCTCCCTCTCCTCCTCCTCCTCCTCCTCCTCCTCTTTCTCCTTCTTCTCTTCTTCTTCTTCTCTTCTTCTTCTTCTCTCTTCTTCTTCTTCTGTCCGTCATTGTGTTATTGTTGTTGTTGTTTATTGTAGTAGTGGTAGCAGCAGTGGTATTGATTTCAAAGGCCAGTTCTACCTTTGGCAGTCTCAAATAGCGGGAAAAAAAAATCACCAAGGTGTACAAAACAGACCTGTAGCTCTCGAGTGCTCTCCTCTGCCGCGGTGAAACTTGAACCACTGACTGCCGACACATCCCCCAACTCGAACAGTTCCATCAAGTACGATGCTTGCGCAAGATCTGCAGCATCAAACAGCAAGATAGGTGTCCAACCTACAGGTCCGGAAGAAGTGGGGCCTACCCAGTA
>JADBJO010001608.1:10000-15000 GCA_016801955.1 Conus betulinus
AAAAAAATCCCAAGCATGAAGTGAAATGCTTAGTATATAGCGAAAGTATTTCACCGCCAATATATTGTAAATGTCTATTTGAGCACAGTATAAGCCTAGGGCTTGTTGTTGCTCATTCGTCCTGACAATTATGAAGGTATTATGTTCACTTGTTTCTGAAAGAAAAGTTATTTAAACCAAAAGAAAAAGAAACAACAGACAGGATAGTGTGAATAGAGTGAGGACAATAAGGAAGGAGCAGTTACCTTTCATTGACAGCCTGCAGGACATAGGATAGCAAAGCCTTCGTCAGATACCTCCACTTCTTTAGAAAAAAAAAGTTCAGAACGCGTCAAATGTCTGTCCAGCGGTTTATTGATTTCCTAGGTAAATGACATACCTATCCTCACGACGGGGGGGGGGGGGGGGGGGGGGGGGGGGGGGGGGGGGGGGGGGGGGGGGGGGGGGGGGGGGGGGGGGGGGGGGGGGGGGAGGGGGGAGGCGAGGAGAAACAACAAATCCTTCTCCAGTTTGTGCTGCTTAAGACAAGTTTTCCTCCAAGGAAAACGTTAGCAGGCCAGCAGACGATATGTGTTTCGCTGTGTAGAGAGCTCATTAGGCTAGCAACTGGCTCCCGTGTACTTCGGAGAGAGACGCTTCCACATAAGCAAAAAAAAAAAAATTAACTCTCCGTAATTGGAGAGATCCACTCGCTGATGACGATTATGCCTTCTGGAGAGAGAACAGGAAAAAAAAAAAAGACTTTCCAACTTTGTGTCTGTCTCTGTCTGTTTGCCTGTCTGTCTGCCTGCCTGTCTGTCTGTGTCTGTCTTCTGTCTGTGTGTCTGCCTGTCTGTCTGCCAGTCTGTCTATTGATCTCAGATTACAAGGTATATGTATGAAAGATATGATCAATGAGGGCCAGGAACAAGAGAAAAATCCAGAAGAACCATAAACTTACTTTTTTTTAAAAAACCAGGATTTACTGACGAGACTCCACAAAAGCCAATGGAATCACGGATGACGTAGGGAAACATAAATCCAGGTCCTGAGTCTGCCAGCTGCCAGACAGACTGTGAAGCAGACTTCAGTCGTCCCTGGCAGGAGGTTATTTAGTAGAAGTGAGTTGTAGTAGCTACACCAATAGCAGCAGCGGCAGCAACAGCAACAGCAGCAGAAAAGAGCAGCAATAGTAGTGGTAGCAGCAGCAGTAGTATAAAGTAGTAGTAGATAGCAGCAGCAGCAGCAGCAGCAGTACTAGTAGTAGTAGTAGTAGTAGTAGTAGTAGTAGTAGTAGTAGTAGTAGTAGTAGTAGTAGTAGTAGTAGTAGGTTTTCGTGTTGTTGTGATTCACGCATTTCAAAATGTGACTGCGAGACGAACAGGAGAAGAAGCAGCTAATAGCAGCTAAGTGGTTTCTTGTTCTTCGTCACTGCCCTAACCTGAAGAAGACCCAAGAGGTTGAAATGCATTGAGTCTAGTCCTGTACTCTGTTTGTCTGTGTCCTTGGCGGTAACTAACCCCCTCTCTTTTCACAGCTGGCTTCATGTTCCGCCCTCAGTCACTCCGTTTCGAAATTCATGCTTTTCAGCTCACAAAGTTCTTACACAATTTCCATTGAAACAAACTACGCAAGAAACGAAGAAGGACACACGGTTGTGCACAAAACTCCAGGTCGTCGCACTGCATCCAAGCAAACACCACCACTCCCACACTTCTATAAGCAATACTAACTAGGTAACGAACTAGCTAACTGACTTTGGAAATGAAATGAGGCAGGGAACAGTAAACAGCAAACAGTAAACAGTGGGGTAGTTTTGCTCCCATAAGGAAACCTAACACAGAGTAACTTTTATTCAAGACTGGCACAGCCTTTTAAACTTGAATAAAGTCTTTTAAAACTTGAATAAAGTCTGTTTTCCCCCCACTATTAGATGTTTCGTCTTTGTATTTGTCTGACTTTATTCAAGTTTAAAAGGCTGTGCCAGTCTTGAATAAAAGTTACTCTGTGTTAGTTTCCTTATGGGAGCAAAATCTACCCCACTTGTTTACTGTTTATAGCTAACTGACTGACTGACTGGCTGAGTGACTGAGTGACTAGCTAACTGACTGACTAGCAAACTGACTGACTGACTGACTGAGTGACTCGCTCGCTCACTCACTAACTCACTCACTTAGTAACCAGCCTATTCAAACATTGATACGTAGTGAAAAAAAAGTGAATAAGTAAATGAATGAATCGTTCCATGACTAGCAATGAAGTAAATGAAACAAAATAAATGAATATATAAATATCTGGAAAATAAATCATAAATAGATAAGTGAATATAGCAAAATTAGAAAGAAAGAATAAAAAAAAGACAAATAAACAAATAGAGAAATAAATACGTAATACACACATCAATAAATGAATGGAAATGAAAAAAAATAACGGATAAATAAATAAATAAGTAGATATGTAAATGAGTAATGTAAATAAATACATGAATAATAGAAGAACAGTTAATCAAATGCATGCATACGTACAACACACAAACATACATACATACATACATACATACATACATACATAATGCATGCATGCATGCATGCATGTATACATACACACATGTATTACAATAACAACAGCAAAAGAAGGAGGACATTTGGACTTAGGAATAAAAGGGCTGACAGAAAGATTCCCTCGATAAGCTAATACCACTCCCTCTCCACAGCAAGCAAGAAGTTTGGAACTAAATGTGTAAGAATGCATGTTTCCGTCAATGTAATCATACTTTTTTTCTTTTCGTTATCATACTTAAACGTGTCCGTATTATCTGAAAAGCACCTTTTATCTTTGTTTGTTTGTTTTTGTTTTGTTGTTGCCCATCGTAATAATACCGGTGTGCCATACTAAGGATATATTGTGCCATCACATAAACATTTTTAGACCATCGTACGTGTTTATACCACTGTTCAATTGCGCGACCGTACTCATGCACACGCAAGCGCACGCGCGCGCGCGCGCACGCACACACACACACACACACACACACACACACACACAACACACACACACACACACACACACACACACACACCACAGAGAGAGAGAGAGAGACGAGAGAGAGAGAGAGAGGAGAGAGAGAGAGGGAGAGAGGAGAGAGGAGAGAGAGAGAGAGAGAGAGAGAGAGAGAGAGAGAGAGAGAGAGAGAAGGAGAGGGAGAGAGAGAGAGAGAGAGAGAGAGGTGGATTCTGCTCTGTTGGTGAGTTTTCTTGGTGAGTTTTAACGTCGTGTCAGCTTGGGGTTCTGAATCACACGTTGTTCACACCGCAGTCTGATTTTTCGGGATGAAGAGAAGTTGCAGTGGGAGCTGGCAGTCACTGTGCCACAGACAGCATCTCTTGCAGCGTGGTCACTGGCGTCAGTCATGTCGGCTTTGGAGACGTTTCTTTCCAGAATGAGTCTGCAGCTCTTCTGCCGTCTGCAGTCTGCTTCCAGACGAAGTCTAATGTTCTTCCATAAGGATGATTGTACACACACACACTGGTGATGAGCAGCCAGGTGCTAACGTCCTGGTGAATTCTCGAGTCCCTTGTTTCTGCAACATTATGATCAATACTTTATTCGTATTGCGCGTTTCTGATCAAAGGAGTTGTATATTGTTCAAGTCACCTTACATGCTTACCCCCATTTCCATCTCTGTCTATATGCATGCAGTTCTTAGTCACCTGATAATCCTAATCATGTTGGGCGGCAGTGCAGCGTCTCCTCAGGTCGGTTGCCTCATGACGACTTGACTCTCTCTGTCGACTGTCGTTGCCGGGGCTGCGAGAGGACAGCCCATGGTGCGGCTTGTGGGCGGGGAGCCGGAGTAAACGGCATGAATGTAATGCTACAGGAGCGGCACAGAAGAGAGAGAGAGAGAGAGAGAGAGAGAGAGAGAGAGAGAGAGAGAGAGAGAGAGAGAGAGAGAGAGAGAGAGAGAGAGAGAGAGAGAGAAATAATGTGTATATCACTGTAACATTTTCAATCAGTTCCATCGATGCAGGGGGCTTCTGCTTTCCTTCTTGTTTACCTTGACCCCTTCCAAACTTTTTCCACCCTGCCTGCCACCACCACCCCACCCCGCCACCCCGCCACCACCCACCCCTCCACCACCCGCACCCCGCCACACCCGACACTACCCCACCCCTCCACCACCCGCACCCCCACCACCCCGCTACCACCCCCCCCCCCCCCCGCTACCACCCCACCCCTCCACCCGCCACCACCCCAACCTGCCACCCCGCCATCACCCCACCCTGCCACCCCGCCACACCACCCCACCCTGCCACCCCGCCGCCCCCCCACCCCTCCACCCCGCCACCACCTCACCCCTCCACCCCCAACCATCACCCCACCCCTCCACCCCGCTACCACCCCACCCCTCCACCCCGCCGCCACCCCACCCCCGCCACCCCGCCATCACCCCACATCTCCACCCCACCACTAACCCACCCCTCCACCCCACCACTAACCCCCCCCCTCCCTCCCCCCCCCCCCCCCCCCCCCCCCTCTCCCGTTTCCCCATCCGCCTCTTTCCCTGATCTCGCCACTAGTTTTCTTGTCTGTGTTTATTTAGTGACGTTTTTTTTTTTGTATATTGAACATTATCTAAATGTTTGTTGATGTTGTGTGTATGTGTTGAATATACTTCCACGCACTGTATTGATTTTGAAGTGATTTGTGTGTTCCTGTCACCTTCCTCGTTGCTTTTTCTTGGGAGCAAGATGTAAAGAAACCTTTTTTTTTCTGTTTTATTCTTTTTTCCCCCCCCCTCAATTAAAGGAGATCGTCGTTCTCTCTCTCTCTCTCTCTCTCTCTCTCTCTCTCTCTCTCTCTCTCTCTCTCTCTCTCTCTCTCTCTCTCATTTTTAGTCGTTCTATAGTTTTTTTTTCTACATGTATTTACGTATTGGTTGCTGTATTACTGTTTAAATTGCCATTTTTCCGTTCTATATCATCCCTTTTGCCCAAAAGGGTAGGATGTTTAAAAAAAAA
>JADBJO010001608.1:30000-32500 GCA_016801955.1 Conus betulinus
TGACAGAGTGAGCGTGGTTACAACAATCTGGAACGCTGCACGAACATCTCTGGTCAGACAAAGACAAGTTGGTTCAAATGGGCTGTCACAGAGAGAGAGAGAGAGAGAGAGAGAGAGAGAGAGAGAGAGAGAGAGAGACAGACAGACAGACAGACAGACAGAGAGACAGAGAGAGAGAAACTGTGAACAAACGTTGAACAGCAGATTCGATCCATCTAAATAAATTTTGTTGTGATCGTCTGTGAAGAGTAGCGGTGGCAGGTGTAGTCATCTAGGGGAAGGACCCAAAAACGTTTCCTGTATAACAGTTATAGAGTAGTTTTCCTATCGAACTTCACCTCCCTCCTCTGTCTTACCTGTGCTGGCGAACTTCACCTCCCTCCTCTCCTCTTACCTCTACCTGTGGTGGCGAACTTCACCTCCCTCCTCTCTCTTACCTGTGGTGAAAGGAGCAACTTTCTGATACAAGTGATCAGATATTTTTTGCCAGTTTCTACTCGGGACTATTGAACATTCTCAAGAATGGCTCAGAAGTAATTCACCTTAGGCTTATGCACTTAAACGTTCTTGTGCTCTGCGTGTCAGACAGAAAATAGAAAAAGGATCAAGACTGACACCAGTTCAGTGCAATTTCCCAAACGAAAGTTTAAGATGATTTTTTGTATCCATATTATAACCAACAGGGCACTTTATGATCCTCTAATACTGAAGGGGCTGTGGCGTTTTGGGACGTGTATTAAACATGTTCACCTGTGGACAGTGGCACAGCAGAAAAAAAAAAAATCGGAAATCTTGTTGCTAGTCTTGTATCATGAAGCCCACAACTCCTCCTCTGTTATGTCCGAAACACACTCTCCTCTCTGCTCAGCATGTGCCGAATCCTCGCCATCACTGCCACCCTCTTCATTCTCACTACCACTCGCCTCAGCTAACGGTGCAGCTGGTTCCAGTTCAGAAACGGAACTACTGTCACTTCCACCGTCAATAAACTCCTCATCACTGTCGTCAGCGCCTTCCCCAGTGCCCAAACCTTCAATTCTAATACTTCTTCGGCCTGTGAATCGCTGACTACGACAACTTCTGTCCGCACTTCTCTGCTGTGCTGACTTGGGTCGAGACGCTATCGTTAGCACACAATGAACACATTGTACAGTGACTTGCTACAAGCCCCAGCAGCTCACTCGCACCATTGGTCACTTCGGAAAGGAGAAACTTCAATGAAAATTCAAATGAGATTATTACGTCATCTGTGAAGCGGGTGCCACACCAAAAATTCAAAATGTAGGGAAGCCAGAATTGGGGCCCCTCGTCCAAAGACAGTTTAAGACAATCAATTGTATCCATAAATCAAATCATCTGATCAGATTTGACCAAGTACTGGCATAATGTAAACATATGAAAATACAGTCTTCATTAATCATCTTAACAGACTTTACCAAATGCAGGCAAAACATTGTACTATTAAAATATCGCGTTCTTTAATCGTCTGAGCAGATTTTACCAAGTACTGGCATGCAGTTATACTGTTTAAATTTCAAGGTGTAAACACAAGCAACGCATAGTCTCAGGACATAGAAATTAGCTTTAACTTACGTTTTTTTTCTTTTTCTTTTTTTTTTGACACCGGATCTAATTGTAGGAGGGGTGAACATTCCCCTCGCTGGCAGTCATAACTGTTGAGATTTACGCACTGAAAATTTGACTTTGTTCAGTCTGTCAGCCCGTGGTAAATCAATGTACATCTTGGGCTTGAGCCCTCTTTGTAGAGAGTTGAGCTGCCCATTTTATTCATGAGATCGGGCAGCTTCTCAGAGAAAACACAGCTGCCACTAAGAATGATTATGGGGAAAAAGCGGGAAAGCGGGGCGGGGAGGGGAGAGGGGGGGAGGGTAGTCATCAGAAACGGGAGGGTAGGTGTGTGTGTGGGTGTGGGTGTGTGTGTGTGTGTGTGTGGGTGTGTGTGTGTGTGGGGGGGGGGGGTGTAATAATCTGAAAGAAGATGGACACTTCCCAGCATGTGCAGAGAGAGGTAATGTTGCTTGGATAAGAGATGGCAATCTCTCTTAAGACCTGGGCAGTTTTCAGCCCATTTGCTGACGACCGGAATTACGATGTCCACACATGCCAGGCACGTTGCAGACACACACAAAAACAATGAAACATCAGGCCATCTTACCCTTGAAGCAGGACTGAGAGGGAAAGGGAGACGGGGTGGTGCCAGCGTCTTTTGTAGTGGTGTGGTTAGCCAAAGTTCTCAGACTGTTTTCGCAGGTAACTCGCCACTATCCACTCGTGGCAGGAGAAAAAGCCAACCTGACAGACAGAGGAAATGGAATGGGAGGAAGAAGGATTTGAAGGGATGGAGTTGATCATTGCAGAGTGACGTAAACTAATAACCCTAAGGGTAGTGTGTGTGTGTGTGTGTGTGTGTGTGTGTGTGTGTGTGTGTGTGTGTGTGTGTCTGTCTGTGTCTGTGTGTGTGTGTGTGTGTGTGTGTCTG
>JADBJO010001608.1:40000-42500 GCA_016801955.1 Conus betulinus
TTAACAACGTCATTGTTTTGTTTTCTGTTTTCTTTATTTGTTTGTTTGTTGTTGTTTGTTTTACATAGCTGTACTAATGCAGTTTTCTTTCTCCTTTTTTTGTCCCCCTTTCTTTCTTCTCTTTTAAGTTATAATGTTTTCACGTTTTTTTTTCTTTTCTTGATTTGCTTTTTTTTTTTTTTTTTTTTTTTTTGACTGATGTCAGCAGATCTTCAGAAAGTTTGTTGGGCTGCTGAACAGTTATGTGCAATTCTTCATAGGTGATGATATAATTAATATGTACATCTCTCTCTCTCTCTCTCTCTCTCTCTCTCTCTCTCTCTCTCTCTCTCTCTCTCTCTCTCTCTCTCTCTCTCTCTCTCCTTACTTACTTATCTATCTATCTATCTATCTACCTATCTCTATCTATCTATCTATCTATCTATCTATCTATCTATCATTCTATCCATCTATCCATCTATCTACCTCCCTACTTACTTGCCTATCTTTCTATCTATCGATCTATCTATCTGTCTATCTATTCATCTACCAATCTGTCTCGGCAAACATCAGAGTAGAATGTCAAAATAGATTTTTAAAACATGCATACAAGTCGTACAGTATTGTACCGACCAATGTGCATCAGTGAACCATGATAATAGAGACACTGTCTAAAGAAAAATCAAATCAAGACAAGGATGACGTCATCGCCAGTCTGCTCACGCACACTGCGAGATCTGATGCTTTTGTGTTTCATCTGACCATAGCAAAGAATTTATTTGTAAACTAGTAAATGTAATTTCAACTTTGTTTCTTCCAAACTTTTAAACTGATTCCCTGAGACAGTCCTTGGATTGAACGAAATCCGGCATGGAGGTATAACACATGATTAAAAATTCCCAACCTGTTGTGATCAGGAATAAACTTGTAAAAATAAACTTCGCTTGGATCTGTCTGTGTCAGTTAAAAGTTTTGTTTCCAAAACAGAAACATCGAGCCAGGACACGGAAGAATCCAGGCAAACTTTTAACTAGATAAAGCTGAGAGGGAGGTGGGGGTGGGAGGGGGGACAGGGAGTGAGAGAGAGGCTGACAGGAGACACACACCAGAGGTCCATCCATGGGGGTCTTACACCTTATTGTTTCATCACTGAATCTGTCAGGAAAGGGAATGAGTCTGGCAGAGTGACGGTGGTTACAGCAGTCTGGAACACTGCACGAACATCCCTGGTGAGTTGGGACACGCCTAGACAAAGAAGAATGGCACTTTATTGGCAGGGGGTCATTGGCGGGGGCTTAATGTACTGCCAGATATGGGTACAGAGAAAGTGAGAAATAGGTGACTGGGCTTCACTGTAAGTTTCTACCAACATACGATCCAATCCACATCATCTCATCCCCACACTGTTTCTCTCCATTACCCCTGAGCACTCTTGCAGTTCCGTGTGCAAGCGTGTGAGAAATGCATAGCAGACACATTACTGTTTCACGAATTCTCGGTCTAACCTTTGGTTTAAAAAAATCTATATGCATATACATCCAGTGAAGAGAAAATGACTTACCTCAATGGCATAAATGATCCATAAGTATTGAAATATATGCGGTAAATGGAAATGATACTATTTTATAACCACTCGTGTCCATAATTTTGGTTTCTCTCCTTCATATGATCTCCTCTCCTCCACCTACCCTCACTGACCCATATGCGTACACCTTTATCTGAACATATGAACACACAAAGTGCATATTGCGGAAAAAAAAAGGAGAGAGAGAGAGAGAGAGAGAGAGAGAGAGAGAGAGAGAGAGAGAGAGAGGCATAAAATCAATGTACACACACACACACACACACACACACACACACACACACACACACATATATATATATATATATATATATATATATATATATATATATATATATATATATGTGTATGTGTGTGTATGTATGTGTGTGTGTGTGCAGATAGATAGATAGAGAGATACATACATACATACATACATACATACATACATATTTGCGAAGTCAGTAATATAATGACTGAAGAATTGTTAGCCTGCACTTGTTTTCCTCCACTACTTAATTGTTCAGCATTATATCGTTTGGTCAATCAGTGGGAGATTGCATCTCTTACGCGATCCAAGTAAGGTTGTTCTGTACAATTCTTAACCACTCACAATGCTTGGGTTATTGAACAGCAGAGCTGACCAACCAGACTGGTCCATATCTTTTGATCTCCCTTGCATCCTTGAATGGATCCTCAAGCATAGGCTCAAAGATTGTACTTTACATTTTATACTGTTTGCATAATGTTTTAGTTTTTCAGCAACTTTTTTCCTCTCTCCACACTTTTGTTTTGTTCCATTTACTACCCTTCGCTGGCTGCTTTGGGATTGCTGTTGGATTCTTTTTTTTGAACCCCTTGGTGGTGAGAACACCGCAGAATAATGGACTGTGGTGTGTCTCTATTTGACACCAGGAGCACAGGCACAATTAGTCGTCTCCTTGACCATTCAGATCCAGC
>JADBJO010001608.1:50000-55000 GCA_016801955.1 Conus betulinus
ATATATCTTGAGAGAGAGATATATAGAGAGAGTGTGGAGAGAGAGAGTGAGGAGAGAGTGAGGTGGGTTGTGGGAGGAGCTTAAGTCAGCATATAGAGTCAGTGTGTGCATAAGGAAAGCAGATCTGCATATGGAATGGAAACTGGGTAAGTACACACTTCACATGAAAACTGCAGACTGAACGATCTGGAAACGGACACACACACACACACACACACACACACACACACACACACACACACACACACACACACACACGCGCGCGCGCACGCACGCACGCACACACACACACACACACAACACACACACACACACACACACACACACACACATCCACATGCACGTACGCAAGCACACACGCACGCGCGAACTCGTGTTCTCTCTCTCTCTCTCTCTCTCTCTCTCTCTCTCTCTCTCTCTCTCTCTCTCTCTCTCTCTCTCTCTCTCTCTTACTTCTCAGCTAGAAGGAGAAAGAACGCAAGCAGCCTAGCAAAACACAAGTCATCCATTGCTCCATGACAACCGTGGCAACAGTCTGGGTATTCTCCAACTTTCAGACCTTCATGTCCTGGCTTGTGGAGTCAGTTTGCTGCTGCTTCAGACATCGTTCCATTCTTACCGCTTTTTTATGAACTGTCTCCATCACGAATCAAAGGGGGTATCTCCCATATCAAAGCAAAGGGACCCACTGCAAAATGCACATTAGGTAGCCTGTGTGTCCTTTGAAACGTATGGTGTGGAATGACAGAGTGTGGGTTTATGGACGTTTTTTTTTTTTCTTTCTGTCTTTCTTTTTTTTTTGATATGTTGACAAAGGAAATCAGGTTAGAGGTGATGAAAGTATGAACAGGGTCACTGATATCATGATTTCTTATTTCATGTTTCTCCTCTGGCTGCAACTGAAATATCACATATTATCAGCTTCAACAAGATACTGCACGTTTTTCTCCAAAACTTTGAATCGTTCCTCTAAGTTTGTCTGTGGGAATGATGAGCTTTGACACCGAGGTGTATAGCAAAGTGCCCAAACATTTTTCTATAAAAACAGAAACACTTGTCTGGTCTGTTTCGGTTGAATGTTTTGCTTTATAACCAGCCAAAGAATGAGGGCTTCAGAGAGCTGGGGGTTCAGGGCCAACTTGCTGCCCATCAGTGCCGAGAGATGGAAGGACAGGGAGTCAGAGAGAGAGGCTGACCAGGACAGACACATCAGCAGCTCCTCCATTACTTATTATTGTTTCTTGACTGAATCTCCTCCTCCTCCTCCTCCTCCTCCTCCTCCTCCTCCTCCTTCTTCTTCTTCTTCTTCTCCTGTTCTTCATCCTCCTTCTCTTTGCTCTGTGTCGTCTTCTTCTTGTTTCTTCTTCTTCTGCGTTCTCTTCTTCGTCTTTTCTTTCTTCTTCTTCTTCTTCTTCTTCTTCTTCTACTCTGCTTCTTCTTCTTCTTCTTCTCTTCTTCTTCGCTTCTTCTTCGCATTCTTTTCTTCTGTTCCTTCTTTTTTTCTTTTTCTTATTCTTCTTCTCTCTTCTCTTCTTCTTCTTTCTTTCTTCTTCTTCTTCTTCTTCTTCCTTCGCATCTTCTTTTCTTCTGCTTTTCTTCTTCTTCTTCTTTTTTGCATTCTTCTTCGCATCTTCTTCTTCTTCTTTTTCTTCTTCTTTTCTTCTTATTCTTCGCTTCTTCTTCTTTCTTCTCTTCTTCTTCTTTCTTCTTTCTTCGCATTCTTCTTCTTCGCATTCTTCTTCTTTCTTCTTCTTCTTCTTCTTCGTCGTCGGCCGTTTTCGTCGTCGTCGTCGTCGTCGTCGTCGTCGTCGTCGTCGTCGTCGTCGTCGTCATCATGGTTGCCGTCGTCGTCGTCGTCGTCGTCGTTGTCGTCGTCGTCGTCGTGTTGTCCTTCTTCTTCTTCTTCTTCTTCTTTCTTTCTTCTCTTCTTCTTCTTCTTCTTCTTTTCTTCGCTTCTTTTCTTCGCATTGTTAGAAAGATCTTCATCTTGTCTGAGGGGCTGCTTAATCATTTGGCGCATTACTTCATAGGTGATATAATCAGTATATACTGATAGATACAAAAAAGGAAAATTAAAGTGGGAAAGTCAAAGTACAATTGAAAAAATCCCAGACATACAGCGTTGACAGCTAAATTGTGGTTTTGCAACAAGTATGAATTCACAAACCATGGTTTTATATAGAACTCTCTGAAAAAAAAGCACTCAAGAAAAGGGTGACGATAACATCAGTCTGCTCATGCACATCACAATTCCTGATGCAATGTATTTCATGTGCCTGCAGCCAAGGCATCATACGTAAAGACTAGATTTTTTTTTTCTCAGCTTTGTTCCTTCAAAACTTTTAACGATATGTGACATTGAGAAACAACGGGTAAAACTTTTCCAACCTTTTGATCACAAATAACCCTTGTAAAAAATCAATACCAGTTTGATCTGCCTGTGTCATTTTAAAAAAAAAAACTTCTTTCAAAAATAGGGGGGAAAAAAAGAACATGGAAATCGAAAGTTCAGGGCCAAAACTTGCAGTTGAATAAAGCAAAGAGATGAGTAGACAGTGAGACAGAGAGAGGCTGACAGGAGAGACACACCTGTGGCCCCCCCATTGTTGTTTCATCACTGACTCTCTCGGGGAAGGGAGTGGTTCTTGCGGGTCTGGAACACTGCACGAGCATCCCTGGTGTGTTGCGATGAGCATCACGTTCAACACAGATGACTGGCGCTGTATTGGCACTGTACAGGATGGCACTGTATTGGCACTGTACAGGATGGCACTGTATTGGCACTGTACAGGATGGCACTGTATTGGCACTGTACAGGATGGCACTGTATTGGCACTGTACAGGCCGGAAGGTCATTGGTGGCGATTCAACAAACCGTCAAACATGGGCACTCTGAAAGGGAAGTAGTGGACAAGGCCTCACTGTAAGTTTCAGGTTTGCACAAGATCCATGTCACCTTATTTCCTTAATATTTCTTTCCATTACTACTACCTTTAGCACTCCTGCAGACTAATGTGGGGCGTGTAGAAAGAAACAACTGTAACGTCAATAGACACAAATCCTCTGTCTGATCCTTTGAAGGAAAACAGCATACATCCACAGCCAATGAGCAGAAAAATGCCAATCAAATAAGTGATTTTCCCTTCTTTCAGATAAGACAAATAATGGTACGGAATTGATAGTATTCTTTAAATTCTCATCGGCTTCAATCTTGGTCTCTCTCTCTCTCTCCTCTCTCTCTCTCTCCTCTCTCTCTCTCTCTCTCTCTCTCTCTCTCTCTCCTCTCTCTCTCTCTCTCTCTCTCCTCTTTACACATCTTCTCTCTTCCCCTACCCTCCCTAGTCAATACACCGGCATCTTATCTGAACACATGAATACAAAAGTAATTACGATGGGAGAGGGATGGGAAGGGGGCACAGAGAGAGAGAGAGAGATGAGAGAGAGGGAGAGAGAGAGAGACGCGAGAGAGAAGAGAGAGAGAGAGAGAGAGAGAGAAGAGAGGAAACATGTTTATACATGAAGGCCTTGGCCCCTTTTAGAAGGCAGATACACGTAAAATTACGTTTACAACATCCATTAAAAAATGGGGAAAGTTAACAAACAGATATCGCAGAAATTTCTTCGTTTAAATCCTCAATACAAATACGCTGCAAGCTATTTTCATTATTTTATCATTTTCCGACGTCATAAACAAATCAGTTTTGAAGAAAGAAGGATGTCTAAAATATCTAGGTGAATATATACTGTTGTCTAAGATCACTTCACTCAGGACAATAAAAGAACAAAATGAAGCTTAATTTTCTTATGATTTTTTGATAAGATGGGCAAGAACGCGCACAATCGTTTAAATTCCTATAGCGCTGAGATTATGCATAGACATACGAAATACCAAATCTAAAATTGTTGATGGTATATTTAAAATATCTATGAATTTCCATGGACATATTTTTTGGAACACAATGTCAAGGATTTAACATTATGTAGATATCAAATTTACTGTGGTCCTCAACATGTGAATTCCATCTCTGCCAACTGCAATCGATCAGTGTTTGCCGAAAAACACGAATGAAAGCATGTATGTCACCGACACCCTGATTCTACACAAACCAGAGCCCATACAGCCTTACATTCGAGATTCAATCCTTCTTACCTCTGGCAACCGACTCTACGACACTTATATACGCGTTATACGGTCTATGTGTGTGTGGTGTGTGTGTGTGTGTGTGTGTGTGTGTGTGTGTGTGTGTGGTGTGTGTGTGTGTGTGTGTGTGTGTGTGTGTGAGAGAGAGAGAGAGAGAGAGGGGGGGAGTGAGAGGAGAGAGAGAGAATGAAGAGAGAGACGGGGGGGGGGGGGAGGGGGGGGGAGAGGGGAGATTAAATCGGTATGAAGAATCAGTTGCCTATATCAGAAAAGCAGATTTGGTGTAAGGAATTAGTATAAGTAAGTACATGCCACAAAGTACCGAACAATCTAGAAACAGACATCTTAGTAAAGGTTTTTTTGCTTGATGACCACACACCACACACACACACACACACACACCACACACACACACACACACACACACACACACACATACACACACAGAGTGTCTTCCAACTTTCTAAATCCTTGACTTCCAGCAAGAAAACGAGGAACACAAACACCACAGCAAAACAGAATCCAAATCCACACATCTCACAACACTGCCCCATGACAACAATGATCACAGCCTGGGTATTCTCCAACTTTCAGACCTTCATGACCCGACTTGTGGCGTCAGCCATCTTGTTTAGACTGTTCTCACCCGTTTGTGTTTTAATCGCCATCATAGATCGAAGAAAGCGTCTTCCACGTCATCGAGGAAGCCACTGCAAAATGCACATAAGATCGAATTTGTGTTCTTTGTTGTTGGTTTCATCACCGTTTTCGATGTTGCCCCTCCATTCCCCACCTCCCCACGCATACCCTCTCCTTCCCAACTTCTCGTACCATAGCCTCAACGTCTGTCGTTCGTATC
>JADBJO010001608.1:65000-67500 GCA_016801955.1 Conus betulinus
GTGTGTGTGTGTGTGTGTGTGTGTGTGTGTGTGTGTGTGTGTGTGTGTGTGTGTGTGTGTGTGTGTGTGTGTGTGTGTGTGTGTGTGTGTGTGTGTGTGTGTGTGTGTGTGTGTGTGTGTGTGTGTGTGTGTGTGTGTGTGCTCTCCCGCTAACTCCAGTGTATAACTAAGTTTTCCAGAGGAAAATTTCTTTTTAATCCGTACAATGTTCGAATGCTTTACTGACTTGCTCTCTGATCGTAGATTCTTTGTTTGCACATTTCATGTTCTCTTTCTTTCAATTTATTTTGGGTTTTTGTACATGTGAATGTGAGGTTATTTCTATTTCCATCCTTCATTTTTCTAATTTATCTTAAACTCGTGCCGACACCTCTCCCTTCCCCTGCTCTCTCCCCCTCCTCTCTCTCTGTGTTTGTCTCCGTCTATGTCTGTCTGTCTCTGTCTGTCCGTCTCCGTCCTCTCTCTCTCTCTCTCTCTCTCTCTCTCTCTCTCTCTCTCTCTCTCTCTCTCTCTCTCTCTCAGGACTGGGTTGAAAGAAAAGCATATGCAATTTGCTTATCTCATTTCCCTGTTTAAAAATAAATAAGATTTCTCTCTCTCTCCTCTTCTCTCTCTCTCTCTCTCTCTCTCTCTCTCTCTCTCTCTCTCTCTCTCTCTCTGTCCAAGCAGTAGGCCTGTCACGGGTCATATCTGAATATTTAGATAAGTTTCATCAAAAATGTAGAAGGAAAAGGACTGGTATCTCGCCTCACTTTCCCACTATTCGCCGGAGTCCAGTTCGCTCCCATTATTTCTAAGTAACATAACCAGCATGTCTGGCTTCCTATTCAGATAACCGTGTGTACCAGCTTCTTGTTGCTGCTACTGCAAGAAATCAGCCTGCTGCCTACATGTAACCTTTGTCTGCCTATCTATAAGCATGTGTGTTCTTCAAACCTGACAAGTTGACAGTATCAGCTGTGTTGTTTGGTGAACAGGACCCATCGTATAGACAGGAGGCAGACAGAGCCAATCAGGTCAACAGGAAGTAGTGGAGACATTGAGTGTGTGCAATGGATTTCCAGCCAACGAAAGTCACAAATACTGATCCTGTCCTCTCTGCATCTTTGGTTTCATACCTTTCATTGTGTTTTCCTTTCAAGGAGTATCAAAGAAAGGCAGACTCCACCCTACCTTTCCCGCCTAAAGGAGCTGGACATCTGTGACAAGCCCAGATCAGAGCTTGAGCCTTAGAGCCATAAGGCTGACGTGAATTTCACAAGATTTGCAAGGTCATTGTGTACTTCGTTTGTCACGTGTGCTGGACCTGATCATGAGCATCTTAGTTGTGTCCACATCTGTCAATGCCGGACGAAACCTGGCTGTATCTATAAACAAGCACCGCAACACTTGGGGAAGTTTTTGGAAAAGTCAGGATCGGAAAGTTTGCTGAAAAGTTGTAATTTCGATCTTATATTGGACCCATCACCCACTGACTGGAACCAAACCTGGATTCGTTCGCTTGCACAGGCAAGGTGCTTCCCGTGTTACTTTTTCTGGTGTAAACCTTGGTTTGTGATAAATGGTAACAATCACAGGACCACAGTGGTCTTTCTATCAAAATTCCGTGTCAGATAACAGCGGTCGGGGGCGCTCTATTTGCACGCACAAACTGTTGACGACAGCAGGGCATGGGAATGGATTTGGTGCTGTCCAGCTGTGCTGATATGATGGTTGCAGTAGATCCCAGATGGGTGATGCTGTTTGGTCCTTAAAAACGCTGCCCGGACTTTAATGGACGTCTGGTCAACAACATACATGGACATACACTTAACAAGTGGAGTCACGTGGAAGAAAAATGGACTGTTTCTGTAAGTGTGTGAGTATTGGTCAGAGAGTTAGTAATTCAGTTTTGTTTTTCTTCTGTCTTTCGTCCTTGGTGTAAAATTATTGAAAAAAAATGGCTCTCTCTGAGATTTTATTTCTTTTTCCCCACCAACAGATTAGAAGGAAACGTCAGTTCTGGTTTGGTCTGGTTTGGATTTAAAGGGTTTGGTTTAGTGTTTGTTTGTTTTGTGCTGTCGGGTTTAAATAGATTTAAGCTTACTCATTAGTGGGTCGTTGCGTGAAACTAAACCAACGTTGTTTTCTAAAGTCATCCTACAGTGCGCACGTCTTTTTATCCTTCAGAGTGAGGTGGCTGTCAAGGACATTTTTTTTTCTGGGCCCAGACTTTGCTGCTTAACTTATGTGAGCAGTAAACGTTGTGCTCAGTGTTATGCTTTCATTGTTTCATCGTCAATTATATTTGGGGTCTTCTGCTCGTGTCGAACTTGTCATTCCAGTTGAAATATTTCACCCGCCAGTAATCACACTGCAGAAGTGGCATAGGATTACCTACTGTCACACAGGCTGATGGTTTTGCACATTAAATCAGCATTGAGGTTTCATAGGAACAGGTCAGGATCAGATTTCTGAACATGTGGAAAGAGTCACATGGGAAATCATCAGCAGTTTGAAA
>JADBJO010001608.1:70000-77500 GCA_016801955.1 Conus betulinus
ACACAAGCGTGCTGACACTTCCAAGTACTCTGTGAGATATTTAGTCAGCTTTGCTGCCATGACAGAGAAGTCCCACACCGAAATCTCCGCCTCATCCCAACATTCAGAAGTGATACACAGCGGGCTGTCCACCTGGGTAGTGCCAACTGAAGAGCTGCCAGCTGGCGCTTCAGTCAATCGTTTCCCTTGTCATCTAGTCATGTCGTCCAATATCGTCCAATATCGTTCCCTCAATTTCCTTACTTCCTTCATTCTTTCCATTTCTTACACAGGGTGCATGCTATGTGTAACGTGTCATCCATCCCAGCGGCCAAACTGGCCTTCTCTTCCGAAAGTTGGTTATGGGATTTTACGTGTGTGCAAGATCTTACGCGTGTGTTCACAAACGGAACCTCGGTTTATAGTCTCATTCGAAGGATTGTATGGGAAATGGAGTCAGAACCAATGTTAAGTCCAAGTGGAAAATCCCCCTGTGGCGAAAACGGCTCGGCGGAGATTCGAACCCGCAACCCGAGGATCACCAAGATTACGAGTCCAGCGCGATACCACTGAGCAATTCAGGCCCCCTGCTCCAAGTTTGCGGCTGATTCAGACATACGTTTGACCAGCCTCAGTTCATTCTCCATCCCAGTGCAAAGGCACATTCCGTCTTTACAAAGCAAAGAAAGACAACTGCACAACTGTGCAGTAGATCAACCTCTGTCTGAACCCTTTGAAGCTGAATGACCTCATTGGATTCCAGCCTCGTCTTTTCACAGGAACACAGATGAATAGAGAGTGGTTTCTTGTGAAAGGAAGTTTTAAAATCAACAGATCTGTTTTCGAGCGCTGGCTCTCCTCAGGATGGTTTTGGGTCGCCTACTGCCGGTGTTATATGGCCTAATGTCACTGTTTTGCACGTGCGGATTGGCTGCACGTGTTGTTCGGTTTTTCAGGTTGTTTACAGTTCAGGGTGCGTTTGCTGACAACGATTTCCATTTGTGCCTGCAGTTGTTTACTATTTCTACTTTAGTATTTAGGGTTGCTAAGGGCATCACCACACAATAACATTTCAAAAGATGCAACCTATGTTCAACAGAAAAAATGGTTAATACTATGCAAACCATACTTAGCAACCCTAAATACTAAAGTAGAAATAGTAAAACAACTGCAGGCACAAATGGAAATCGTTGTCAGCAAACGCACCCTGAACTGTAAACAACCTGAAAAAACCGAACAACACGTGCAGCCAATCCGCACGTGCAAACAGTGACATTAGGCCATATAACACCGGCAGTAGGCGACCCAAAACCATCCTGAGGAGAGCCAGCGCTCGAAACAGATCTGTTGATTTTAAAACTTCCTTTTAGCAGTACATATATATATATATATATATATATATATAGAGAGAGAGAGAGAGAGAGAGAGGAGAGAGAGAGAGAGAGAGAGAGATGTGTACGAGTGTGTGTGTATATAGATAGATAGATAGATAGATAGATAGATAGATAGATAGATATACATATACATATATATATGTATATATATATATATATATATATATATATATATATATATATAGAGAGAGAGAGAGAGAGAGAGAGAGAGAGAGAGAAATACCACTAAAATGCCTAATAAAAGTCTTTAAAGTGCTCAACCCCTTGGGGAGCAACATCTGTTAAAATTAGGATGTAAAACTTCCTTTTACCATCCTATTTTTAAAAGAGATATATATATATCTATTATATATATATATATATATATATGTATATATATATATATATATATATATATATAGTATATAATATATATATATATATATATATGTGTGTGTGTGTGTGTGTGTGTGTGTGTGTGTGTGTGTTCAATTCGTCCATCTCTCTCTCTCTCTCTCTCTCTCTCTCTCTCTCTCTCTCTCTCTCTCTTCATGCCTCTTATCTGTCTCATCCGATGAACGAAGGCTGATTGTTTTTTGTTTTTGTTTTTGTTTTGTTTTTTCATTCAAACGGTTCTCCTGCGCACTGGCTGTGGTGACCAGTCTTCACAACCAAATGTTTGGAAATACGTACTATCCACCTTGGTTGAACAACCGTGCTTCTTCTCCTCTCATCTCTCTCTCTCTCTCTCTCTCTCTCTCGTCCCAGTCTCACCTCTCTCTCTCTCTCTCTCTTCGGTCCTTGTTTCTTTTCTCTCTCTCTCTCCCTCGTCACTCTCGCTCTCCTCCTCCTCTCTCTTCTCCTCTCTCTCCCTCTCTCCTCCCGCTCCCTCCTCTCTCTCTCTCTCTCTCCTCTCTCTCATCCCCCTCCTCTCTCTCTCTCTCTCATCTCTCTCCCCTCTCCCCCCGTGTCTCTCTCGGTCTATTCTTTTTGCTGTTTCTCTCATCTCTCATCTCGCCCCTCCTCTCCCCCTCTCCTCTCTCTCTCGTCTGCCTCCTCTGTTTCTCTCTCTCCTCTCCCCCTCATCTCTCTCTCGTCTCGCTCTCTCGCTCCTCACCTCCTCTCTCCTCGCGCTCTCACCTCTCTCCCTTCCCAACCCTTTTGGGTCTCTCTCTCACTCTCACACGCTCGTTTGTACACTATGTTTGATCCTCTTCTTTCCTTCTCTAGGTTCGTGTTCTTGAAAGAAGGGATAGGGGAGGGGGGGGGGGGGGGGGGGGCCTGTAGTGGAATTGTTGTTTTGTTGGTCTTGCTGTGAGATTGGCAGGTCTGGTGTTTTCCCACCAGCTCTTTTTTCTTTTTTCTTTATTGCATGACTTGATTTTTTTTACCACTCTTCATGGTAGTTTTTGTCGTTTTTGATGTGCCAATTTTTGAATATCCTTCTCCTCTCCTCCTCCTCCTCCTTCTCTTCTCTTCTTCTTCGTCTTCTTCTTCTTCTCTTCTTCTTCTTTCTCATACTCCTTGTGTCAAAGACTCCGTCTCTATTATTCTTTGTGTCTCCAGTCCCCAACCCACTTCTCTCTTTGTGTCGCTTTCCCGCCCGTCCCGTCCGCCCTCGTTCCACACTCTCGTCCTCTAGTTATATTCGTGCATTCCTCTTATTCTAAATTGGCTGTGTATTCAATGTTTTTATGATTTTGTATGCATTTTTATGTAATGATTTCTTCCATGTCTCTGTTCTTTGAGGGCTGGATGAAAAAAAGCCACTGACTTGTGCTTATTCTTTTCCCCCTCATTAAACAACATTTCGTTCGTTCGTTCGTTTTTCTCTCTTCATCTCTCTCTCTCCTTCCTCTCTCTCTCTCTCCCTCTCTCTCTCACTCTCTCGCTCTCCTCTCTCTCTCTCTCTCTCTCTCTCTCTCTCTCGGTGCTTGTTATGTGTGTGTGTGTGTGTGTGTGGTGTGTGTGTGTGTGTGTGTGTGTGTGTGTTCGTGTGAGTGAGTGTGTGTGTGTGTGTGTGTGTGTGTGTTGTGTGTGTGTGTGTGATTTTGTGTGTGTGTGTGAAAGTAGTGTGATGTGTGTCTGTCTGTCTCTCTGTCTGTCTCTCTCTTTCTCTCTCTTATTCTGTTGTCTGTCTGGTCTCTGTCTCTCTTCTTTCTCTCTCCACCTCCCTCCTCCCTTCCCTCTCTCTCTCAGTCTCCCTCTCTCTCGATAAAGAACATCAATGCCATGGGATATGTTCAGCAGAATTTAGACCAAGAAACTCGGCCTTTAGGCAACAAACGATGACATGACCTGTCGACAATTTGCAAAATGGCCTTTCCCATTGTGGGGACATCCGGTTCATAATGAAAAACACTTTTTGTGCTTCTCATAGCAGAGTTCCTTGTGACATAGGGACACAATGTAGTGTTTTTTTAAACTACGAATATGTTTGATATAAAACCTCCCTGGCATTTTGAATAGAAAAAAAAAATCTGCTGGCAATGTTTATCTCAGATGAGTGGGGATTAAATACAGGAAATTACAGCAGATTATTTGGGGAGTGGAGAATCCGTTTCTGTGTCATCTAGACGTCATTCCATGCGGACGAGTCCATATACACTACAACGCATCTGTTCAGCCACAAGATGAGCAGCATACACAACACGATTTACAGATCAAGGAACAAGTACGAGAGAGAAAAGATGTGGAGAAGATGGCATCATGGGCAGGTGCAAGCAGATATCTGACCTAGACCTTAACCCCGATGCACTGGTCAGTCTATGTCCGCGCTAACTTCTGTGTGTGTTCTGTCTGTGTGTGTGTTTGTGTGTGTGTGTGTGTGTGTGTGTGTGTTGTGTGTGTGTGTGTGTGTGTGTGTGTGTGTGTGTGTGAGTGTGTGTGTATATTCACAAGTATTAAAGCATAAATTGTTACAAGAACCAGACATGAAACATAAAAACTAAAGAGAAACATGAATTGCAAACAAAAGACATACAGCACCATTAATGAAACATAGATAAACAAAACTAAAGTAAATACGTAGATAGGATGATTCCATGGACATTTTGTAAAAGGAAACTCTAGAAAGAGTTTAACATCAGAAGGGTCTAAAGTCCTAAAGAAATACCCCCCCCCCCTACCCTCCCCCCCCCCCCCCCCCCCCTAACTGAACTTTCTGTACGGCTCTTTAGGGGTACCCTTCTCTGCATACCTCCTTAAACTCTCTCTCTCTCTCTCTCTCTCTCTCTCTTCTCAACTCTCCTCTCTCTCTCTCTTGCCTGGCAGAAGTTCGAATCTGCAACATCTGGAAGGATGGTCCTCTGAAGGCGAAACTCCCTTACCAATCCTGGATGCTTATCGCATCGCTATCATAAGCCTATTTCCTACCTCCTGCCACACAGCAACACACGCACAGCGCGCGCACACTCACAGACACGCGAGGGCACGCACACACGCACGTCCGCACACACACATACACACACGCACTATGCACTCCTCTCAGGCATGCCCACACACACACACCCACACACGCACACACACACACACCACACACGCCACACACACACATCACACACGCACACACCCACACACAACACACACACACACAAGCACACACAACATACAAACACATACAGACACGCACACACACACACCATACACACACATGGCGGCGCTCGCGCAGCGCGCGACGCGCGCACTCGCACATACACACTCACCCTCACACACACACACACACACACGCACACACACACAGCACACACCATTTCCACATTTTCTCAAGCTTTACGACCAGCCTTCACGCTCCCACGTCAGACACAAATCATAACAACACACACACACACACACAAGAACTACTACTTACTACTATTACTACTACTACTACACTAAAACTACTACTACTATACTTCAAAAACCCCAATTTTACAGTGCCTTTTACCAAACAAATCCCATATGCTCATCTCACCATATTGCAGAGAGCACCGTCCCACAACCCCTGGGCACTCATAAAACTTTCCAGACTTTTCACGTGCCGGATTGTGGGAGTTAGTTACTGCTGTTTCGGACAAGTTTGTTCTCATTGGTTTCAATACACTCTCCGTTTTACAAAGCGAATGGCAAGTCCTACATATAGTGTAAAGACAAATGGCGCGCGCCACATATTCTCCGTCGATATCCTTTGTCGCCGGGTAATCTCCTTTCGTTTCAGCCATTTCTGTTTTTTAGATATGCAATTGAATGGAGCCTTTTTGTGTACGACCGCGGCCATGGTCATTATTCAGTTCCAAATCCAATGGCGAACCTCTCTCCTCGCTCTCTCTCCCGCTCGTCCCCACTCCTGCACTCTTCTCCTCGCTCTCTCCGTCCACTCCTCCTTCTCTCCCTCGACGCTCTCTCCTCACGTCCTCTCTCTCTCTCGCTCTCCTCTCTCTCTCCTCTCTCTCTCTCTTCTCCTGTGTGTGTGGGTGTGTCGTGTGTTTGATGTGTGTGTGTGTGTGTCTCATAACGAATATGTCGCATCAATTGGTATTTTACTCGAACTAATAAGATGCAGATATACCACCGATCGGCATAATTTCAATCGCGAATGGACCAAACAATGTAAGGTGGGTGAGTTGTTGGCAGCTGGCAAAGTATTTGTGTTGCAAGCGCAGCCTAAAGCGAAAGTCAAGAGTGATAAAAAGAAATTCCAGTGTATGCTTTTGTGACTTTCAGCAAACGTTCAAAAGGTAGTAAAGGGTAGCGGGAGTGTGAAAAGGGAGGTTACGAGAAAGCAAATCACAGCTTTTTTTTTTTTGTTTGGTTTGGAATGTGGGCGCAGAACTCAAAAGTGTAATGTGACATGTCCAATACATATACTACATGCATACAGAATACACACAGAGAAAGAGAGAGAGAGAGAGGGGGGGGGGGAGATACATAGATATGCATATACATATGTATGTGATTGGCATGTGAATAGCCGGGCTTACCAGCCATGACCAAATTTATATACAAAACCAAACCACGAGAGGACTATGGGAATTGAAAAGGAAAACTTAGAGGAGGAATAATGAAAATTTAATTTTGCGATGGACACAGCGATTTCTGGTTTAATGTGTCTTATTGGGCTGCTCTTGGGATATTACACGAGCAAAATTTAAATTGTTTCATTATAACACTTTGAAACCTATTTGATTCTCTAAGGTAGTGCATGGGAGTAATGACAGTCAGGTGTTACCAATCAATCAGGTTTTCCAACATTTTTTTGTTATATTTTGAAACTTTTGAACACCAGTTCCATTGTAGTCCTGTCTGTGTTTTTCTAGTGTGTTTATTGTAAAAACTGGCACTAGAATGACCGTTTAGAGAGCTGGGAGTTCAGTGCCAGCTTGCTGCCATCATGCCGAGAGATGGGAGGACGGGGAGTCAGGAGAGGCCTGACAGCAGAGACACCAGCGGCCCCTCCCTTGGAGTCTGGGGTTTTGCAGTGCATAATATACTCTCTCTCTCTCTCTCTCCTCTCTCTCTCTCTCCTCCCTCTCTCTCTCTCCTCTCTCTCATCTTCTCTCTCTCTCTGTCTCTGTGTGTGTGTGTGTGTGTGTGTGTGTGTGCGTGCTTGTGTGGTGTGTGTGTGTGTGTGTGTGTGTGTGTGTGTGTGTGTGTGTGTGTGTGTTGTGTGCATGTATGTATATATATTGGGACATGTCACATTACACTTTTGAGTTCTTTTTCCATCCAAACAGGTGTGTGTGTGTGTGTGTGTGTGATGTGTGTGTGTGTGTGTGTGTGTGTGTGTTGCGCGCGCGTGTGTATGTGTGTGTGTTGTGTGTGTGTTGTGTGTGTGTGTTGCGCGCGCGTTGTGTTGTAAGTGCGCGGGCAAGAAATATCCAAAGGACACATCACTAGTTTTTTGACAAACCTTCTGTCTGTCTCTTATAACAATCTCAAGCCACAGACCAGTGACAGGAATATTATCTCACATCAATGAAATAAGCTGCAGTTACAAGAAGATTCTGTCCTTTGCTGAAGAAACGGGTTCGGTTCCTCAAAGGCAGAAGTACCACCGAAAGGATTTTAACATGTGTATCCTTTACATAAAAAAAAACCTCCAGCGCCAGAGGGAATTCCAGTGGGCATTATGGGTCACAATGAAGAGATCTAACTGTGGAAAGAAGCTGCG
>JADBJO010001608.1:85000-87500 GCA_016801955.1 Conus betulinus
ACGTGAACAAATAAGTACATGGCGGCTATTGGGTTATTCCGGGTTCAGTGCTCGTGTCAAGAAGACGTCACAGCGTGCAGTTTGTTCCATATACGCTTCGCAATATCTGCTATCCCAGGAGGCCACAGCACGCAGGAGCTATAACAAGATAAACCAGTAAGAGAATCAATAAACACGTGATTTTTTTTTTTTTTTCGTTTTGTTTTTTTTTTCTTTTTTTTTTTTTTTTTTTTGTTTGTTTTTTTTAGGGTCTCATGGACAAGCCTCACCCGTTCTCTTATCTACACATCTTCCCACCTGTTGCTGGTTTTGGCTATTTTCATCAACCTGGTCTGCGCCGCCTGTGTGTGTGTGTGTGTGTGTGTGTGTGTGTGTGTGTGTGTGTGTGTGTGTGTGTGTGTGTGTGTGTGTGTGTGTGTGCAGTTTTGCGTGCATTGACGCATGTATGTATATGTGTAGTAGACAGAACCGCGCTTTATAAAATCACACTAATCTATGGAAGAATCAACTGAAAAAAACAATACCTGTTTATGTGTCTGGATTAATTTTTCTCTTGTCACCATGGCTTAGTTAGTAGCGAGTGCATGCAGATATCTGGGCTTATGCTGGGTTCTGGTGGCAGAGTACACTTGCTTACGTCTGACTGAAAGATGCAATGTTTTATATGAAATTGTCATGGGTGGAATTTCCTGTCCACATCTACAAAACTGTGAACATAAGTGAAAAACGATACCACCCATCCGTACGTGAACTAAAGCGTACGCTTCGTGGAAATCTGGCTCTTTGAAGAAATGTTATCGTACAATATATTGAGTAATTAACATTGCAACCAAAACTGCATTTGATGCATTCTGCATCAGGTGCAAATCGTCTAAGTATGATAAAGGTAACGCTACACTTGTGCACGAATTAAACTGGAATGAGTACGTAACATTTCATAACTAAAAACTGAGGTGATTCCAAGTCAGAATCTTATATTGTGTTCTGTTTACGAAAAGTGTTCCATACAAAATGAATATTGGTACACAAGAAGTGAGTGCTGAGCTTGTATCCCCGGCTCTGTGACACTGCTACACAGTATTAGCAACGTCTACAAGACACTGATAGGCAAAGGTAACCATGCCATATATTTCATTGGTTTCTACCACGGTTATTCTGCGGGTATGCAGAGAGCTTCACATCTGATGGAATATTTGGCTTTGTATCGCACCTTGATTATTTGTTTTTTAACTGTATCTATTTATTCATTTATTCATTTACCTATTTTTTCCCCTTTTTTCTTTCTTTCTTTTTTTTTTTTTCTTTCTTTCTTATGTACATATGTATTGTCGATTCGTTTGCCTACTTACTCATTCGTTTTTCATGTATTTATATACTTATTTGTTCAGTTTTTTTAATTAATTCATTTAAATATGATCAAACACGCGTAAAAATGTATTTGACGTCACAATCAAACATGCGTCATAATGTATTTCGTCACTGAGATATTTCCATAAAGAAGAAAGACTGTTTTGGGCCGTTATAGCCGTTAGTAACGCTATTCTGGTAAAATAAAATATCGGGCATCATCCGTGACCCATTATGAACATACCCACAGATTTTCAGAAAGATCGGCCCAGAAGTTTTGTCTGGAGCGAGTGGAACACATTTTGACCACGGACAGACAGAAATGAAGATGTCCAGATAACTACCAGACTTCACGAAACAACGCGAAGAAGAAGAAGAAGAAGAAGAAGAAGAAGAAGAAGAAGAAGAGGTGTAGAGAACACGAGGACTATGAAACTCCCATTTTCACAAGCAGTACACCAGCAACAAATCCGTAACGAAAAACAACCACGACGACAGAAAGGGAGACAACCAACAATGCACAGCAGCAGCAAACACAACGAAGCAGCCAGTCCAGTGCACACAACATACAGCAACAGGGAAACAGGAGTTGCAATAGACATCTACAGGAGAATGGGACAAAACGTCTTATGGAGAGAAATCGAAAGACAAGGATATCATTTTGCATCGATTGGACAGAGCCATGCGTCAGACCCCCCCGTCTACAAACGCGTAACGGCTCACACTGGACCACACCCAGTGCCAGCACAATTTCAGGAGGGTTGTGGGTAGCATAACAGAGAAAGACGAAAACGGCCTACATTGAACTGAGGTGATGTGGGGTATACACGTTTTTGCAGGCAGGAGGGTGAGGTTCTCTGTAGGGGACAAAATTCAATAAACGAAAAAGAAGGCGGCAGAGAAATGCAGGCAACTATACAGGACTTTTTCCCACCAACTTATAACTTCATCTCTCTCTCTCTCTCTCTCTCTCTCTCTCTCTCTCTCTCTCTCTCTCTCTCTCTCTCTCTCTCTCTCTCTCTGTGACAAACGATTGGGAAACGAAATGAAATCGCAACAAAAATCACCTCCAGGGAAACCAAACATCTGCACGCAATATGACTCCAGAGACTGATAGTTACAAGGCTGAAAGACAGAAAATCGAAAATGGAGG
>JADBJO010001608.1:100000-102500 GCA_016801955.1 Conus betulinus
GAGACATTTTGCTTAACAGATCTCAGGACAAACGTAATCTTGAGAGGAGCCTTTTGACGCATTTCATTTTAAACTGGGGCTTCCTTGAAGTATGTTTTTTGGACGTAGTGTGTTGCTCCTACTGGTCTTCGTGGGCTGCTTTCTGGTTTTGGGGGCTTCCTCTTTCATCTTCCATTCCTGTATTGCCATCGTCTCTCTTTGCTTTTCCGTTTCTTTTGCCAGCCGCTTCATTTCTCATGACCCCAGACCTTGTCTGTTTCTTTGTACGCTCCTCTTTCGCCGATCTTGAGGTTTTTTTTCCTTGGCACGTCAACAGCCTCCTAAGCTGCCCAGTTTTTGCTAGTCGTATGCCTGGGTTGAAGACATTCCACACCCCCTTTATCCCGAGTCCTCGAAGACAAGAAGTAAACTTGGGTTCTCCCGCCTTACACTCAGTCAGGGTGGATTAAAGGGTTAGCTTCGGTTTTCCTGGGCGGCGACGACAGATCGCAACGTCGTTCATTCAAGGTGGGATGCCAAGCCATTTTATCGTGCATTATTGTTGATTAGGATTTCGTTTGATTCCGTTGAACCAGCGCTGAGGTTGCTTATCAACACACAACGGAGGAGCACTGGGGTCAGCATGAACGGCAGGCACCAGACATTGTGTTTGTCAGGGACGCCATGCTGGCAGACCTCAGGCACCAGACATTTCTGTTTCTCATTTTGACACTTCTTTTCTGCTCTCTCTCTTCTCTCTCTCTCTCTCTCTCTCTCTCTCTCTCTCTCTCTCTCTCTCTCTCTCTCTCTCTCTCTCTCTCTTTTAATATCTGTCAATGAGTCATCATGTCTTTATCATATGAGAACAGACTGGTTCTTCTGTCAGTGTAGGAACTGATAGGTTAGCTGTCGTGAACGTAAATTTCTCTCTCTCTCTCTCTCTCTCTCTCTCTCTCTCTCTCTCTCTCTCTCTCTCTCTCTCTCTCTCTCTCTCTCTCTCTCAGGTGGAAACTTGCGCTTGTAAATGTGTTTTGTCATGGAATATTATATATCATCAATAGATTTTTCACACACACACACACACACACACACACACACACACACACACACACACACACTCGCCCAAACCAACCAGGGTATAACCCACTCACGACAAGTTGAAATTGGAGCTTGAGCCTTGGAGCTGGAAGGGTTACAAGAATCTTCAGTATTTTTCTCACGACATGATTGTGTTCTAGCGCTTTACGTTAGCTGCACCTGATTGTGAGTATTTGTGCTTATGTTCAGTTTTCGCGTGATTTGTACAAATATTGACATTTGGCGACACCTGTAACACTGAAAGTTTCTGGATATATTTGAAATCTTACTGATAAGTTAAAAATTCGATATGGTATTGGTATTGGCTTTTCACCCGGAGACGGAAAACACATTCGGTCATGTTCATTCGTGCAGGGGTAGGACTTCTTATGTACGCTCTATGGTAAGGCCTTCCGTTGTGTGCTTCGTTGCTATCGGTGGTTTCTAAGCCATCACCATAACACACGGGCTGTTTCTCTTCGATATTTCGGGTCAAAGTACCTCACTTGGTACAATGTTGGACTCGTAATACTGGTGATCCTGGAGTTGCAGGATCGAATTTCCGCCGGGTCGCTTCGGTACAGATGATTTTTCCCCCCACGAAGTTGATATCGACTCTGAGTCCATTCCCCCAAAAATGTTCTTCCAATGAAACTATAAACCGAAGCTTCCGTGTCTGAACGCGCGCATAACATCTTGCACACATACATATGAAATTCCATTACCAACTTTCGGAAGAGAAAGGTAGTTTTGCAGTTGGTATGGATGAGTCGTTAAACGTCAGCGTGAAAAATCGTAGCCAGAGGGGGGAGGGGGGGGGGGGGGGGGGGGGGGGTACTGAACAACACGGGAGACGTCTGACTATAGAGTCAATAGGTCGCTCTTCAGTCGGCACGATCTTGTAGGCAACCCGTTGTGAAAACGAGATGGTGGGCTCTACAGAGCATACAGTGTGGCCACTAGCCGAGGATAAGCAATTTATAACCATTCATATAATAATGATGATAATAATAATGAAAATAATGTAATAATAATAATAATAGCAATAATAATAATAATAATAATAACAATAATAATACTGAATAACAACAACAACAACAAAATCATCATCATCATCATAGTGAAACTGAAAATGATAATAATAATAATAATATGATAATAATAATAATGATAATTATAAAAAAAACAACAATATAGCAATAATAATAATGAAATAACAATGACAACACAATAATATAATGATAATGAGAACGATGATGATGATAAAGATGATGACGACGACGACATCAAGAACAACAAGAACAACTACAACCACAGCAATAATAATAATAATAATAATAATAAAATGATAATAATAATGATGATGATGATGATGATGATGATAACAACAACAATAAATAATGATGATGATGATGATGATGATGATGATGATGATGATGATAAC
>JADBJO010001608.1:107500-110000 GCA_016801955.1 Conus betulinus
ATGTGTGCACGTCCGGTTCAAAATGGAAAGGCATTTTTTTGTTCCAGTGTATATCTTTGGGAGATGGAAAACACGATGCGAGGTTTTAGGAGCTAAAGGCAAGGACCTTTCTGGCATATCCCTAACAGAGAATGAGGTTATTATAGAGTCTGCCGCAACAAACATCACAGACGAATAGAGCATTAGAGAAAAAGAAATGAGATAACATGAGTTATTTCACAATCATCGGATGGTTCAGCTGTTCTAATCATTTTAGTTTTTTTGTTGTTCTTTCCCCAGGATATAAATATGCGTGACTGCCTTGTGCTGTTAGTCTTTTTTGGTATTTTTCTTCTTTTTGTTAGAGACAACAAAATGTCCACGTCTCTTTAGTTTTTTTTTTTTTATTTATAGCTCACTTGATAGAACATACCTCTCGCCACATTTCCCATCCACCATAAGCAGCTGGGCCATGTTTAAACAAATGTGATTGAAGAAGGTTTTCAACGACGTGGATGTAAAAAAACTGTATCAGAATTTTAATAGATGGTACATTACGTTTTAGGTTATAGAAAGTTCCAACAGCTTTAGAGATTTCCTTCTAGACGTTGCGATGGCACAATTGTTTTATGTAAACAGAATAAGAGAACCTGATGAAGCAGCTGCTGCATTTTGGATCAATACATTTACTTCTGTGTAACAAACATGTCCATTCACAAAGAAAAGAGTCGGAGAGGAAGCAAACCATCTTGGATAACAGAAACAACTGACATAGAGATCAACAAAATGAATAATTTAAACAATTTTGAGACTTGCACAGTGTCGGGAACAAAGGAATAAGGCAAACTTAATGAAGCGTAAATCTAAACGAAACTACTTTCGAAAAGGTGATAATTTCTTCAAAGAATTCACATCACATCCAAAAGCGGTCAGCATGGTAAAAACCAAACACCCATCAAGAAGTGAGCAAATTATTGCAGTCGTATCTGCAGATTACCCGTAAACATTCGTTTTGGAAAAAAAAATGAAGACTAAAATCATATTGCACAACAACAAACGGATGGAAAAGATCTAAGTCATTTAAACATTTACTTTAAAAACAATGATCCTTATGGACGTCAATAAAACACTCTAGCATCTGTGAAACGATCTGGCATGCACGATCCAGATGGTATAGATGCGCAAATACTAAACATTTCAGACATGGCGATCTATGATACAATAACATATCTAAATAATCTGTGCCTTGAGAAACAAACTGATTCTTTAAGATTTAAGTACACAAAAGTGATTCCTCATTATAAATCTGGTGACACTTCAAATCCATCAAGCTATAGACGGTGTCGATGTTGTATCTTTACCAAAACCTTTTGTATAGCACAAGCAAACGTCGCTGTATTCTTTTCTTGTTTGAAATAATTCAATCCACGAAACTAAATCCGGCTTCCATTAAAATAATTCATGTCATACAGCCCTTATACAGCTCAGTGACAGCCTCCTACTCAGCATAACTGAAAACATAATTCCTAGTATTCTTTTCATGGACTTTGAGAAAGCTTTTGATGCGTAAAGTCATTCTCTACCATTGCGTAACATAAAAATCCATATATCATTTCCAGAATTACTTAATCGCCTGCCATCTTTTTCCACAGGAAACAGCCAATCATTGTTTAATGATAAAGCATCAAACTTTATACCTGTCAAAAGGAGAATACTACAAAGATCTTCACTAGCGCCTCTTCTAATTTCTGTTATATAAATGATTTCCATTGTTTTGTTAAATGGAAATGAGAAATGTTTGCAGACGGTATGTGTATTCAGTCCAGTGATTCAGTTATTTTTGTAGTAGCGAACAAACTCCAAGATGATATTCAAAGGCTTATCAAATTGACCTAATCGAACAATATGTCGTTAAACGCAAACAAAACCAAATATATTTATATATGCGCAAGACAAAAAAAAAAACAGCACTAAAATTTGAGCCATTGCTTACATCTGGAAAAAAAAAGTCGTGTCACATAAAATTCTACATTTCTTTAAAAACATGGATTGATTATGGACTGACTGCATGGCATCTTTGGGAAACGTCTTTAAAAAGAATTCATTCAGTAAACTAAAATGAAAAAATTCTTTGATACTCATTCTTACAGGCTTTCTTTTTTTCTCACATTCTAACAATGATTCTTTGTGCAACAGCTTTGAGAAACATCTGCCGTAATACCAATTTTAAAACGGTCCATCCTGGCGATAAAATAGCAATGAAATTAGTTTGGTTAAAATCAAGCTTTCTGACTACTGAATAAGCAACTTTAAAAATCAACTATCCACAATGAACTTTTGCTCAGTAAGCCAGTATACAAATATGATTTTATGAACAGAAATGCTTGTAAAGATCAAAGACACACATGAAGCCAGCATCAATAGACGTAATCGTTTATCACCGTTCCCTGGCATAGAAATACTTTTAAGGAATCTAGGTTTTTTTAACACCCTGGTAGAAATATATGGAACAGGCTACCTA
>JADBJO010001608.1:115000-122500 GCA_016801955.1 Conus betulinus
ATGCACGTACGTGCTTGACTTGATTATAAAAAAAAAAAGGTGTATGAGAATGGAAAAAAGGCAAATGACCAAGCCAACCAAAAATTAATTAGTGAATAAGAAAATTATTTCCGAAAATAATCATTAGATAAAACTATGAATAAGCGAACAAATAGAGATAAATATGTTTATTGACAGAAAGCAGAATCCTGTTCCCAAGACAGTTGAAAACAAAATGTTACGTGAGACCATAATCATTTATCGACCACAATTGCTTAGTAATTCTTGTTCTTTCTCACAGATGTTTCTAGAGGGCTGGGCATCTTTATTTGTAAAATATCATTCACATGTCCCAGATCCTTTAGGGAGACAACTCATTTCAGGAAGGGTGGCAATGCACTCATCTGAGTCGTTCTGGACACAAAAATTATGAGAGAGAGAGAGAGAGAGAGAGAGAGAGAGAGAGAGAGAGAGAGAGAGAGAGAGAGAGAGAGAGAGAGAGAGACAGACAGACAGACAGACAGACAGACAGAGACAGAGACAGAGAGAGAGATGTTCTGGATACTGATATATAGCAGCAACGGATTGCCTTGCATTCGCGTGTTTGTTTTGTTTGTTAATCCATCAATATATTAATCAGTTATATCATTCAATCAATTCATTTATTTATTCATTTACCTATTCATTCATTCATTTATTTATTCATTAGAAGAACTTATACAACGTATTGTAACCCAGATCAAGTGCCTCTTGTCCTCATTTTTATACTCAGAAAAAATTGAGTAGGGTTAAGAGTTTTGCATTGTAAAAACGATTACAACGTTTACATCATAAACAATAATTAAAAAAAAAAAAAAAATATATATATATATATAAAATAATACACTAAGTTTCCCTGTAAAGCAGAATAATACTTAAATTGTGAACGAAGGACCAGTATAATATCGTTGTCCAGTGAGTTGAGCTGAGTTAAATTGTGGCGAAAAGCAACAACGAGCAGTTGATTCAGATTTCCTGAACAGTGAGCAAGGGCAACAGGTAAGAGATGAACAGCAACGAACAATATATCACATCTTCCAGTCATGTCAGTAAAGTTAGGCTGTGAATGATGAACAAGAATAAGAACTTTTTGCTACATGATGAGGACGGGTGATTCATTGCAAACGGTGAATAAGCACAGTAACTTTCGTTTTAATGCATATAGATTGAAGTTTAAGAGACAAATTGCGCTACAATTTCGATGGTGCAAAGAGATTAAACTGCAATAAGGTAACTTATATAATCCAGCAATGACATTTGTAGGAGAAAATGTGGAATTATAGATCCTAAACAAATAAACTAAGTCTTAGTAGTGAGGGGAGCAAGGTCACAGTGTGATTGACAAGGTCAATAACCCACCCACAACCCATACCCTAAATAAAAAAAAAAAAAAAAAAAAAAATAGTGCAACACAGGTCAAAAAGTTTGGCGTCTCTGTCTTATTACGCGATTCTAATGGATTCACACACACACACACACACACACACACGCCACGCACACACACACACACACACACACACACACGCACGCACGCACGCACACACGCGCACACACACACACACACACACACACACACACACACACACACACACACACACATCATGAGCAGGAAATCATCCTTGTTCCGAGTTCTCAGTTCCCAATGGGATGGGAGTACATATCTATTACCACGTCATATATATATATATATATATATATATATATAATATATATATTACCCATCATGACATGACGTCATATCATCATTTTGCCATACATCATCACGGCTTTTCCAGTCACGACAGCAAGTAACCCATGGCACGATCTCACCGCACCGTCCCATCTTCTTCCATGATACTAAAGCAAGGTATTGTCCAACCTGCTCAAACGACCTCGTTTGATCTAAAGACACATCACACATCATTCTATGACGTCACATCATTAAGACATCGCATATTTTTCTCACATAATCTGATCCAGCGGAATAGTTACAAAGTATAATCGTATGACCTCAAAGCAACATGGCGGCGATTTCAAGTAAGGCACATTGTCAGATCCATGTAACTACTTGGTGACCTTCCTAAGTCAACGAGAAAGGCTGCAGTGATCGACCTCTGAACACCGGAATAATATTTAGCGTGCTGCTTATCAGATAAACAACGGGAAAAAAACCAAGGGAGGATTATGGATGCTAAGGTTCAAATGAATGGTGCGGTCTCTTTTTATCAGTCTAGCCGTTATCCTAGGAGAGAGACAGAAAGAAAGAGAGAGAGAGAGGGACAGAGAGAGAGAGAGACAGACAGACAGACAAACAGACAGACAGACAGACAGACAGACAGACAGCTAGACAGAGTCACTAAACATTCTTTGAAGCCTTTTTAAAGAAGCAAATGGCCCATCTAAAGGGGAGCTACACCACACCTTATGAAAAAAAAGACATATGATGCGAAAAAAATGACAACTTTTTGAAAAGTAAAAAAGGACATCTAAGATGCCAGTTTCTTTCCTCTTTTCTCTTCATCTTCATTTGGTTATCCAGCATGGTATGATATATGTCAAAAGCTTACAAAACGAATAATCTCACTATCTATTTGAGCCAGGTTAAATATGCAGTTTCAGCATGCTTTTTTCTTTTTCCTTTTCTAAGCAAAGCTTGGGCAGATGTGGCGGATAGAACTTGACGATGAAAACACAAGATGCATTTTGGTTTTCTTCACACAGCACAGACATCAAGCAAACCAGATTATGTTCGCTATATTCTCTGTTTCTGGAATGATGCGTTCTTTTTTGAGAATTCTTTGATTCTAAGATCAGCAATCATTATTTTTTTTTCTTTCAAATACGTATCTACATCAAACCTGAAGCACGGATCAGTAAGACGAACGTCAGTGCAGTTCACATACAAGTAATGCTTTTCGATAATTGACATGTATTTTTCGATCTAGTTGTACTCACCCATTACCTTACCTTACAACGCACACTACAGTGAACAAAAGCTTCGATAAATGCTGAATAATCTGACCGATCAATGTCAATATGTCCAGGGTGCGGCATTACAGAAGGCTTTGCCTATCACTCTCCTCCTGCTGCCTTTACCAACCCAGAACCCGCCAGCTCCACATGTAAATTCTGGAGGGGGGGAAGAAAGAAGGGGGGAAAGAGGAGAGGGAAAAGAGGGGGGAAAAGAAAGAAAAAGAAAGGGGGGAAAAAGGGAAGAAAGAAAGGAAAAGAAGGAAAAAAGAAAGAAAAGAAAGAAAAAGGAGGGGGGAAAAAGAAAAAAAAAAGGGAGAGAAGAAGGAAGAAAAAGGGGGAAAGGGAAAAAAAGGGGGGGGGAAAGAAGGGGAAAGAAGGGGGGGGGGAAAGAAGGAAGGGAGGGGGGAGGAAAAGAGGGGAAGAAGAAGGAAAGAGGAAAGAAAGGGGGGGGGGAAAAGGGGGAGGGAGGAAAGGAAAGGGGAAAAAAGGAAAAGAGGGGAAGGAGGGAGGGGGGAAAGGGGGGAAGGGGGAGGGGAGGAAAGGAGGAGGAAGGAAAAGGGGGGAGGGGAGAGAAAAGAGAAAGGGAAGGGGGGGGGGGGGGGAAAAAAAGGGGGAAAAAGGGAAGAGAAAGGGGAAAGGGGGGGGGAAAAAGAAAGGGGGAAGGAAAGAAGGGGAGAAGGGGGGGGGGAGGAAGAGGAGGGAAAAAGGGGAGGGGGGGGGAAAAAGAAAAGAAAAAAAGGGGAAAAGAAAAGAAAAAGGGAAAGAGAAAAAAAGGAAAAGGGGGGGGGGGGAAGAGAAAAGGGAGAAAAGGGGGAGGGGGAGGGGAAGAAGGGAGGGGGGGGGAGAAGAAAAAGAGGGAAAAGAAAAAAGGGGGGAAAGAAAAAAGGGGGGGGAAAGGAGGGAAAGAAGGGGGGGAAAAGAAAGGGAGGGGAAGGGGGGAAAAGAAGAAAGGGGGGGGGAAGGAGGGAAAGGAGAAAGGAGAAAAGAGAAAAGGGAAGGAAGAGAGGGAAGGGAGAAGAAGAGAGGGGGGGGGGGAAGGGAGGAGAAAGAAAGAGAAAGGAGGGGAGGAAAAAGGGAGGGCAAGGAAGGAAAAGGGGGGAAGACAGGGAAGGGAAGGGGGGGGGGGAAAAAAAGAGGGGGACCGAGGGAAGGAAAACGGCGGAAAAAAGAAGGGAAAGAGGGGGAAGGGAAAGGGGGAAGAAAAAAAAAAGGGGGGAAAGAGAGAGTGGGGGGGGGGAGGAAGACAAAGAGGGGAGCAAGAAAAGAGAAGGAGAGGAAGGGGAGGAGAAAAGGAAGAAGGGGGGAAGGGGGGAGGGGGGAGGGAAAGATGGGAGAAGAGAGAGGAAAGGGGGGAGGGGGGGGGAAAAGGGGGGGAGAAAAAGGATAAAAGAGGGAAGAGAGGAGGAAAGGAAGAAGTGAGGGGAGGGGGAGGCGAAGGAGAAGGGGGGGGGGGGGGGGGAAAGGAAAGGAGAAAGGAAGAAAGGGAGGAAGAAGGAGAGAGGAGGGAGGCGAGAAAAAAAAGGAGAGGCAGGGAGGGGGGGGGTATAATGAAAGAACTTAACGAAGAAGATTTTTGTAGAAAACTAAGGTGAGCCAGGAGAGAGAGAGAGAGAGATGTGGAGAGAGAGAGGAGAGGGGAAGAGAGAGAGAGGACGAGGAGCGAGCAGAGAGAGATTCACAAAGAGGATGGTTGTGAAAGGGGGGGACGTTGTCAACAAGAGAAATTTTGTAATGCAAAGGGGAGTTGAGTTACAAATATGGCAGTTTTCTCTACTCTTTCTCTTAAAATCCTTCCATGATCTCAATATAGTAGTCCCTTACTGTTGTTTATTCACGGTGGGTTTTGAAGGCAACAAAATGCGACCCCACGAGTTGATTCGAACACAGGCTCGCGAACTCCATGTGCAAATTCTCCAGCAATTTGTTATTGGCCCTTAAAGACAAGATACAGTCGAAAGTTATGTTAAATTCTTTGAAGCAATGATAGTGCTGAAAGTAGTGATTAATTCTCGATTCCCAGAAATGCTCTCTCTCTCCTCTCTCTCTCTCTCTCTCTCTCTCCTCTCTCTCTCTCTCTCTCTCTCTCTCAATCATCATAAGATCATCTCATGGGGGAATCGGCATAAAGAAGGAAGCTTAAAAAAAAAGAAGGGAAAAAAAACCAACACACAAAACCAGTCTTTCGAGGATGAGCAAAAACAAGATCTTTCCAGACCTTACGGGCGTTGCACTGTGTATTATACAAAATAGATGCACTTCATTGGGTAGTTGATGAGTGTATGTATTAACACAGCCAAGCGACGTGTATGATATGTCAAAATATTGTATCATACGAGCATATTGGGGGAAGAATATCCAGGCTACCCATCAGTCATAAAAAAGGAAACTGAAAACCAAGGTGTGACATATAAAAATAAATCAAGTAGGATGGACTTTTTCACCTCGACGGGAAAAAAGCGTGCAGGTGACCATTGTGTTGTTACTGTTGAGAGACAAAAAGTTCATCAGATTAATAATCTCGCAGAATGTCACAGTGAATAAGAAATAGACAGGGCAAATGGAGAGAAGGAGGAGAGGGGACTGAGAGAGGAAAAGGATCAGTTACCCTTCCTGAACCTGGCTTCTATGCTCTTGCCCTTCTAATAAGCCCTTCTCTGAAACTATCAAACATGATCTATAACACATCAGTTATTCCATCAGTGCGGAGAGAGGAAGAGAGAGTGAGGAGAGAGGAGAGAGAGAGAGGCGCGAGAGAGAGAGAGAGAGAGAGAGGGGAGGGACGGGAGGGAGGGAGGGGAGGAGAGAGGGTACTATTCTCACTGGCATTGGCAGTAGAGTAACCGGGCTATCCTGGACTTAAATGGGTTGATATATCTGTGGTGCGTGTGGTGTGTTGTGTGTGTGTGTGTGGTGTGTGTGTGGTGTGTGGTGTGTGTTTGTGTGTGTGTGTTACTATAAGTACTTCAGTTTTACGTTGTCACATATGTGGTATTAGATGGAAAGAGGAGAGACAAAAGAGGAGAGAGGGGAAAAAAAAAAAAAAAAAAAGAGGAGAAAGGAGAAAAAGAAAGGAGAGGAAAGGACCTGGACGAGAGTTAGAGAGATGAGAGAGAGGGAGAGAAGGGAGAGGAGGAGAGAGAGGGAAAGAGTGGAGACGGGGTGTGGGGGGAGGGAGATTTAGGGGGCAGAGGGGGGGAGAGAGGAGAGACAGACAGAGAGAAAAAAAAAAAGAGGGGAATAAATGTGTGTGAAGTGAGTGTGTGAGGGAGTGTGTGACAGACAGACAGAGGACGCATAAATGTGTGTGTGTGTGTGTGTGTGTTGTTAGTGTGTGTGTGGTGTGTGTGTGTTGTAGTGTGTGTGGTGTGTGTGTGTGTGTGCAAGTTGCATGTGTGTGTGCATGTGCGTGGTTTATGTGTGAGTGTGTGTGTGGTGTGTGTGTGTGTGTGTGTTGTGTGTGTCTGTGTGGCCGGTGTGTGTGTGTGTGTGTCTGTCTCTTTAGCTCCCTGTCATTATTGTGATTTTTTTTTTTCCCAATCTGGAAAAGGTGAAAATTGTTGAGCATTGGTATGCACACAGCCTGTGTGTGTTTATCACGCTCCATAAATATTTCTCTCTCTCTCTCTCTCTCTCTCTCTCCTCTCTCTCTCTCTCTCTCTCTCTCTCTCTCTCTCTCGTTTCCCAGTCACCTTGACAGTTCGTTTAAAACGAGCATCAGTGAGAGTTTCCCCGCACACTGAGGTAGATAAATCTTGGCCTGTGGGGCGAGCAGAGAGACCACCGGGGAATCTCGTGCATTGCCGTGAAAGCTGCTATCACCGCGCGTAATTTCATTACGAAATCCATTTCCCTCACCCCAAACCTTGGTGGGGAGTCCTCGTTTTCCAGGCCGAATGGATCAAAAGATCTGGCATCCGATGCTCCTTAATTTGACGTCACTTCTCCTCACCGTCAAATGCCTTTGGTTATAATCACAATCCCTTAAGGCATTCCTGATATGATACCATCTTTTCTGAAAACAATGTTTAGGATGGATCCATTTTACATTTGGGTAGTAACAACAGTTGAATCACCATTGCTAATTGCTGCAGCTACTACTACTACTACTACTACTACTACTACTACTACTACTACTACTACTACTGCTGCTGCTGCTGCTGTTGCTGCTGCTGCTGCTGCTGCTGCTGCTGCTGCTGCGCTGCTGCTGCTGCTACTATTACTATTATCACCACCATCATCACCACTACTACTTTGACTATGGTTACGACTACTGCTACAACAAAACAACAACAACTACTACTACTACCACTACTACTACTACTACCACTACTACTACTACTACTACTACTACTACTACTACTACTACTACTTTGTCTCTTTTGGATAAGATAATTTTCAACATCATTGACCTAGCAGTCGACCTCATCATGGGTCCTCTTAAAGCAACCTAAAAAGATTGTTTTCCTTGAGTTTTTAACAACAAAGAATATAGAGAACCGTTTTTTCCGTGTTTTTGTTTTTTTTTTTTTT
>JADBJO010001608.1:142500-147500 GCA_016801955.1 Conus betulinus
CCGCGCGCGCACACACACACACACACACGTACTAATGCGCGCGGACACCCACACACACGCACAAACACACTAACGCGCGCGCACCGGCACACACACACACACATACACACACACACACACACACACACACACACACACACACACACACACCACACACACACACAGGCGCGCGCGTGCACGCCTAATCCCCTATACAAATCAATACATTCGTACACACACAGCATGCAAGCATGCTACACATGCCAATCACACACGCATGCATATTCAGGCGCGCTATACACGCCGCACACACACACATTCACACACACACACACACACACCACACAGCACACACACCACACACACACACACACACACATGCACACGCGCGCGCGCGCGCGCGCGCGCGTGCGTGCACACGCACACATACATACACACACACGCGCGCACACACACACACACACACACCACACACACACACACACACACACACACACACACACACACACACACACACATCACATACTCACACACATGTCATGTTCTTTTGCCCCACCCACCCATGTACACACACAAATGTACACACATGTGCGAACGGAAGCCCACACAAACGAATGACAATAGTGGCGCAGACAATGTTAGGTGGATACCCAGACATCAGCCATCTGCTGCGTCATTTCCTATGAGACGTGGTCTTGAAACTTAGCAGATGAGGTGGCGCGTATACGGATTAGTTCGCTCGCAGTCACACCTATTGATGAAATGTAAATCGGAACTGAAGCACTGTGTGTGTGTGTGTGTGTGTGTGTGTGTGTGTGTGTGTGTGTGTGTGTGTGTGTGTGTGTGTGTCGCACGCGTGTATTTGTGTTGTGTGTGTTGTGTGTGTTTGTATGCATGTGTGGGTGTGGGTGTTTGGGCATGGGGGGGGGGGGGGGGGGGGGCGCGGGCGCGGGGGGCGCGCGGGTTGCGGGTGTGCGCGCGCGTGTTTGTTGCGCGGTGTGCATGCATGTGTGCTCATGTGTGTGTGTTTGTGTGGTGTGTGTGTGTGTGGGGGGGGGGGGGGAGGGGTGTCTGTCTGTCTGTCGGTTTGCATATCTGTGTGTTTTGTGTGTGCGCGCGTGTGTCTGTCTGTGCCTGTATCTGTGTCTGTTTCTGTGTGTTTGTGTGTGTCTGTCTCTATCTATTGGTGTGTTTTTCTGTAACTCTGTACGTGTCCGTGTGTGCATGTATCCGTGGCGCACGCCTCCACAGGACAAAAAAAAAAACAAAAAAAAAAAAAAAAAAACACACACGACCGGAGACATACCGTAGTGGTATTCTTTCCGGCAATACACTCTGTCTGTGAACTGCCCAAGTCCGGGGATGCAGAGCCATTCATCACTGATGGCCGGTGTCCATGTTCAGGGCATGTCCCCTGAATGCAAATTGGAGACAGCGTCCCCGGGGGGAACGCCATTTTGACAGCACTGCTTTTTTTGCAACAATGTCCACCGGTGTCTCTGGCCATTTCATGGAATTGTATGTTCATCGCATCCCCCGTGGTTTTTTTTTTTTTTTTTTTTTTTTTTTTTGTTTTTTTTTTCAGCCTAAGGGGTCTTTTTTGTTTCATAATTCGTCTAAAGTTTCGTCCATAATCAAGTTGATGTTGCAAGTGTAGCATGAAAGGATCGCTCAGCCTTGCGGCTGATCGCGCGTGCCACGCGGAGCAATGTAACGCGACACGGAACATACGGCACTTCACAATGGAAAATAATGCAAGACGAAACTGTTTAATAACGCGCACCCGATACTCCAGAACGCAATAAAATGCTATAGAATCCACACAGTGACACTCGGTTGCGATACGAACTGGTGGCATTATGATGGAATGTAGTTTCGCACAGCCGGCCTACTGCACGACACAAACTGATGGGATGTAATGCAATAGAACTAAAAAAAAAAAAAAAAATGCCAGGGGGGGGGGGGGGGGGGAAATGTAGTATGTACACTCTGATACCCAATCAAAAACTAATACAACGTGTTCTACGCAGGAGGGAATACAGTATACACACAGTGATACCGTTCGGTGGCAAAGTAATGTGACTATCTATTCTAATAAGAACGGTGTCAATGTTCTACGCAGGAAGAAGGAATACACATGCAATATGATACACACAGTGTGGACTATTCTACGCTACGCAGGAAGAAGGAATACAATGCAATATAATACACACTGTGTGACTATTCTACGTAGGAAGAAGGAATACGCAGGAAGAAGGAATACAATACAATATGATACACACAGTGTGACTATTCTACGCAGGAAGAAGGAATACAGTGCAATATGATACACACAGTGTGACTATTCTACGCAGGAAGAAGGAACAATACAATGATACTACGCAGTGTGACTATTCTACGCAGGAAGAAGGAATACAATGCAATATATGATACACACAGTGTGACTATTCTACGCAGGGAAGAAGGAATACAATGCAATATGATACACACAGTGTGACTATTCTACGCAGGAAGAAGGAATACAATGTAATATGATACACACAGTGAGACTATTCTACGCTATTCTACGAAGAAGGAATACAAGGGAATATGATGCACACAGTGAGACTATTCTACGCTAGAAGAAGGAATACAAGGGAATATAATGCACACAGTGTGACTATTCTACGCTAGAAGAAGGAACACAATGAAATATAATGCACACAGTGTCACTATTCTACGCTAGAAGAAAGAACACAATGAAATATAATGTGCACACAGTGTCACTGGGAGAAAGATTACAATGCGATATAATCCATACAATGTCACTGTTCTACGCAAGGAGGAATACAAGGGCAATATGATGCACACACAGTGTCAGTGTTCTACGCAAGGAGCAGGAATACAAGACAACATAATGCGCACAGTGTCAGTGTTCTGCGCTAGAAGAAGGAATGCAAGGCAATATAATGCACACAGTGTCACTGTCCTTTGCCAGAAGAAGGAATACAAGGCAATATAATGCACACGGTTTCAGTATTCTACGCAAGAAGAAGGAAGACAAGGCAATATAATACCCGCAGGGAAAGGAACATTGCTTGACGCAAAGCGATGAAATCTAATGCAATATAATGCACACAATGACACTGCAACATACCCAGGGATGAGTTACAACGCAACGTAATACACACAGTTAAACTACATGACGCAAAGCGATGAAATACGATGCCATATGATACACAGTGATGCTGCATGTTGCAATACGATGGAATACAACGCAATGTGACACAAACAGTGATGCTGCATGTTGCAATACAATGGATGGAATACAACGCATGTGACACAAACAGTGATACGGCATGTTGCAATACGATGTGAATACAACGCAATGTGACAATGTGACAAACAGTGATGCTGCATGTTGCAATACGATGGAATACAACGCAATGTGACACAAACAGTGATACGGCATGTTGCAGTACGATGGAATACAACGCAATGTGACACAAACAGTGATGCTGCATGTTGCAATACGATGGAATACAACGCAATGTGACACAAAAAGTGATACGGCATGTTGCAGTACGATGGAATACAACGCAATGTGACACAAACAGTGATGCTGCATGTTGCAGTACGATGGAATACACAACGCAAGTGTGACACAAACAGTGATGCTGCATGTTGCAATACGATGGAATACAACGCAATGTGACACAAACAGTGATACTGCATGTTGCAAGACAATGGAATACAACGCAATGTGACACAAACAGTGCACAGTGACACTGTACTATGCAAGGCGATAGAACACCGTGAATATGATAAACACAGTGGTAATGCATGACGTTATTCGGTGTGATACAAGATTACATAGAAGATACAATGCAGTTGTTCAAGGTTCATTATACATTGGCATCAACGAAGTCCTAGAAGTCCACTGTGTTGATGACCACCCCATGATTTACTCTTAGAGGAGCAGCATCTGGTGATGAAAATGAACAGACATCATTTACACTTAAGGCATTGCCAAAACTGTGATGAGTCAACTGGCGTCGTTAACGCTGAGAAATGTTCGTCATCATTTTACACCATGGGCACTGACAGATGTGCCTAAAAATCATCTTTATTTATACTGAGGGCACATGATGTTTCGAAAGAGTGACTTATACTCACGGAGCTTTAAAAAAAACAAAAAAAACTGGGCACCAATGTAATAGTCATCTACCACTGACGGGACCGCCAAAAATCTGTTCGTGAATAGTCAACATTCACACTGAAGGCACTTTCAAAAGATGTCCGCGCAAAATTGTCATTCACACTGAGGGAACTGTCAATGATGATGTCCATGAACTGTCATTTGAACTGAGGGGACTGTCACTGTGCTCACCAGCCTCATCATTTTACACTGGACACACGCTGAAATCATACCCATGCATAGTCCTGATTTACGCGCCGAGGAGACTATCGAGATGCACACGAATATCATCATTTGCACTAAGGAAACTGAAAGAAAAAGAAAAAAAAAATGTCCCACGCATAGTCATTTATTTGCTGATGAACTGTCGAGCTGTACACGAATGTCATCGTTTACATGATGAAAACTGTGAAAAGATGTTCATGCATACTCAATAATCACACTGAGGACATTGACACAAAGTATGCACAAACAGCATTTCCGAAAAATGGTCGTTGTTCACAAACATTGCGCCATACACTGATCTGTCGTTACATTTCACGATTGTATGCATAAAATAACAAATACCGGTATGACTGTCTTTTGTCTTCGGATACAAATTCAGCTCGGTTCATCCATCCCCTCCAGCTTCAAACCACCCAGACAACATTCACTGATTTAGATTACACATTATCAGATGCGTGAATCAGTTTAGGGCGAGAAGTCATTGAGGAAATTCCCCAATGATCCATGCGATATTATTCATTGTCACGATTCCATTCACACTTTACTGGCTGCATAATTTCAGTTTCACGTTTCATAACCACGATAGTGTCCGGTTTTCCATGAAATATTGCGACAGCAA
>JADBJO010001608.1:167500-170000 GCA_016801955.1 Conus betulinus
AGATGCTAGTTGTTTCAAAAGCATGATTTGTTTTAGCGGCCTTTTTTTGTTATAAATAGAGGCCCGTTGGTTGTTGACGTGTTTTCTTTACTTAAAAGCCGTTACTGTTCGACGTGTGTTTTCTTTACTTAAAAGCAATTAGCGTTGCACTGTTTTGTTTTGTTTTTTTACTTAAAAGCAATTACATGTTTTCTTTACTTAAAAGCCGTTTTGTTTCAACGCGTTTTCTTTCCTTAAAAGCCGTTAGTTGTTTCACATGTTTTCTTTACTTAAAAGCCGTTAGTTGTTTCAACGCGTTTTCTTTCCTTAAAAGCCGTCAGCTGTTTCACATGTGTTTTTTTACTAAAAGCCGTTAGCTGTTTCAACATGTTTTCTTTCCTTAAAAGCCGTTAGCTGTTTCAAACGCGTTTTCTTTCCTAAAAAGCCGTTAGCTGTTTTCACATGTTTTCTTACGTAAAAAGCCGTTAGCTGTTTTACATGTTTTTTTTTTTTCACTTAAAAGCCGTTAGCTGTTGCACGTTTTTTTTTCAACTTAAAAGTTTTGTTTTGTTTTGTTTTGTTTTGTTTTGTTTTTTTTATTTTGGTTTTTTTTTAAACTTAAAAGCCGTTAGCTGTTTCACGTGTGTTCTTTACTTAAAAGCCGTTAGCTGTTTCACGTATATTCTTTACTTAAAAGCCGTTAGTTGTTTCACGTATGTTATTTACGTAAAAAGCCGTTAGCTGTTTCAGGTGTTTACTTCACTTAAACCCCTTAGCAGTTTCACGTGTTGACTTTACTTAACAGCAGTTAGTTGTTTCAGGTGTTTTCTTTACTTAAAAGCCGTTAGTTTTTTCACGTGTTTTAGTTGTTTCATGTGTGCTCTTTTCTAAAAAAGCCGTTAGTTGTTTCAGGTGTTTTCTTTACTTAAAAGCTGTTAGCTGTTTCAGGTGTTTACTTTGGTAGCCATTAGCTCTTTTCTCAGCCCTTCAGCTTCTCACAAAATACTATCGAGTTTCAAACCGTCACTCTCAAAGTTTTGTTTGGCTGTCACAGTTACCGTGAACCAAAATAGACACCAAAAATGAAAAAAAAAAAAAAGAGGCACCTTCACATTTTCAGTTACCGCTCCCACAATTACACAATCATCGGCGCTTATCTTCTCATAAACACCATCCCAGAATCATCACACACACACACACACACACACACACACACACACACACACACACACACACACACACACACGCACGCACGCACGCACGCACGCACGCACGCACGTACACACACACACACACACACACACACAACACACACACACACACACACACACACACACACACACACACACTCACTCACATAGTCACACCACCAGCAACTTGTCAACAACTTTATCATCGGCGACCAAAAACCACGTTGGAATCGCCAACACTTATAGGACTTAATAAATCACGTCATGGTTCGCTACCAGGCCCTGCCAGTCCTCATGAGGAGATGGATATGTCCTGCACCCCCACATCTTTTGGTCTTCAGTGGAATATGGAGAGATGGTGTACTTCACACCTGTCGGTCCTCAGGAGAACAGGGAGAGGTTCTGCACCTCACCTGTTGGTACCCATGACCTCATGAGAACATGGAGAGGTAGTGCTTCCCACGCCTGTCAGTCCTCATGAGAAGATGCAGAGATATCCACACTGGTGGTCCTCAAGACTTCATGAGATGATGAAGAGGCTTTGTACCCCCACACCTGTCGGTCCTCATGAGAAGATGGAGAGATTCTGTACCCACACAGGTGGTCCCCAAGACTTTATGAGATGATGGAGAGGTTTTGTACTCCCATACCTGTTGGTCCTGAAGAGAAGAGGGACAGGTTTGCACTCCACACCTGTCGGTCCTCATGAAGATATGGAGAGGTGTTCCACACTACACGACTCTTTGTCCTCATGAGGACATGGACAGGTTCTGAACTCTACACCCATTGGTCCTCAAGAGAACAGGGAGAGGTTCTGAGCTTCTCACATGCGGGTCCTCAGGACAAAATGGAGAGGTTCTGCACTCCACACCTGTTGGTCCTGATAACCTCATGATAAGATACAGCAGCTCTGTGCCTCACACCTGCTGGTCCTCAATTGAAGATGGAGAGATAAGCAGCTCTGTACCCCACACCTGCTGGTCCTCAATTGAAGATGGAGAGGCTCCTGTACCCCACACCTGCTGTTGATTCTCAAGAGAACATGGAGTGGCTCTCTACCCACACCTGGTGGTCTCAAGAGAAGATGGAGAGGTTCTCTACCCCACACCTGGTGGTCCTCAAGAGAAGATGGAGAGGTTCTGAACTCTACACCTGTTGAACCTTAAGAGAAGATCGAGACGTTCTGAAACTCTACACCTGTTAGTCATCCAGAGAAGATGGAGAGGTTATGTACTCCACACCTGTTGGTCCTCAAGAGAAGATGGAGAGGTTCTGTACCCCCACACCTGCTGGTCCTCTAGTGAAGATGGAGAGGTGTGACACTTTTACAC
>JADBJO010001608.1:175000-182500 GCA_016801955.1 Conus betulinus
GTGCCTCTGTGTGTGTATCTGTCGTCTGTCTGTCTGTCTGTCTGTCTGTGTGTCTGTGCGCGCGCACGCGCAGTGTGTGAAGAGGTATCCCGCTATTCCATCTCCAGTACCCCCTCTCATGGCGTGGTGCCAGAGGCACAGGCATCATTTAATTCTTAGACAGCCCCTGGAGCCCCCTGGAGAGCTGCGGAAACAGAACAGGGGGAGTAACCAGACACTAACTCAGTAGCCGAATCCACACAGCACCGACAAGTAGAAACCCGATATGAACAACAAGGTCCCCCGACCGTCTGTCCTTCCAAGGCAGATCAGCATGGGTCCATTTATACATCATGTCCCGGGAAGTATCAGACAATACAGGCAGTGTTTGTTTGTTTATCGTACATAATAATCATGGACTATATCAGACAACAGAAGACAGTCTCAGTATATTAAACATGATACTCTTGGAATACATCTGACAACAACCAGAGAGTGTCCGTCACTCGTAATGGTCATGAATGTTCCAAACAAAAGGCAGTCTCTGTCAGTCATGTACAGTAAACCAAGAATGAAATCAGACAACAGAGAACTGTCTGTGTCAGTCATAATGTCTGAAATATATCAAACAACGATCTGTGTCCATTCTAGATAATGTCTGGGACTATATCAGACGACAATATGTGCCTGTCACACACGATGTTCCGCAATGTACCAGACATGTATCAGACACAACAACCATTATGCAAAAATGTCTTCGGACGTTTTAAGTCAACAGAGTTTGTGTTCGTTATAAATAAAATTCCGGAATGTATTAGACAACACGTAGTCAGTGTCCATCCTAAACAGTATCCTGGAAACGTGTCAAACGACACATGCAGTTTGTGTCCTTCATAGCTGATGTCGTAGAAGGTATCACACAACGCTCAGTTTCTGTTCATTATAAATAATGTCACACGATACGTAGTTTGTGTCCATCATAAATGATGTCCCGGAATTTATCACACAGTACGCAGTTTGTATCCATCATAAATAATGTCCCGGATTTATCAGACAGTACGCAGTTTATGTTCATCATAAATAATGTCCTGGAATGTAACAGATAACACAGTTGATGCCCCATCATAGATAAAGTCCTGGAACGATTGGACAACACGCACTCTGTGGCCATCATAGATGATGCCATGAATGTATCAGACAACACGTAGTTTGTGCCCATCATAAATAATCTCCTGGAATGTAGAAGACAACATGCAGTTTGTGACCATTATAAATGATGTCCCGGAGTGCATCAGACAAGACGCAGTTTGTGTCTATCATAAATAATGTCCTGGAATGTATCAGACAACACAGTTTGTGTCTATCATAAATAATGTCCTGGAAAGTATAGGACAACACGCAGTTTGTGTCCATCATAAATAATGCTCCGGAAGGGTTCAGACAACACGCGGTTTGTGTCCATCCTAAATAATGCCCCAAAAATGTGTCAGACAACACGCAGTTTGTGTCCATCATAAATAATGCTCCGGAAGTGTGTCAGACAACACGCGGTCTGTATCTATCATAAATAATGCCCCGGAATGTATAAGACAACACGTAGTTTGTGTCCCTCATACATAATGCCCCGGAATGTATAAGACAACACACGTAGTTTTGTGTCCATCGTAAATAATGCCCCGGAATGTATAAGACAACACGTTGTTTGTGTCCATCATAAATAATGCCCCGGAATGTATAAGACAACACGTAGTTTGTGTCCATCATAAATAATATCCTGGAATGTATAAGACAACACGTTGTTTGTGTCCATCATAAATAATGCCCCGGAATGTATAAGACAACACGTAGTTTGTGTCCATCATAAATAATGCCCCGGAATGTGTAAGACAACACGTAGTTTGTGTCCATCATAAATAATGCCGCGGAATGTATAAGACAACACGTAGTTTGTGTCCATCACAAATAATGTCCTGGAATGTATAAGACAACACGTTGTTTGTGTCCATCATAAATAATGTCCTGGAAAACATCAGACCACTCGAAGTTTGTGTCCATCATAAATAATGTCCTGGAAAACATCAGACCACTCGAAGTTTGTGTCCATCATAAATAATGTCCTGGAAAACATCAGACCACTCGAAGTTTGTGTCCATCATAAATAATGTCCTGGAAAACATCAGACCACTCGAAGTTCGTGTCCATCATAAATAAAGTCCCGGAGTGTATCAGAGAACATGCAGTCTGTGTCCATCATAAATGATATCCTGGAATGTAACAGACAACACGCAGTTTGTGTCCATCATACATAATACCCTGAATGTATCACACAACAGACGATCTGTGTTCATAAAAAATAATGTCATTGAATGTATCAGATATCAGATAGTCAGCGTCCATCATCATAAATAATGTCCTGGAATTCATAAGACAACATATCCTTCGGGCTTGGTCATGTGACACCCAGTTGTCTTTATTTTAAAGTCAAATTGAATATCATATCGCTTAATTCCAGTAAAAAAAAGACAACAGTACAGTACAAGTTTCAATTTCATCAACCGAATAATATCAATAGCAGCATTCATAAAACCGTGTTTAGAAGTCCACGCATCTAATGGACTAACAACTGTGAACAGGTGTCAGGTGAAACACTGCAAAGAAATTCTGACTTCTAGAATCAGTAACATTTGAATTCAAGGAGAACTTTAGGTGTCGCTTGGGGAGTGGGGTTTCAGTTTCTGGTTTTCTCGATGCCATCACTGAGTGCAGATCAGCACATTTCTTAGCCCCAACTTACTCGGAAAATCCAAAAACGATATCATGGGATCTTTCCGGATTAAACGTCAACTTACTTCTGAAATCAAAAGGGAGGAGACGGGGGGGGAGGGGGGGGGAGGACACCTTAAGAAACCGGTGTGTGTCGAATTCTTTCTCGATCCATAAGAGAGAGGGAGGAGAGGAGAGACTTTGCGCGAACGAGATCTGGAGAGAGAGAGAGAAGAGAGCGAGAGTTAGAGAGAGAGAGATTGAGACCCCCTGAGAGAGATGTGATGCGAGCAGAAGAGAGACGAGGGAGATGTTTTAGAGTGGAGAGATGAGAGGGAGGAAGAGGGGACCCCCGACCCGATGGAGAGGAGTATCCATTCAGAGAGACCCTCGCACGAACGCTTTGGTACACCAGCAACACGGAATTTTCATCCACCATTCGCCACAACACACTTCATCATCACAAACACCACCCACAACCACACCAAACAACTAAACATTTCTGACATCACGCATTCTGCACGCACGGCAAGCTACCGCCGCACGCAACGCACACACGCACGCAGCACGCACGAACACACACACACACAGCTACACACCACACACCACACATTCAAACGCACAGAATCTTGTTGAGCCATAGATATTAAACAGACCTTGAGAATAGACTTTGTCATTTTTAATTCTCACCCTCTGCACAAAGGTGAACTTGGAGGAAGAGAGAGAGACAGACCAGGCCAGACAGACAGACAGACAGACAGATGAGAGAGGAGAGGGGAGAAGAGATGGAGATGAAGAGTCGGCGAGAGAGAGAGGAGAGAGACAGGCAGACAGGACAAGACCAGACCAGAGATGACGGAGGAGAGTGAGAGAGCGACAGGAGAGAGCGGGCTGTGAGAGAGAGAAGGGCGGGAAGACCCCCGATGAAGGAGGAGACAGAGAGCGAGAAGAGAGGAGGTCTACAACAGCAAAATGACAACAACAGACGTCAATACCTGCACCACCCTACCAGTTGTTCATCCTAACCCTTCCCAAAACCCCCTATGTCCTCCCACCCACACGTATCATGCAAGCAACGGCAACCGGACAGACATTAAGATATGGGAAGAAGTTGGTAAATCAACATGATGACACAGCACAGAAACAGTTCAAACACCCTTTGCTCCCCAGATGTCCGAGGTAACAGAGGTAAGTTCGGAAGCCCCGCCTGGCGATCTATGCTATAGGCGGGAGAGATGATATCATCGGTTTTATTCCTTCCAAGAAAATCCCGGGTTGCAGTTAAACCTGGATTTATGATCCGCACCCTGGGGCCCGTTGAGAGACGATCTTCTGTATTGATTTTGCTTGACGGAGGGTGGGGTGCAGGAACCGGAACGAATTTTCATGTTATCTTCAGTCGTGTGCTCATTCCGTATTATCTCAGGACATACAATGAGGCATCCCCGTTTTTTTGTGGTTAAAAAGTGTTGATACAAAAATCGATTTGGGTTAACACATGATTGATGCAAGATGCGCGCGCAGACTTTTTTGCCGCAGCGCGCACAAAACACACACAAACACACACACACACACCCACACACACACACAACAACACACCACAACCATTTCACCACACACGAAACACATTCACATGCACACACCGCACGGACCACGTATTGCACGCACGCACCACAACACATCGCACACAACGCACACGACACAAGTATGCAACGTACACACGAACACCACGCACGCCACGCACACATAACACACGCACGCACCACACAACACACACACACAACACACACCACACACACACACACAACCACACACCAACACACACACACACACACACACACACACACACACAATCTGTTTGAGCAATATATAAACGCGCGGCGTGTGTGTGTGTGTGTGAGTGGTGTGTGTGTGGCTTTTTCCTGTGGTGTGTGTGTGTGTGTTTCTCCGGTGGTGTCGTGTATGAGTGTGCATGCGGTGCGTGCGAGCGTGTGTGTGGTGCTGCTATTGTGTGTGTGTTGTGCAGTGTGCGAATTTGTGCCTCACATGTGTGTTGTGTGTGTGTGTGGCGCCGCCTGTGTGTGTGTGTGGTGGTGTGGTGGGTGTGTGTGTCGTGTGTCGCGCGTGCGGCGCCGGCGCGCGCAAAGCGCGAGTGTTGCGCGCGCCGCACGTATGGGTGTGTGATTGGAGTGTGTAATCCATTCCCACATCCCTCAGGGTACTTAATAACAAGTTCCACATTGTCCATCCAGTGTATTGCGATTACCATTTTTTATAACACAAACAGGCAAACAAACAAACAAACAAAACACCAAACAAACAACCAACCCGCCAATGCCACAGCAACAAGCTGACCTCAGCCATGGAAGCATCTCACCCGCCGCCCAAACCTTAGCGTCTGGGAAGACAGGAACGAAAAAAGACTGGTACAGGTCCTATCTACTCTGGGATTGACGTCAAGCAACCCGACCCGGCCTCCGCTCTCTCCACCCTCTCCTTGGCCACGGCTTTATAATGGCCTCGGCAGGGACTAATTGACGCCCATCGCCCCCCCCCGGCCAGAATCTGAACAGTGGCTAGACAAAGAAGAGAGAGAGAGAGGTCAGAGGGGGGGGGTTGAGGGATCCGACCCGATTTATTATGTTCATGACGATCGAGAGCCGACTCTCTGACAGGACCGACAGACAGAGCGACCGACGCAGAGAGAGAGACCTGCAGAGAGAGAGGACCCCGAGATGCCAGTGAGACCGGACCAATGGACAGCATGTAGTGCTGGCAGCCTTAGTCCCGTGGTCCAGTGTCAGGATTTACAGTTTATGCACTTCGTATGAAAGACCCCCCTAGAAAATAAGTACTGTTCCCTCCTTGCACTAAAAGTCAACGCCGGTTCTCGATGTTAATGACTGAGGCTCTCCAGATAGGAGAGAGAGATTTTCTCCCCCGACCGTCGACCGCGAGAGCCGAGCCCGCTTCAGTCCCGTTAGAGAGACGAGCGCGACAGCGAGACACGCGCCAGCGAGCCAGAGCCGCGCGCCCGAGGAAGCGTGGCCTTTGAGTTTGACTTAGAGCTTTGGAATTTTTCTCGATGGTTGATTTTTGACAGGGAGAGATGGCAGCAGAGAGCATGTCAGAGCCCAGAGAGCATTTTCAGAGAGGGACGGCTCCACCCCCTCGGCCCCGCCGCAGGCACCCTCTCTTCGCTTCCCGCCCGAACCACGAAAACTTGAAGACAGCAGGCATCACCACGGCAAGACGCCGTCCCCTATCAGACAGATAGACGACAGGAAAGATAGGGCTCCCACCCGACTTAGACAAGGCAACTACCACCACCCTGTACAGAGGAAGCCAGACAGACCCCTGCAGGACCAGACAGAGTCACAACACCTCCGATCCCCCAGCTTGTCCCAACACACACCTAACCTCCTCTTCGCACCCCACCCCACCCCACACTTTCATAATCTACACCCTTCATCCATCCCACCTTGGTAAGTGTTTGTGCATGGCACGCGAGGCGCGCGCTTGCGTTGCCCTTTTTATCGCGCGTGTGTGTGTGGGTATTGACGTTTTTTTTTGGTGTGTGTGTGGTGGGGGTGTGTGGTGTGTGTGTGTGTTGTGTGTGTTGTGTGTGTGTGTGTGTTGTGTGTGTGGGTGTGTGTGTGAGTGTGGTGTGGTGGTTGTCACGGCGCGAGGTGTGTGGTGTGTGTGTGGGTGTGTGTGTGGTGTGTGCTGTGTGTGTGTTTCTCTGTGTGTGCGTCTGCCGTCTGTCGTATGGTTGTGTCTTAGCCTGTGTTCTCTTATTGTGTTGCAGCGGGCTGTCGGGTTTATTTTTAGTCTGTGTGTGGGTGGTGTGTGGTGTGTGTGTGGTGTGTGTGCCACTGACCTGCCGGTGACCTGCTCTTTGTTGGGGTGTGTGTTATCCCTCCCCCCCACCCACACCCCACCAACACCCACCTTGTCCACCCTGCTGGTTTTTTTTTTGTTGTCGCCGCTGGTGGAGACACGGCGTGTCAGTTCACTGTTTCTTCTGTCCTGTCTGTCTTTGCTGTAGCCTGTCAGAATTACTTTTGCTTGTGCACGTGCCTAGATAACTCTGCTGGGACCGGTCGTGTGCCCCATCTACCTTTTTGTGTGTTGGGTGGTGTTGTCGCTGGGTGTGTGGTGCCCTCTGCACTCTGTCTGATCCGGGCCCGCTCATATGTCTCCAGCAATCGGCTCCTTTGTCGTCGAGCATGTGTTGTTCCCAGAGAAGTGCTCATAACTTGTGGCTGAATGTGGCATGTGCCCCAGCTCGTGTCGTCTTTCTTGTCCCCTCTTTGTGTGGATTGTTCCGTCACTCCCCATGTGTTAACCTACCCCTCACTCGTGCTCGTCCTGTGTGTGTTTGCGTCTGTCGTTCTTGTTCTTGTTCGGCTGGTTGCTGTCCGTGGTCTCGTGCTTCGTCGTGTTTGTTGCTGTCGTGTGTGTGTGTCGTAGTTACGGGGCTGGTGTGTGTGCAAACCTCAAACACACCCACGGTGTCAGACTGGCCTAGGTTCCCCCCCGCCTACCGTCCCCCCCACCCCCGACCCTGCTTCCAGCCCCCCCAAGCACCAAGTGGTGCTGTGTGGCCGAGCTCCGCGGACTCTGTCACCTTCAAATGCAGATTGCAAAAAAATAAAAATAAAAAAAAAAAAAAAAAAAGACAGCATTGACCACCGCTAGTATCAGACAATATCATGACGCATCCACAACTACTTAGCATCCCAGAGGAGGGGTCAA
>JADBJO010001608.1:197500-200000 GCA_016801955.1 Conus betulinus
AAATAGATATGCAGGGTTAATTGGCTGAACAGATTGGTAAATGACTGGACGAGAGGAAATACTGCCTAACTAAGATGTATACATTAATACAGGCGTATGCCAGGGACATCTAAGACACTACACTGGATAATTCTATAATTTTAGGATTGAAATGAAAGTCATCATGAATTGTTATATCTCGTTGCAGGCACAAATAACAAATGTCTCCCATAGTTTCCTCTTTTGATTTTAATGATTCAAGAATCATAAATGGGTATATCTACATTAAATGTCCATTATGGCCAAACACAACATGCTGACTTCCCTGGTAAGTCCTGTGTCAGGGGCAGAAGTTGCCTCTGAACTGGTGATATAAATAGTTGTTTTCAAGACGGACTTTGACACCCCCCCCCCTTCCCAGATCATGTCAGTGAAGGATGTAACATTTTTAAGCACCCTCTAAGTCATCCCATTTGCTTTTCCTCTCTGTCATCCCCATTTGCTTTTCCTTTCTCCCCCTCTCCCTACTCCCATTTTCTGATCCACAAATCTTTGCCCAGACGTTGTCATAATGATGGAGCAGTTGTTTGCCTGCACCCACCCCCACCCCCCCCCCCCCCCCCCCCCCCCCCCCCCCCCTCTAATATAATTAATTTTTCATGCTTGAAATCCTGATCCTAACTAGTGAGAGATATCACAATATGCCGAGCTTCTCATCTACAGACAACCAGAAGCCGCCAGCAAACTGAAAGGCAGCTATTGCTGGTTGGTCCGTTCATTTTTTTCCTCAAAGAGGACCACAGGACTTTCCTAGCACTGACTCGAGAAGATTTCATCTCATTCCACCGGTTGCAGAATCCCTTTGCTTGAAGTACTAACATTGCACAGGACTGAGTTATTTTCATTTGTTCCACTATCTGTCTGGACGTCAGGGCGTCAGGACCAAACTCTCTCTCTCTCTCTCTCTCTCCTCTCTCTCTCTCTCTCTCTCTCTCTCTCTCTCTATCTCTCTCTCTGTCTCTTATATGAATGTGTGTTTGTGTGTACGTGTGTGGTGTGTGTGTGTGTGTGTGTGTGTGTGTGTGTGTGTGTGTGTGTGTGTGTGTGTGTGTGTGTGTGTGTGTGTGCGCGCGCGCGCGTGCGTGTCTTATAGTTACGTCTCTAGAAATCACGATTTTTGAATAATGGATACACCATAGCTTGTACAAATTGTACATCAGGTTACAGCTTTACTCCTTGCACTGCTGTTCTTATTCTCTCGTAATTCATGTTCATGTTGAGCGGAAAAACAACTATTAGGTAAGTAACCGTATTGTCCACACAAACTACTGAACACTACCCAATGAGAAGGTGACACTATTTCTTATCGGCTAACGTGGGCAGCTTCCTGTCCTCCTGCATCAATATCACTGCCAGTTCACCTCTTCCTTCTCAGTCTGACTGGGTTAGTCAGAAGGTCAGAAGGTCAAGGGAGGACACAGGCGAGGGTGGTATGGAGTAGAAAGAAGAAGGGGGGGGCGAGCGAGCGAGTGAGCAAACGAGATAAGAGAAAAGGGAGTGGGTAGGGGGGTGACAGAGACAACGACGACGGCGCTGTATATTTACAAGTCGATAAACACTGGCGTACTTGTCTACTTAGAGTCCTCTCCCCAAGTAGGATTCATCAATGAAACGGATATGTATAGACAGAAGCATGCAAGGAGAAATATTGATTGAAACTCTGTGTGTGTGTGTGTGTGTGTGTGTGTGTGTGTGTGTGTGTGTGTGTGTGTGTGTGTGTGTGTGTGTGTGTGTGTGTGTGTGTGTGTGTGTGACAGACAGACAGACAGACAGAGAGAGAGAGAGAGAGAGAGAGAGAGAGAGAGAGAGAAACAGACAGACAGATAGACAGTGAAGACAGATGATCGTTCTGGTCATAGTGATTATTTGTAACATTCCTGCTTCCAGTAATTAGTTCATACATGTGACCACAGTGAACACACACACACACACACACACACACACACACACACACACACACACACACACACACACACACACACACACACACACACACTCAAACACACACACACACACACACACACACGCGCGCGCGCTCTCTCTCTCTCGCTCTCACTCTCGCTCGCTCTCTCTCTCTCTCTCTCTCTCTCTCTCTCTCTCTCTCTCTCTCTCTCTCTCTCTCTCCCTCTCTCTCTCACCATCTCTCTCTGTATGCGTCTGTGTGTCTGTGTGTCTGTTTGTCTATGTGTTTGTGTTGCTTACTTATAAGTTTGAGTGCATGTGTTTCCTTGTATTGGCGAGCATTTGCGTCCTTACGTGGATTTGCATCTACTTCAGTTGTTTACTTCAAAGTCTTAGAGAGACAGACAGAGAGAGAGAGAGAGAGAGAGAGAGAGAGAGAGAGAGAGAGAGAGAATGAGAGAGACAGACAGATATTTCAATGGAACAGAGAAAGATGGAAAGGGGGGGGGGAGGGAAGGAGAGAGAGAGAGAAGATTTGGATTAAAAGGGTGTGGAGAGG
>JADBJO010001608.1:207500-215000 GCA_016801955.1 Conus betulinus
ACTGTACGTCTACCAAACTACCTTGAGCATCAAACAAGACGTTACTGATGAGAAAGAACAAGAAAGCAGCGAGGTTGCTGAAACAGGGACAACCACAAAACGGAAAGGGGGTTTAGTCTGGTGCGTGTCGCAACTTTTTACACCAACGTACAATCACAACAATAAATGAACACACACAACACACACACACACACACACACACACACACACACACACACACACACACACACACACACACACACACACACACAAGCAACACACACACACACACACACACACCACACACCACACACACACGCACACACACACAAGCACACACACACACACACACACACACACACACACACACACACACACACACACACACACACACGTGTGTGTGTGTGTGTGTTACTAAGTATTAGAACTGTTTGAAACAACAGCAATGTTTCTCTTTTGATACTATTTGTAAAACCAACTACAAGTGGTGCTATTACATTTTCCTTCGCCTTGTTCTTCTGCTACTACTACTTCTTCTACTTTATTATCAGCTTTCAGACCATTCCGTCGTTTTGATCTTCACTGTTTATCAGTCGAAGATGAACCCAAGATATACCCGTGGGAACACTGCAAAGTGTACGACCATCTGGCCGAAATGCTCGAACTCAGACAGTGTCCTTCGCCCACTTGCACTGAACTTCTCACGCAGACAGCTTGGATTTCTTTAGCTCTGCTTTGAGCATTTTCGTCTTGTAATTCTTTGGGAAGAGAACGGTATGCACCAAACGTTTCCCTCCTTGATATTCCTGGTCCCACCCACCATCTTCGATTTTTTTTTAATTCTTCAATTGTACGCAAGTGATCAAAATGATGAAAATAGCACAAACAAAAATTTCTTCTTCTTCAGAGCCCATGTTCAGAGAGTACTGAGCGCCGCGGCCTGTCCAGCAGCTGTGCAGACGATTGCCGCCTGGACTGCATGAAGCCAGAGGGGAATGGTGTTTAGAATTTCCGTCAAAAAAACTGTCACTGCCGTGACAAACAAGCGCGTTCCACTCGCTGGAGAGGGTTTTTTCCAGCGTAGTGTGTCGTCAGCTTTAGCCTGCCTTCTGTCATTTACTCACGCACACATTAGCATCGTTGCCAGATATCTCAACGCGCTCTTGTTGCCCAAACACAAGACTTCACTATCACACAGCATATCTGCCATGACACAACAGCAAGCAATTCACGAACACCCTCCCACGTGTGAGTCCACTGCAGCTCTGATAGCATCACCACCACCAACAACAAAAAGTCCAAGAAGGGCTGTAACGCATAGTGCAAATGGCATCACGTGTCTGGTTAGATCATAGCCTGCGGTGCTGTGCAGTGTCTGATGTCCTAGAACGATGGGCACCCTGATGTGAAGGACATTACGATAAACACAAGAATCTCTGTTTTCCTTTTTTTTTCCTTTTTCTTTTTTTTTGTTTGTTTGTTTGTTTTTGTTTGTTTGTTTTGTTTGTTTGTTTGGGAGGCGTGTTTCAGTGGGATGCTATTATCTCAACTACCATGCTCAAACAATGGCATCACTGCTCGCCAGTCTCCACACCCACCTCCCAACCTCCATCCCTAAGTGCAGCCAGTCACATCTAAAATAACGACACTGGGGCTGCAGCGTGTTTTGAGAATATCTCCAATTCTGTCAGAATGGCCGCTCGAGCTCTATCCCTTCATCTGTCTCAGTAGCAAGGTCTGATTGCAGGAAAACAACAAAACACATCCGAGAGGATCTGCATCCCCTAGTGCCGTTCAGCATCAGGTTTCTAGTTCCCTGATGGACTCTGCTGCCATGCTGTGTGGGATGCCAGGACATCCGGCTGGCAGGGCATTATAGGAAACTTTAGACACCTCTGGTAATTAACTTTCCTTTCGTCTGTCCTGTCACTCAAACGGCATGATCTTCCCTTTTTTTTTTTAGATCTTGTTTTATTTTGGTTTATGTGTATTCAAGTGCGTATGTGTGTGTGTGTGTGTGTGTGTGTGTGTGTGTGTGTGTGTGTGTGTGTGTGTGTGTGTGTGTGTGTGTGTGTGTGTGTGTGCTTTATCATTGTCGTTATTTCATTTGTTTTTCTTTTAGTTTGAAACTTTTGCTGGTATGCTGCATGCTTAATCTAACCAGTGCAATCAGTGGTATTATTCCCGCACTACCATCGCCTCCACCCCCTACCCTCCCCCCCCCCCCCCCCCCCCCCCCCCCCCACTTCCCCACGTCCCCTACCAACCTCTCATTACTTGATGTAACCAGCCACATCAAAACAGCACGGGTCTTCATTGTTCCCAAATCAACGATTTCACCAGCAATAACGTCAGCTTAACAGTTTGTTTCGCGCGCAACCACACACACACACACACACACACAGACACACACACACACACACACACACACACACATACACGCACGCACACACACACACACACACACACACACACACACACACACACACACACACACACACATACACGCACACACACACACACACACACACACACACACACACACACACACACACACACACACACACACACACACACACACACGCGCGCGCACGCGCACCCGCACACACACGCATGCACTCACACATACGCACACGCACGCACATATGCACACACACACACACACACACACACACACACACACACACACACACACACACACACACACACACACACACACACACACACACACACACACACACACACACACACACACACACACACACACACACACACATACTCAAGGTAATTGTCCGGAGAAACAACGCTTGCGGCCACAAGCATGTACAGAAATACACTCATAACTCCTGACATTCCTGCACACCTAGCTGCTCTGTAAGTTGCTGGAATGGTGCTCGGTACTTATCCTTGGAATTATTGTTTCATTGTAATTTAGTCCCTTGGATTCATTCCAAGAACTGGCCCTCAGCACTTGTGTCTTAAGAGGTTATCTTTTTATATTTTCTACTTTTCACAAGAAAATGTAGCTTGTTTTGATCTTTCATGATTTTCTTTTGCTTCTTAGGTGGCACCTTTAGTTTAGTTTTTTTTTGAAAACTCAACAAACATACTATGGTATTGCACACCAGCCTTTTTCTGGTATAGCATTCTTCTTAAAACCGAAAAGGCAGAGGAGTCAAATTACCACTTTCCGCGGTCACTGAGGAGAAACAATCAGGTTTCGAAATACCGGTATCTGACCAGGAGTTATATGTTAGTGAGCTTTCTCCCCATTGGATGGTCTCCCGCTTTGGAGACTATAAGCTTGCTGAAGGTTCATTTTGAGAAGCATTCATTTATTCCCCATTCACCCACTCAAGCACATACTGTTAGTTAGGCAGAATCATCTACCACTGCAGATATGAAGCTTATCACTCCCTATTTCTATCATCTGAGACATAAGAGCAAGCTTTGTTTATAATTCAATATTTCTTCAGCATAAATGATAATATTGAAATTAGGTAGTTGCTGATAATCATCAAGGGGTTGCTATGACAAAGTCTATGATTGCAGTTACACAACCACCGCAAATATTCTCTCTCACACACACACACACACTAACACACACACACACACACACACTAACACACACACACATTCCTTGATTGATCAATAGATAGACTGATAGATAGATAGATAGATGGTTAGATAGATATATGGATAGAGAGTAGACAGAGATGGAGATAGATAATAGATTTACGCTATGTCTATCTACGATATATGTGTAGTGAGACTGAGAGAGAGAGAGAGAGTTCCTGTCAATGAATGTTGAAAAAACAATATTGCTTCTACATCGATCTGTTCAGGACTGAAGAAAGAGATACAAATAACCCCTAACCTGGTCCAGTAATGTTGCGAGGTTCATGACTCAGTGGCCATCTTCAATACATCAACATTAGCACACTCCCTCGGATTATCGCCTGTTGACTAGAGGCACTGGGGGAACGCAGCCTGGCTTTGGAATGACGTAATCAAATCGTAATCCATTGTGCTGAAAAGCTTACTTATCACGCTGATGCATCGATGCTCTGATGAGAGGAGAAAAGAAAACGGTGTTTTGATCCTGTGTGTGTGTGTGTGCGTGCGTGCGTGCGTGTGTGTGTGTGTGTGTGTGTGTGTGTGTGTGTGCGCGCGCGCGCGCGTGTGTGTGTGTGTGTGTGTGTGTGTGTGTGTTGAAAGTAGTCACAAGATTTCGCTCTGTAATTGAAGAAAGGAAACCAAACCATATATTGTACAATGCAACATCAAGTGTGCGGCAATTCATTCAGTATGCAACAAGTAGCTTCTGGTACACATGTGAGGACTCAATATGAAGTTGGTGGTTCAGCTGCACGAAATCGTATCTCACTGTACAAGATCTTCAAAGGCGTTGTCAGACATCTTTCAGCCAGCAACCTCAAGAACAAGACGCAACCTCTGTATCACACAGGCAGATTCCTGCTAGAACCAACAGATTCCCAAATTTGATTTCTTTCTGCATACCATCTTAATTGGGAGCGCTCTTTCAGAGTTGGTACCTTTGGTTTCTACTCTGGTACTTTTATGAGAGAAAAATATAACCTGCTGTTCCCAAGCAGAGGTACATGATGTGCTTGGACTGTACTGGCTAGACGTTTTGCCAGTGAGCGCCACGTCAGCCAGACTAGCCTCGCCCTGGAACCTTGAAACAGTTCTGAGCTTACCAAGCGTTTCTTTTCGATCACGTCCAGGTTGCTTTAAGGTCTGATGAAAGAGACGCGATTTCCTAGACCGTAAGATTGGTGACTGAAGTCAATGTCTGATAGGGCTTCAGTGTCATGAAGGAGGCGGCAGTGCATAACTGATGGGCCTATACACATAACACCACATTTGCCCAGCCATGAACTCCGTATGGGTTAATAGGTTTTGCTATAGATAGAGAAGAGAACTGGAGCACATCAAAACCTGGATAACCAAGATGCATGATGCAGTGCTGGCATACATCAGGAGCATCTAGGTCATCGTACAATGCAGTACTGCAGTCATGGAATAAAGGTGAAAAGTCATGATGGATTGTTAGACATTGTTGCAGGCCCAGATCAGATTCCTTTATAGTTCCCCATTTTAATACTAGTTGTTTTTTTTTTATTGTAGGCAACATATCTTCATCCAATGTCAGTAATGACTCAAAACAACCAGCTATGTTCATGGATACGTTCCTGCCATGGGACAAAAATTGACTCTGGAACCATATGATATTATCGAAGAATGTGATCTTTACTCTCAAACGCTTTTTCTGTCATCCACATTTTTTTCTTTCTACCACTCCGCATGTTCGATGAAGTCATACTCTAAATGACAGACCAACTGTCTGCCTGCACCTGTCTTTTCCCCACCCCCTTGCTTTTACTGGGTGTTTATGTTTGTTGTATTTGGAGTTCACAATCCTCGTGAGAGCGAGGGACCTCGATAGTGAGTTCTGTATCCACTAATGGGGTGGAGGGTGGGGGTGGAGACCTTTCTTCAGGTAGCAGCCAGAAGTCAGAAGCAAACCAAACAGCAGCTGGTATGTTGATCCTACCTGAACAGGGAACCACTGGGCTAACAGAGCACTGACTCAAGAATCATTTCATCTCATTCCCTGGGAATGAAGTCTGTCGCTCAAAATACTTTTAATGAGGACAGATTTTCGTATTTGACAGACTTTCTGTCAGGACATTAGGACTTCAGAACCCAGATTCTCTCTCTCTCTCTCTCTCTCTCTCTCTCTCTCTCTCTCTCTCTCTCTCTCTCTCTCTCTCTCTCTCTTCAGCTGTCACTTTGTCCCCATGCACAAAAAAATTGTACTATCCTCTGATTAGTCGGAAAGCAGTCACCATTTTCCTTTTCCAAGGCAGCCAAAACTGATTTCACTCACTGTCTGTCGGGGTTTTGGTACAAAGAAATTTTCATACGTGAAACCACCAGCAATAACTGTATGGGTGTCAGGCAAAACAACCCTAGCCCCCCACAGTGGCATGTACATGGCTTTCAGTGGCTGAGGGCCATTTTTTGTCAGTGAGGTGCCGACCAACACACTACCACATTCTGAGTGTCTGGAAGGGCTGCCAAGAATAACACCCCAGCCCAGTTCTAAAGAGGCAATTCTGGAACCCTTTGTTGAAAACAAGGGTGATTCTTTAGGGAGCAGAAGAATGGTGTTTGGAGTTGTGGAAAAGACGGCAAAGAGGGGAGGAGGGGGAGGGGGGAAGAAAGGGAAGAGGAAGAAGATTGACCTCGAGCTTAGCTGTGGCGGGTACAGAGATGTAAAGTTAGCGACAGATAGAGAGCAAGAATCAATGGTCACCTTTTGTGGTAGGAAGTGGTTTTTGCTCTGCTGACTGACCTGATTGCCCACCCCTCCGTCTGTCTGTCTGTCTGTCTGTCTGTCTGTCTCTCTCTCTCTCTCTCTCTCTCTCTCTCTCTCTCTCTCTCTCTCTCTCTCTCATTGTAAGTTGATATTATGAATGTTTAATGTTTCTTTTACATGCAAATTGCACGTAATTCTACATAGGCATGTAGGCACCTTCCACAACATCCAACATAGAAACACACACACACACATATGCATGTGTGCACGCACGCACGCACGCACGCACGCACGCACGCAACGCGCGCGCGCGCACGCACACACACACACACACACACACACACACACACACGCACACACACACACACACACACACACACACACACACACACACACACTCGTAACCAATCTTGCAACTGATAAGGTTTTTTCTTTAATGTTTTTGTAAAAGAATCACAAGAACATGCCAGATCATCTCCTAACACACTGCTGCACATGTTGGCAGAATGGGGAAGAAGAACAAGACAGCAGACACACAGCAACAGACTGCAAGAGAAGTTGGCAATGGAAGGAAGAGAACAGAAGGCAGTTCCCTATCTACTGAAAACGAATGCTGTTATAAAGCATGTCCCCACAGGCATGGGCAGGAAACTCATGGAAGTCCATGAAGTCCACTGGATTGTCTGGACATCACGGCACCACGAAGAAAGCAGCAGCATCCAATGCCAAGTTTGTCGCAGATAAAAAAAAAATTCTCTTTTTTTTTCCTCTCCAAAGCTATGTGCCCTACACATTACTAGCCACTGCATCCTCTGACAAAAGCTCGTAAGAATGACACCCAAGCCCATTTTGAAAGACGGTGTGTCTGGAAACAAAAAGTCCTAAAACGAAGGGAGGAGGGGGTGGAGGGATCTCAGGGGAGCTTAAGGGAGGATGAAAACCTTGGAGTGGGGGATTGGGATGGGAGTGAGGCAACATGTAGTGGGAAGGGGGGGGGGGGGAGGGGGAGGGAGGTGGAATCAATGTCCCCGTGCTTTGTGATGCAAAGAGCTCTGTGCTCCTGTTATATAGTCAAGGCTTTGCTCGCTATGGCCCCTGGCAGATGACCTTTGACGTGATCTCTTTCTGTGAGTTGGCCTGCTTGGCTTGCCCGCCCTTCGCTGTCTGTCATTGCT
>JADBJO010001608.1:225000-227500 GCA_016801955.1 Conus betulinus
CGTGCAGTTCATTCAAGGATACGATAACATTCAACGACTGATGGTTTTATTTTCAGCTCGGAAGATGACCCTGCTTTTTTAGCACCTTTTTTTTTTCGCAGCCCTATCAGCCAATTCATTCCCAAGAATACCAGTATGTGAAGGAATCCAGCAAAATTCTATAACAGTGTCTTTCGACGCCGGCCAGTATAAAAGATATTTAATTTTGAACACAAGGTGGGGTCGTGTGGGGATATATTTGATGAATCAAGGGCATGAATGAATGGTGTACTGGGACAGCTGTGCGGGCGTTTCCATGGAGGCTCTGTCGTGTTGTGTCCAGTGGCCATCAAGCAGTGGCATCTGCCAGAAAGTTGTTGTTTTGTCCTTCGGCGATTTGGTGGAATGTCCAGTGCGTACCTGTACCCTATGTGCGCACACACACACACACACACACACACACACACACACACACACACACACACACACACACACACACACACACACACACACACACACACACACACACACACCACTACCACCATCACCACCACCACCACCACACACCACACCACACCACACACCACACACACAACATCACACCACATCACACACCTCACCACACCACCCCTCCCCACACCATCCCACCTCCCCAGCAGTGTAGCTTTATGTAATTCATATTCTTCCGTCCGTCTTTTTGAAATGCCCTTCCTTCAAATCTCAATTCACTACATTCCTCCATTGTTGCTGTTATGTATCTTGGTTGTCTACCTTTAGCAATAACTAGTCATAAAAGATCCTCCCCCCTTCTTTTACTTTATCCTCCTCAACGATGTCCCTCCCTCCTTCCTACATACTGTGTGTGTGTGTGTGTGTGTGTGTGTGTGTGTGTGTGTGTGTGTGTGTGTGTGTGTGTGTGTGTGTGTGTGTGTGTGTGTGTGTGTGTGTGTGTGTGAGTGAGTCGTGTGTGTGTGCTTGTGTGGTTGTGGTTGGTAGGCGTTGTTCTATTGACTGGAGGGGAAGGTTTGAAGGGTAGTGTCTAGTGGATTTTTTTTGGCATTGTTTTGTATTAGTGAGGGCAGAACATTTGGGTGATGGGAAGGATGGGTGTCTGAAGATCACTGATGGAGGAAGGTGGGTGGTTGGGATACAAGGGAGTGAAAAGTGATGGTCGGAGTTGAAGGCAGAAAGCTAAGGGTGTGATAAGTATGTATTTTCAGCCCCCCCCCTCTCTCTCTCTCTCTCTCTCTCTCTCTCTCTCTCTCTCTCTCTCTGTCCCCATGCACACAAAAATGTACTATCATTTGATTGGCAAGAAGAACAGCCGGCGCTTTTATTTTCCAAGGCAATAAAAACTGATTTCACTGACTGTCATGCAGCTTTTTGGTACAAAGAAAACTGAAACATCAAACCACCAGCAATAACCGTATGGGTGTGAGGCAAAACATCCCTAGCCCCTCAGTAACATGTGCAGAAAGGTCTTTGCATGCCTTTTAGTGGATGAGACTATTTTTTTTTTCAGTGAGGTGCCGACCAACACATTTCCACACTCCAGACTGCCTGGAACGGTTGACAAGTATAATATACCAGCCTAGTTCAAAAGTGGCAATTCTGAAACCCTTTGTCGAAAACAAGCGTGGCTCTCCGGGGAGCAGAAGAATGTGGTTTTGAGATGAGGGAAAGTCGGGAAAGGGGAAGGGGGGGGGGGATAAGGGTGGGGCTCGGAGTTAGTTTGTGGTGGGAATAGAGATGTCAAATTAGCGACATATTGGGAGATAGAGGTGGTGAAAGTGGAACCAGAGGTGGTCTTCTGTGATGCGAAGAGGACATTGCTCTGTTGACCTAACTGCCTCTCTCTCTCTCTCTCTCTCTCTCTCTCTCTCTCTCTCTCTGTTACTGTAATGTCTCTGTTCTCTCTGATTCTCTTTTCTGCAAACTGTAATGCAATACTGTTACGAATGCACCCGACCACATTCTTCTTTTTGTGCACAACTGTATGCAATACACACACACACACCACACAACACACACCCACACACCACACACACACACACACACACACACACACACACACACACACACACACACACACACACACACACACACACACACATACACACACACGCACGCACACGCACGCACGCATGCATGCACACATACACACTCGAGACTGGTTTTTGCAGCTGGCTGGATTTATTTTGCAGAGTCACAGTAATGTTCCAAACCGTCTCCTGATATATATTTCCAAAGATGTTTCCATTTGAGAGAGAAAGAACAGAGAAGCAGTCACATGCAACAGATTATCTCCTGTCAGACTGCCGAAGACGTTAGCAATGGAGGGGAGGGGAAACGGAAGTAGTCACATAACTACTGAAAAAGAATATTATTAGAAAGCTGAACCCTGCAAGCAAGGGACAGCAAACTCACAGAAGACGGTTGAATCAACGGAATTTTCTGGACGAAAGTCATCTCGAAGAAAGCATACAACGCAAGTTCGTTGCAAGAAAAATATTCCGGTTTT
>JADBJO010001608.1:242500-247500 GCA_016801955.1 Conus betulinus
AGGATTACCATCATGACCACACGTATCAGAAAACCGTTGTTGACTAAGGTTCTAGATGCTCAATTCTAAATCGCAATAAACTACTTATTCAAAAACTAGGGGACAAATATCTTTGGAGAAACAGGAAAAACACAGTTACAGCAATGAATTAGATCATTAAAACATACTTAAGAAAAACTTGTCACATAAAAGGAAAAAGCTCACAAAATCCATTCGGAATCCTTTCAATCATGTGCGGGTATAATGAGCTGTCTCGTAGGACCATGCAAAGTATGCGACTATGTCGTCACTAAAACGTACTTATACCCTAAGGAAAGAGTGTAAATCACAACATTTTCCATAATTCTAGTGTTAATGAATTGTATAAAGAATGAATGACGCACATTGAAACAGTATTGTCTCTAAGGTCTTGACAGGATGGGTCGCACAATGGTGAAGATCTCCATTTCAGATTTGTTCTGAAATATTGCAAGCATTTCTAGTTTGCCTACTGAAAAATAGTTTTTCTTCATAATGCCAGAGTAACGCCATTCCTAAAGGCTGTTTGTACCACCTGACTCAAAAACTGTATGAATGTCATCTCCATTGTCTAAATCTCTTGAAATTCACATTTCAGCAAAACATTCATCCCCATGTCTCACCCCCATGTGATTTAATTCTCTCGATAATAGGGGATCCAGAGAGAGCCATTGCTATCATGTATTCCCGATTACACTTAAAGAGGAATGGACTGTGTCCGGAAATCTGCAAGGGAGGTGATCTGCGTTACAGGTCGCGTTCAGCAAGAGTAACCCCCGCCATTGCCCCTGGACAGATGCCAATTGTGGGCACACGCAAAGCCATTTTGCCTCATGAGTCAGCTTAAAAGTTCAATCATAGAAGAAAAATGTCAAAAACATGGATGTGAAACGGTGCGTCTGTAATGTAGACAGTCAATAACCTGAATGATATTATGGCGTGAGTTTCGAATCAAATATTTGACTTTCTAAATCCGTTTACTTGACCCATTAGCTTAACAAAGATAAACCTATGTATGTTGGAAAGACCGGCTCTATTTCACCCCAACCTCCCCTGTCCCATTCCTTCAGGAGCAGGTCTATTGCATTTCAACATAAATGACGATAATGAGTTATTCAGTGGTTCAGTTGTGTTTTTTTAAAGAAATTTTGCTAAATGTTTTTATATACTTCCGACCATAACCTCTCCAAAAAGTAAAATAATACATAATAGAAACCTCATATCATATTCCCTTAGCAATAGGAGAAAAAACGGGTTTACAAGATTGTACAGTACTCTCCATTAGGCAAGTCAATAGCCGGATTATGCTCAGGGAATGTTTTGTTAGGTCATAGTTTATTGTCTATTTGTTTGAAAGGATTCTCTGTTGGTGTGAGATTCCTCTTTGAACTACTCATTTGATCAATATTTTTTTTTCATACAAACTGAAAAAAAAAATGATGTTGTGTGCAGTTGTCTGCAGTGTAATAATTGTAATTACCAAACCCGTCCCGCTGCTCCAATGCTAATCAGATATCAATTCACCCTCATCATTCTACATTCGCGTCCTTTAGAAAAAGAAACAAACACCATACACCATGGCGAAGTGGTTAGCGTGCGGACTTCCGGCTGGGAGGTCGTGAGTTCCATTCCCATCAGCACTATTTCTATGAGATTTATTTTTTCTGCTCCATCCAATGTTCAATTTGCTACGGGCTCAATTTGGAAGACTAGAAACCACACAGTCGAGTTTCATCCCCTTAATGGATGCATCCCTGATAGTGTTGCTCAAGTTTCCTGACCACCACTGCAGATGTTTGTATCTCTCAGGCTTGGTTGACGCCAGGATATATTATGAAAGTAAACGTAGAGTACGGCCTGCCATGCAGCCTCACATCAGAATAGAATCCCCTAGCATCATCTCCATCATCCTCACCATCATTGATCAGCATTTAAAAAATATTCTCAAACTCTGTAGCTCTTCACGCCCTGCTTTCATGGTGACTTCAGTGTCGATTGCTTCTCACGTTGGCGAATCCATGGGCCTGTCGTTGGACGGACAAGGTAGGGCCCTCAGGTAGGAACAGGTCACGCACGCCGGCTCCACGACTAAGCAATTATTGTCGTCAGTAGGAGGGTGAGTGGGTGGAGTCAGTATTTGGATCAGAACTGGTGGTACCTCTTTGAACATTACCGAGGTGATTCGGCAGCAGTGGACTGCCCACACTGCCCGACTTGATAGTGACTGTTCCCTGTAGATTGCTGGTACTAGGGCTGTGGCACCACGAGTCGGGCTGTGGCTGTGGACGAGGGGTCGTAATGAACGGCATGGGTGTAATACCACTGAGGTGGCACCGAAAATGGGACGGCAAACAAATGGGGAAAAATGATTATAATAATGTATCAACCAATCAATAAATCAAAAAAACATGCGTATGGTGGTTTTTTTTGGGTAAGAAAACAGATAAATGAAATAGATGTCAAAGTATTGAAAACTAACAAGTCAGCACTGAACACTGAAGACAAACAAATGAAAGAATATCATTCCTGCAAGATTCATGTGATAGCAACCTCCTTAGACCAAACATATTTCCATACTTTGCAAAATGAGTTGACTCGAAAAATGCATTTTATGTACTAGAAAGCGATGAATTATTCAGCTAGACATCAATGGTACCGTCATTCTTTTTAATCATCGTCTGTTCCATTCAGTCCATTGATTGTTGACAGCCACACACACTTCACTTTGATAATGAATGGTGCTTTGATAGAGACTATTGGTGAATAAAATCATACATAACTTATCGCCATCTCTTTCCAAGGAAACTCAATAATTTGTAGCAAAAGTACCATTCTCATCCCGCGACCGAAGACTCGCCGTTTGAGTAGAACGTTGATCTCTGAGAATGTGCCATAACAATCAGCAATGGAACACTTATGGACGACCATCCGTGCTGAACATTTCTATGAGTCGCAGATATTTTAATCTTGTCTTTTCTTTATCAGTTTAAACGAGGTTATCAGTGTAAATTACCTCCCTCAATTCTATGTATGAAGTATAGGTATTAATTTTGATTCCTTCAACCGTGAATTGGTGCCATAGTGTGTATGTATTAGCTGCTTTCTAGCCTTTTCCGTTTGTTTCCTTTTAATACATGCTATCCTCGCAATTCTCTCTCTCTCTCTCTCTCTCTCTCTCTCTCTCTCTCTCTCTCTCTCTCTCTCTCTCTCCAACGTGCCTACGCACATGTGCACACCAAACACAGAGAGAAAGAGAGAGAGAGAGATCCTATACAAGCACGCAAGTAACACTCACATACGCGTACACTTACGCAATCCAACACGCAAAGATGTTTTTAGAAAAAAAAAGTGGGGAATAAAACGCTCGTTTTGATGTCAGTCTACAAGCACTGAGATGCAAGAGTCTGGAAGAACTGTCAGCGAGGAAGGGGGTCTGAGGGAAACACAGAAGACTGAGAGAAATTCAATACACTCTCAGGACTAAAAGAGGTGCGGGGATCTGACAGTGATGTAGCATACGGATAAAACTGACTGAAGTGGATAACATTACGACCATTTGGTCAAAACATGTTATTCTCTCTGTCTCTGTCTCTGTCTTTGTCTTTCTGTCTGTCTGTTTGTCTGTCTGACTGGTTGTCTGTCTGTCTGTCTCTGTCTCTGTCTGTCTGTCTGTCTCTCTCTCTGTGGTCTAATCTTGTCCTGTTCTCTCTCTCTCTCTCCTCTCTCTCTCTTTCTTTTCTTTCTTCTTCTCTCTCTCTCTGTCTCTCTGTCTCTGTCTCTGTCTCTCTCTGTCTCTCTCTCTCTCTCTCTCTCTCTCTCTCTCTCTCTCTGTCTGTCTCGTTGTGTGTGTGTGTGTGTGTGTGTGTGTGTGTGTGTGTGTGTGTGTGTGTGTGTGTAAAGAAGGGAAGGATGAAAGAGAACATACATCTGTGTTTATTTGATCTATATATATTCTTATCATTGAAACCTTTAATTTCACTGTTGGTTTCTTTCTTTTTCATTGGGTTGTTATTGTCATTGTTTGTTCATCCAGGTTGTTTTCAATTCTTTCTTTGGTGGCTCTTTGATACGCGCATTTATTCGTATGCAGTCGGCACCACTGACGCAAATACGTTTCATGTTCAGTTGCAAGTAGGAAAGAAACCTAGTCTACAGCTCACACAACCTCACGCACGCGTTTTTCCACCTTCACTTTGTACCGCGAGATAACTTATTCCCTGTGGCCCACCACTGTCCCAGCCTCATTTGCCCAGGGCGCCAGTCCTCCCCCCCCCCCCCCCCCCCCACCATGACATACACTAAACCAGTCTGGAGAGGCAATGTGTGGGCGATCAGATAAGAGCAATTCCAGTAGTATTTCCCTCTTGGCTGTCCAACGACACATCTCGCCGGAATTCGCCCATCAATTATCGTTCTTGTTGAGGCATGGGGGGGCCCCCACTCGTGTCCGGTGGTTCGTCGACTCTTGTCTCGACTAGAAGAGAGTCTTCAACTACCTTCCCTTCTATCTCCCCCCCCCCCCTCCCCGTTTCCCCAGTCCCCCAGTCCCCACCCATATTTCTGTCCCCAGCATCTCTCTCCCCCCACCCTCCATTCCTCTCTCTGTGGTACTTCTGTCTTCAGGCATCTGGTGTCGTGAAGGGACTCCTCCCCCCCCCCCCCCCCCCCCAATCTCTCTCTTCCCACAGGGAGTGACTCCATCACTGAAACGTTTCTGTTGAAGGCTTCTAGACACTACCCCGAATTCTGGCCCTGGTTCCCATACACCCCATCCCTGGACGTCAGCACAGACTGGCAATTGACTCAAGTTCTTATCAGTGGCCATGTGATGTAATGGACAATGGTAACCATCATGTTTTCAGAGGAGGTACTGCGCAGTTTGATATAATCAGGGAATACTTTGGAGTGGAGTCTCCCTCTCGGGATCCAAGTCCATGTTTCATGACTCTCTCTCTCTCTCTCTCTCTCGCTCTCTCTCTCTC
>JADBJO010001608.1:260000-272500 GCA_016801955.1 Conus betulinus
TGAAAATATACAGGTGAAGTAGACCACACAGCAGGTAAATATGGGGTGAAAATATACAGGTGAAGTAGACTACACAGCAGGTAAATAGGGGGTGAAAATATACAGGTGAAGTAGACTACACAGCAGGTAAATAGGGGGGGTGAAAATATACAGGTGAAGCGGGTACACAGCAAGAAAATATGGGGTGAAAATATACAGGTGCAGCGGACACACAGCGGGTAACTATGGGGTGAAAATATACAGGTGAAACGGGTACACAACAAGAAAACTATGGGGTGAAAATATACAGGTGATGCAGACACGCAGCACGTAGATACATGATGAAACTATACAGAGAAAGTGAAATATAGTAGGTAAATACGGGGTGAAAATATGCAGGTAAAGTGACTACACAACAGGTAAATATAGGATGAAAATATACAGGGGAAGCGGACACCTAGCAACAGGTAAGGCAAATAAAATAACATGAAAAGATAGGCATAAATGAACAGGTAAAGCACATATGTAACATGAACAGATAGGATGTAAATAAATAGGTAAGGCACACACGTAGTAGGTAATGATTGAATGCAGTTCGATAGGTAAGGCGTACACACACTAGGTACAGAGTGGAAACATGCATGTAAAGCGTAAATAGTCTGTAAAGATAGGATGTACATACACACGTAAGATGAATACCTAATCCCATTCACCACAGGATGGCAAATAAATGAACACGGTGCCAGTGAAAGTTAATGCAATCTCTCTCTCTCTCTCTCTCTCTCTCTCTCTCTCTCTCTCTCTCTCTCTCTCTCTCTCTCTCTCTCTCACTACCGCCCCTTCCTCTCCCCTCACACTCACTCCGTTTGCAGACTGGCCACAGCCACGAGTGAAACTAGTTGACAGCCTGGATACACTGACACAAATTGAATTTCCAGATTGTGTTTGACAGTAGGTGACACTTGGAAACACATGATCTTTTTTCCCCGGTGGCTAGTCTGCAAGGAGTACTGCTCGTGCCCCTGCGCGTTGGCGTGCGCGCGCGCGCACACACACACACACACACACACACACACACACACACACACACACACACACACACACACACACACACACACACTCTCTCTCTCTCTCTCTCACACACACACACACCTCTCTCTCTCTCTCACTGCAGCAGTTGTTGTCTGTCTTACGATAGGTCAGAGACTCAAGAGTGTCGCTCCGAACGCTTGCGTCTAGCACAAGACCCAACTCCCCAGTCCCTCGTGCATCTTAAGGAACGACGTTACAGCTTATGTGGCATCTTTCTCCTGTAACACACCTTGCTGTTGTTGACTGCCAAAAGAAACCTTTGCTTTAACGGGCACTTCGCTGTTGCCGACTGTTAAAAGTGACCTCGGGTTTACCCAAACCGAGTTGTATTAAATGTCAAAAGTAACGTCCTGTTTGACAGACATCCTGTTGTTGGCCTCCAAAAGTATTCTGTTTTTTTTTTTAACAAATATTTTGCTGTTGTTGACAGCTAAACGCAACCTGCTTTTTACAAACATCTTGCTGTTGTTGACTGACAACAGAAACCTGGGGTTGAAAGACCCTTTGGCGTTTTGGGTATTCAGAAGTAACCTGGTTTAGAAGACACAAGGCTGTTGTAAGCTGCCGAAACTCACCTCCCTGTTGACGACTCAAAAGTAACCTCTGTATAACAGACCCCTTGATGTCCTTAGCTGCTGAAAAATAATCTGCTGTTGTCCACTTCCCAGAATGGCCCTGGGTTAGGAAACATCTTGCTGTTGCTGAATGCCAAAATTAACCTGGGTTTGACAAACATCTTGCTGATGCTAAAAGCCTAAATTAACCTGGGTTTGACAAACATCTTGCTGTTGCTGAATGCCAGAGTAAGCCTAGGTTTGACAGACATCTTGCTGATGCTGAAAGCCAAATTTAAACTGGGTTTGACAGACATCTTGCTGTTAATGACTGCCAAAGTAATATGGGTTTAACACATACCTTGCTGTGTTGTCATCGAAGAAAACAGCATAAACTGGTTTTAACATAAATCTTGCTGTTGCTGACTGCCAAAAGCATCAGCTGTTTAATAGACACCTTGCGGTTGTTGACTGCCAAAAGTAACCCAGGTTTAACAAATATCTTGCTGTCGCTGACTGCCAAAAGTGATAAGGTTTTACAAATATGGGTTTAACAAATGTCTTGCAGGTGCTGATTGCCAAAAGTGATATGGGATTACAAACATCTTGCTGTTATCATTGAAAAAAATAAACTGGTTTTTAACAGACATGCTGCTGCTGCTGCTGTCTGCCAAAGCAACATCTGTTTAATAGTTACCTTGCGGTCGTTGACTGCCAAAAGTAACCTGGGTTTAGCAGACACCTTAAATACTGAAAGTAATCTGGTTTTAAAATTCTTGTACAGTTAACACGACGCAGTGTCTGGAGTATTGACATTATACGTCAAAATAACACGTTTTTGCTACAGCATGGGGAAGGAGAGGAAAGGTGGAAAGGAGGGGTGTTCTACAATTAAAACAAAGTATTATTATGCAGAGTATATTATGATTATTTGTTGCTGTGCTGTGTTGTTGTTGTGTGTTGTCGTTGTCATGGTTGTTGCTGCTGCTGCTGCTGCTGCTGCTGCTGCTGCTGCTGCTGCTGCCTGCTGCTGTTGTTCATGCCACCGTCGACGATGATAATGATGATGTTGTTGTTGTGGTTGTTGTTGCTGTCCTGTTTGCTGCTGCTGCTGCTGCTGCTGCTGTTGCTGCTCTGCTGTTGTTCTGCTGCTGCTGCTGCTGCTGCTGCTGCTGCTGCTGCTGCTGCTGTTTCTCTTGCTGCTGCTTTGCATGTTGTTGTTTGTTGATCTGATCGTCTATTGCTTTTCACGGACGTTCTCTCATGCTCCACACAATCCTCAGTTTTTCTCTTTCTCTTGAGTCATATTGTCTGCATACCCCAAACTGCTTTGAAGAAAGTTCTCACCAGCTCTCAACTGTTGTCGTCCCCTTTTGCACCGGTTATGCATGACGTATGAGTGGAGTTCTCGCTAAACAACGAGCTGAAACAAAGTTTGCTCTTCCTCAAGAGTGTGTGTGAGTGGAGTCCCCTTCCTCACCGGCTGTCAGAGTGACGTTCCCCCCCCCTTTATCACTAGTTGATCAGAGTGAAGTCCCTTCCTCGTCAACAAAAGGATGTCAGAGTAAAACGTGAGAGTGAAGTCCAGTACCTATTAAGCTCGAGCTGTCAAAGAGTGAAGTCCTCTTCCTCACCAGCTCTCAGAGTGACGTCCCCTTCCTCACCAGCTCTCATTGAAAATAGTGTGATAATTAACGTCCTGAAATCCACTTCCTCACCACCCTCTCACAGTGACGTCGTCTTGCTCATCACCTCTCAGACTGACGTGTGTCTTCTCACAGTGACGTCCCCTTCCTCACCAGCTCTCACAGTGACGTCCCCTTTCTCACCAGCTCTCACAGTGACGTCCTCTTCCTCACCATCACTCATAGTGACGTCCTCTTCCTCACCAGCTCTCAAAGTGACGTCCTCCTCCTCACCACCACTCATAGTGACGTCCTCTTCCTCACCACCTCTCACAGTGACGTCCTCTTCCTCATCAGCTCTCAGTCTGATAAAAGTCTCTTCCTCACTACCACACATAGTGACGTCCTCTTCCTCACCGGCTCTCACAGTGACGTCCTCTTCCTCACCAGCTCTCACAGTGACGTCGTCTTCCTCACCATCTCTCACAGTGATGTCCTCTTCCTCACCAACTCTCACAGTGACGTCCTCTTTCTCACCACCTCTCAGTCTGACGTCCTCTTCCTCACTACCACACATAGTGACGTCCTCTTCCTCACCAGCTCTCACAGTGATGTCCTCTTCCTCACCAGCTCTCACAGTGACGTCGTCTTCCTCACCATCTCTCTCACAGTGACGTCCTCTTCCTCACCAGCTCTCACAGTGACGTCCTCTTCCTCACCAGCTCTCACAGTGACGTCGTCTTCCTCACCATCTCTCACAGTGACGTCCTCTTCCTCACCAGCTCTCACAGTGACGTCCTCTTCCTCACCAGCTCTCACAGTGACGTCCTCTTCCTCACCAGCTCTCACGGTGACGTCCTCTTCCTCACCAGCTCTCACAGTGATGTCCTCTGCCTCACTAGGTCTCACAGTGACGTCCTCTTCCTCACCATCTCTCACAGTGACGTCCCCTTCCTCACCAGCTCTCACAGTGACGTCCTCTTCCTCACCAACTCTCACAGTGACGTCCTCTTCCTCACCATCACTCATAGTGACGTCCTCTTCCTCACCAGCTCTCAAAGTGACGTCCTCCTCCTCACCACCGCTCATAGTGACGTCCTCTTCCTCACCACCGCTCACAGTGACGTCCACTTCCTCCTCCTCAGCTCTCAGTCTGACGTCCTCTTCCACACCACCACTCACAGTGACGTCCCTCTCCTCTCACCAACTCTCACAGTGACGTCCTCTTCCTCACCAACTCTCACAGTGACGTCCTCTTCCTCACCATCACTCATAGTGACGTCCTCTTCCTCACCAGCTCTCAAAGTGACGTCCTCCTCCTCACCACCGCTCATAGTGACGTCCTCTTCCTCACCACCGCTCACAGTGACGTCCACTTCCTCCTCAGCTCTCAGTCAGTGACGTCCTCTTCCACACCACCACTCACAGTGACGTCCTCTTCCTCACCAGCTCTCACAGTGACGTCCTCTTCCTCACCAGCTCTCTCACAGTGACGTCCTCTTCCTCACCAGCTCTCACAGTGACGTCCTCTTCCTCACCAGCTCTCACAGTGACGTTCTCTTTCTCACCACCTCTCACACGTGACGTCCTCTTCCTCATCACCTCTCACAGTGACGTCCTCTTCCTCATCAGCTCTCACGGTGATGTCCTCTTCCTTACCAGCTCTCACAGTGACGTCCTCTTCCTCACTAGGTCTCACAGTGACGTCCTCTTCCTCATCACCTCTCACAGTGATGTCCTCTTCCTCATCAGCTCTCAGTCTGACGTCCTTTTCCTCACCACCACTCACAGTGACGTCCTCTTCCTCACCAGCTTTCAGAGTGACGTTCTCTTCCTCACCAGCTTTCAGTCTGACGTCCCTCCTCCTCACCAGCTCTCACAGTGACGTCCTCTTCCTCACCAGCTCTCACAGTGACGTCGTCAACCTCACCAGCTTTCAGAGTGACGTTCTCTTTCTCACCAGCTTTCAGTCTGACGTCCTCTTCCTCACCAGCTCTCACAGTGACGTCCTCTTCCTCACCAGCTCTCAGAGAGACGTTCTGAGAATGACGTCCCCTTCCTCACCAGCTCTCAGAGTCACGTCCCTTTCTCAACCAGCTCTATGGTGACGTCCTGAGAGTGGAGTCCTCATTCTCACGAGCTGTCACAGTGACGTGCTCTTCCTCAAGAGCTGTCAGAGTGAGTCCCCCCCTTCCTCACCGGCTGTCAGAGTGACGTCCCCTCCCCTTTATCACTAGCTCTCAGAGTGAAGTCCCTTCCTCAGGAGATGTCAGAGTGACGTCCTGAGAGTGAAGTCCTCTTCCTCACGAGCTGTCAGAGTGAAGTCCTCTTCCTCACCAGCTCTCAGAGTGACGTCCCCTTCCTCACCAGCTCTCAGAGTAACGTCCTGAAAATCTCTTCCTCACGAGCTGTCAGAGTGACGTCCCCTTCCACACGAGCTGTCAGAGTGACGTTCTCTACCTCACCACCTCTCAGAGTGACGTCCTCTTTCCTCACCAGCTCTCAGAGTAACGTCTTGAAAGTGAAGTCCTCTTTCTCATGAGCTGTCAGAGTGACGTCCTCTTCCTCACCTTTTCTCAGAGTGACGTCCCCCTTCCTCACGAGCTGTCAGAGTGACGTTCTCTACCTCACCACCTCTCAGAGTGACGTCTTGAAGGTGAAGTCCTCATTCTCATGAGCTGTCAGAGTGAAGTCCTCTTCCTCACGAGCTGTCAGAGTGAAGTGACGTCCTCTTCCTCACGAGCTGTCAGAGTGAAGTCCTCTTCCTCACCTTTTCTCAGAGTGACGTCCTCTTCCTCACCTTTCTCAGAGTGACGTCCTCTTCCTCACGAGCTGTCAGAATGAAGTCCTCTTCCTCACGAGCTGTAGGAGTAAAGTCTCTTTCCTCACCAGCACTATGCACAGGTGGACATAGCAGAAAAGGAAGAAGAGAGATAAAAAAAAGAAAAAAAAAAAAAAAAAAAAAAAAACAACAACAACAACCAAGTTTTTTTTTTTTTTTTTTTGAAAGAATGACAGGAAAATGGCAAAATATTGACAAAGATAAAACAAAAAGAACAATTAAAAAAAAAGCCAGCAAGCGAATAGCAAGGAGAAAGAAAGAAATTAAAACGATAACTAAGGAGGAACAAATAATAATGATAATAATAGTAATAATAATAACAACAACAACAACAATAATGATAAAAAATGATCAAACTTATAAAAAATCATAATTATAAAATTATTATTATCATCATCATCATTATTGTTTATTATTATTATTGTTGTTGTTTGTTGTTTGTAACAGTAGTGAAAGATGAACACAAACATGGTAAAGAAATAACTGAAGAAGCGAAAAGGGGGATTGATCACATTTGACACTGATTCCACATGGAATGTGAAAGCTCTCAGCAAAGCTACTTCATCACAGAGTGTGATTCATAGCTTTTTGATGAGGCTACCAAGCACATAAGAGGCAAGATTTTGTGCTTGACTGGGAGGGCGCGAGAGAGAGAGAGAGAGAGAGAGAGAGAGAGAGAGAGTGTGTGTGCGTGTGTGTGTGTGTGTGTGTGTGTGTGTGTGTGTGTGTGTGTGTGTGTGTGTGTGTGTGTGTGTGTGTGAGTGCGCGCGCGCGTCTGCTTGTGCGCGCATGCTTGTGCGCGCATGCCTGTGTGTGTGTGTGTGTGTGTGTGTGTGTGTGTGTGTGTGTGTGTGTGTGTGTGTGTGTGTGTGTGTGTGTGTGCAAACTGCTTTTGTCGGACAAAACACGAACACTTTTGGGTTGATTATCTTGTTACTTGTCTTTAAGGACAAGGCCTACAAGCCTGTTCGGTGAATAGCAATCAATAAAGCGATCCAGTGTCTGCCCAAAAAAAGAATGGGTTCCCCTATTTAACATGCAAATAAGACCAAGGATAGTTCGACAGCCTTTTCAGCATGAAAATATAAAGCTTTCTTCTTTGTAAAAAGGTAGCGCCACTGATGTGACAGGTAACATCTTTTCGCCAAATATTCATACTGACTTAATTGATGTTTACCGACTGGCATTTGACAGAAGCATCGACAAAGGCTGGAGTTACATGTCTGAGGTCAGCCACCGGTCTCCAGTCTGGAATACCACTAGCAATTCATCAGAATGTCTCTATCAGCAGCAAATTCCTATAGCTTTATTGTCGTAAGCACAAAGAATTCTTCCGAGGTTCGGTGTGTTTAGGGCAGAGAGTATTATGGAAATATAGGCCTACCCTCTCTTTCCGTCCCCTTAGCCTTAATGTTGGGTGGACAGAGATACCTTTTTACGCCATAGAAAATCCCACCCAACGGGCGGTTCGATCTCACAACCGTCTGTTCTCCAGCCGAACACTGACTACTTCGCTGCTGGCCGCTCTCAAGAAGTCTCTAGATCATGGTTAACAATGAAGATAATTGGAAGAGAACGGTCAATAATGAAGATAATCGGAATCGATGAGATCTTGACGCCACTGTCATCCTCTGAAATATTTCTTCTGGTCTGGAATAGCTTTTCAGCCACGGTGATGTCTGTTCACAAATCCAGGTTACCATAGAAGATAGTCAGGATGCAGCTGTAAGGACACTGAGTGTTTCTCGCCAAAGACACCTTTCAAATGTGATTCTGCAAAGACACTGTGCTTGTTATTGTACCAGAAACAGGAGATGTGACCTTACAAAGAACACTGTCAGTGTGATTCTAAAAGGACGCTGAACTTGTGGTTCAACCATGACACTATATGTGATTCGACAAGGACACAGTGGATGTTTTACAAACACACTGTAAATGTGATTCTACAAGGACACTCTAAATGTGATTCTACAAGGACACTCTAAATGTGATTCTACAAGGACACTCTAATGTGATTCTACAAGGACACTCTAAATGTGATTCTGCAAGGACACTCTAAATGTGATTCTACAAGGACACTCTAAATGTTATTCTACAAGGACACTCTAAACGTGATTCTACAAGGACACTCTAAACGTGATTCTACAAGGACACTCTAAATGTGATTCTACAAGGACACTCTAAATGTAATTCTACAAGGACACTCTAAATGTGATTCTACAAGAACACTCTAAATGTGATTCTACAAGGACACTCTAAATGTAATTCTACAAGGACACTCTAAATGTGATTCTACAAGGACACTCTAAATGTGATTCTACAAAGACACTCTAAATGTGATTCTACAAGGACACTCTAAATGTACTTCTACAAAGACACTCTAAATGTGATTCTACAAGGACACTCTAAATGTGATTCTACAAGGACACTCTAAATGTGATTCTACAAAGACACTCTAAATGTGATTCTACAAGGACACTCTAAATGTGATTCTACAAGGACATTCTGATTGTGATTCTACAAGGACACTCTAAATGTGATTCACAAGGACACTCTAAATGTGATTCTGCAAGGACAATGTACTTGTAATTCTACCAGGACACCACATATTTTATTTTATAAGGACACTGCAGTTGCTGTTCTACGAGGGCATGGTAGTGTTATTTTATAAGGACACTGTAGATGTGGTTCTACAAGGACATTCTAAATGTGACTCTTCAAAGACACTCTAAATGTGATTCTGCAAGGACAATGTACTTGTAATTCTACCAGGGCAATACATATTTGATTCTATAAGGACACTGTAGTTGATGTTCTACGAGGGCACGGTAGTGTTATTTTACAAGGACACTGTAGATGTGATTTTACAAGGACATTCTAAATGTGACTCTTCAGGGACACTCTAAATGTGATTCTGCAAGGACACTGCACTTGTAATTCTACCAAGGCAATACATATTTTATTCTATAAGGACACTGTAGTTGCTGTTCTACGAGGGCACGGTAGTGTTATTTTACAAGGACACTGTAGATGTGATTCTACAAGGGACACTCTAAATGTGACTGTAACAAGGACACTCTAAATGTGATTTTACAAGGACACTGAAGATGTGATTCTGCAAGGACACTGTAAATGTAATATTCTACCAGGACATTACATATATTGATTCTATACGGACTCTGTAGTTGCTGCTCTAGGAGGACACTGTAGTGTCATTTTACAAGGACACTGTAGATGTGATTCTTCAAGGACATAGATGTACATCATAGGTGTGATCCTGAAGCATCGTGGATGTGATTCTGCAGGGACACTATTTATATCAAACTAAAGGCTTCATTCTACAAAGGCACGACTCTGCAAAGATATTGTAACGTGTTTCTTCAGTGACACTATCATTATGACTCTGCTACACAATATCCGTGTGATCGCAAAAAAAAACGCTCTGTGCATGTTTCTGCAAGAACATTACCAGAAAGCAGTGGCAGCAAGATCAAAACACTGATGGGGGGGGAGAAAATTTTCAATCTGCAGGCTATCATGCCGATTCATCGCTCCTGCAGCGCCAGTCGGTCGCAGCGTCAGATCTCCAGGGCTATGGGAAATTCGTGTTCTTCATTGCAATGCAGGAGCAGGACCCATTCATCTCAGGCGGGGCGTCATTAAGTGCGGTTGTCGATGCCAGAAGCGCGAGTCGTTCCCAAACAGTTGTAATCTTCTCTGTTGGCTGATTCCAATCGCCCTTCTCCCTGTTTTCTTCTTTCCGCTCTCCTGTGTTGTCGAAATTCACGCTCTTTCCTCCTCCAAAGAGAGAGAGAATGAGAGGGGAGAGAGAGAGAGAGAGAGAGAGAGAGAGAGAGAGAGAGACAGACAGACAGACAGACAGACAGACAGACAGACAGACAGACAGACAGACAGACAGACAGACACAGACAGACATAGACAGAAAGACAGACAGACGATAGACAGACAGACAGACAGACAGGCAAATAATCAGAAAGACAGACAGTTACTGGCAGACAGACAGACGAACAGACAGACAGACAGAGTGGCAAAAGGTGGTGTTACTCGACTCATGAAGAATTGTGCACATCGGCTGACATTAAATGCAAATTCAGTGCGAGAAACGGAAGCCAAGCGGAATAAGGGAGGCGTGTGTGTGTGTGTGTGTGTGTGTGTGTGTGTGTGTGTGTGTGTGTGTGTGTGTGTGTGTGTGTGTGTGTGTGTGTGTGTGTGTGGAGGGGGGTGTAAAGAGGGGAGGGATGGCAGGTGTGGAAATAGGGATGGGAGGAGGCGAGGGAAATAGCTGAGGAAAAATTATGAAATAAAGAGTAGGAGCAGAAGGGGTTAGAGGAAACGAAGATAAAACTGTAGTTAATAAGGCAATAAATCAAAGAGAAAGAGATGAAGTGAGAGAGAGAGAGAGAGAGAGAGAGAGAGAGAGGGAGTAACTGAGAGAGAGGAAGAGAGAGAGAGAGAGAGAGAGAGAGAGAGAGAGAGGGAGAGAGAGGGAGGGAGAAGAGGTAGGTGTATGTGTGTGTGTGTGTGTGTGTGTGTGTGTGTGTGTGTGTGTGTGTGTGTGTGTGTGTGTGTGTGTGCGCGCGCGCGCGCGCGCGCGTGTGTGTGTGTGTGTGTGTGTGTGGAGGAGATACCGCTAGAGGGCAAAACCATTGGAAGCAGTTACTTCGAGCGCAGGGAGAAGTGTTGTAGAGAAATTGGGAACTAAAACCAGACAGAGAGGAGGAGGCCTCTCCTAATCCCTGATGTCCATGCAAACTCTCAACATGTGCAGTGAAAGCTGACGCCATTAACCGGTAAAGCGCCCTCGTCGGTTGAGAACTCACTCTGACACAATTCCTTTCCTCAGCGGAAGTAGGTAGGACATAACCCATGCCGATAGGAAATGGAACAGTTTCATGGACATCCCGATACCACGTCAATTTTTTTTTCCCCTTATTTAGTTACTAGTGGCCGTGTCTCTGCTCTAGATAGGAACAAATGAGAAATATACCCACGTATCTGCTGGAGATGCAAACAAAAAGTGCAGAAACTATATCAATACAAAAAGAAAAGAAAAAACATGACAAAACGTCGAACGAAGACAATTAATGTTCCCATTACTGTTCATCACATTTTGAGAGAAAGAGAGAGTGAGAGAGACAGACAGACAGACAGACAGACAGACAGACAGACAGACAGACAGAGAGAGAGAGAGAGAGAGCATAATTTTTAATCCGTCCTGAAATCTCTGAGTGGTAGAAGCATGACAATTCTATTCTGATGTTTTCTGTTCTCACACATTTCTACACATGGCGAAAAACATGTTCCCATTCCATGTGTGTGTGTGTGTGTGTGTGTGTGTGTGTGTGTGTGTGTGTGTGTGTGTGTGTGTGTGTGTGTGTGTGTGTGTGTGTACTCTACGAATAACCCGTCTATGAGAGAGAGAGAGAGAGAGAGAGAGAGAGAGAGAGAGAGAGAGAGAGAGAGAGAGAGAAGATTAGCAGACAGAGAGAGATTGAAACAGAGGCGAATGCAGAGGAGTGTACTCAATGACATGGGAGCCTTTGGTGCCCAAGCGATACAACCGAGAAAACAGGAACAAATGATGCAGTAATAGATCACATACAATCATCCCGTTTACACATTAATTTCTATTATAGAATCTTCCGCTTTGATTTTTTTTCCCCATATTTTATTTGTATGTTGACGTGGCTCAGTTTGAAATAACAAACGGTAAGGCCATGATTTGTTATTTCTGTAAACTAGGAAGGTCGACAGTTCTGAAGTGCAATCCCGCTGTATTGGATGTTTTACTGCAGTCACATCTTCAAGTCTTGGAAGAGGTAAAGGTGACAGTCCGTGCAAGTGTCTACGTATAAAGCTTGATCACTAGAAAATTCCTCCTAATTGCCATCCACCCTTTTATGCCGCCAAGCAGCCTTACAGTCCAGAATCTGCTCTGTTGGAAGCAAATCAACAATTTCAAATCAACTGAAGCTGATGTGGTAGATTTGAACAAAACGTTCTTTTAGTGTTGATCTGAATAATCTTATCGAAATATTCACGCTGGCTGAAACCCAGAAAATCGAAAGACAGTCAAAAGCTGATTGTATCAATACAAGAGGAATGACTTTTTTTTTGCCATGTACATGAAAAAAATTAATCTCTAAAAAGGTGGGAGACATTTTTTTAACCCATGCGTTAAGATAACACGTCAGTATATGATGACACACAGTCCTGTGTCTTCACAGCTCGTCATCTTTTAGAAATGAAATTGAAAAATAAAGAACGGTGTTGTCTCTCCGTATCTTGTTTTTTATGGTCAGATATTTTTTTTATTTTTCTTTTTTTTTTTTTTTTCATCAAGAAGCTCCGTTTTATTTAAACAAAGGGCTCTCAATTTCTCGCTAG
>JADBJO010001608.1:277500-285000 GCA_016801955.1 Conus betulinus
TCTAATCCAATAGTAAGCTTCTTACTCAGATTATCTAACAGTTTCCAGCTCATCACGCATTTCTGGATTAAGATAGATACACGCTTCTTGGGGATAAACACTGAAGTTTCGTGTGAGCTTTCAGTCCTTTCTCATATGTAAAGACAGCAGACAGAACCGTTACATGTAGCTGAGGGAGTACGTCCTAAGTGTGGAAGTCGTTTAATCTCTCAGGGGGAGAGGAATGCTTGCTGTAGTCTTGCCCTCATCACCATGACCGACGCGACTGTGAAAGAGGTGGGGTGTGAACGGTGTCCGCATCTCAGTCTCCAGACTGTGGCATATCCCTCTTGTTATTTTGGGAGGCGAAGGGCTCGGGGGCGTTGGTTTAGTACGGGCACCCCTGGCTATAGTGTACAAATATGGTGATATAGGGCCGAGTCTGGCACCACTGTAATTGGTTCTCACTGTCCCGGAGAGGAGGCAGTAACAGGACTCTCCACTCAGCAAAACAGTGAGACGCCCTGTCTCATCCCCCCCCACTACTTCCCGCCATCCTCCTCCCTGCCTCTTTGTCTACTACTCTCCCACGTCGACTGGCATGGAAGTATTCAAAGATTCAAAGAAATCAGTATTTTTGTCAGAGAGGACTTCAATTAGAAATTAGCAATAAGATCTACATCAAGGAAGAAGACGGGAAATGTGTTATAAAGAGAGTAAATGACTTTACGTAATTTAGTAATCATACTCAGGGGTAACAGTGCCATTTGAAAGCAGCTACGAAATACTCTGTGAAATTGTCAACCTTTTCTTTCTCAACCATAGAAAACAATCTGTCGTTTCTACAAACCGATTTAGCTGAAGTACATGTTCACTATATGAAACAGAATGTTCCTGGATGGGAGGTCGTGGCTTCGATTCCCATCAGCCATGTTGGATTTTTCTGCCCGACCGGTTCCTACCCACAGTTGAGTTTGCACGGGCTCAGCTGGAAAGCTGGAACTACACAGTTGAGTTTCATCCCTGATTAGATGCTTCTGTGAGAGTATTGCTCAATTTCCTGACCAACTTGCAGGTGTCTGTACCTTTCGGGCCTGGCTGATGCCGGGGATATATTATGAAAGTAAGCGTAGTATATGTCATCGGATCGGAATGGAAATTTGTAGCATCATCTTATCATCATTCATTCTCATCTCTCAGCAAAAAAAATGTTTTTCAGGCGCGCTCTTTACGATGGAATCTCGAGACAACTGGGTAGGCAAATAGTTTATTTTCTAGAAACGTCCTTATGTGTGAATGGAGACCAATCTTTCTAGCATGTTGTCGGTTGCAGTTGTTGCTGCGGAAGAGATCGTACAGCGTAACAGACCTACTTCCTCATTTTCCTCTTCTTCTGAATGGCAACCGCTCTGTTCAGTCCCAAAAACTGTAGTCTGATGGTGCACGTGACTCCAGTTGAAACCTCTCAAAGATGGCATATTCCATGTTGACTGTACCTATGTAGCAGCTCTTGAGGTCGGGCCTTCAGCGCGTTCTTGACCTCACAAGAGATCTGCCTTAGGCAAGTTGCCTTCGCTTCAGCTGGCTGTCCCTACAGACGACATGACTGATCCTACTGTCTTCCATTCATATGTCATGTACCGCACTAAAATTGAACTGATTGGCTGTATGGCAGACAAATACTCTAACAAACAGACTTATCACCTGACTCACAAACACAGCGACAAGGTTACAATGCCAATTAAAAGACAGTGTTACTAGTCAACAAAAAACTATCAAACCTGGAAAGGACGTAGTGTCTGCCTGGTGAGCAGGGCACACTATCCACCTCTTGGCTTTACAGTGGTGCCAATCTCGAGGGTCGAGTGTAGGCCTGAGGTGGGGATGAGGGCATAAGCAGATTGAGCAGGTTGTTGCCCACATGCTCTAATGGCCAGTAAACTTAATCACCCTGACTGTTGGCCCATGCCAGGAACAGGAGAAAACTGTCCTCTCAGTGCGCCCACAAAAGTAGTGTGTAATCTATGACTCCTCACAGAGTATCGTCGCCTTGCCAGGGGAGGTGGTGGGAGGTTTTTCTCCACTGCCCCCCCCCCCCCCCCCCAACCCACCCTCCATGAACACATTGACGATTCACTGGACCATAGGAGTACAGACAGGAATGGATCTCAAACAACCATCGTGGCGAAGTGGTTAGCGTCGCGGACCCCCGGCTACAAGGTGGTGGGTTCGATTTCCATCAGAGTTATGTGGGATCTTTCTGCCCCGACCGCCTCCTTCCCAGAGTTGAGTTTGCTGCGGACTCAGTTGGGAAGACTGAGACCACACAGCTGAATGTCATCCACTAAAAGGATGCGTCCCTGAGAGCAGGGTGTTGCTCAAATTTTTTCCAACCAACAAAACCCCTCTTTCTTATTTACATATGACCCCCGCCCCACCTTTGCACGCACCGTATTCACAATGTCAGCCAGTTCACAACTCAGAGTTCCTGTGCCGCTCCTCTGGCTGTCGTCTTCTTGCCATTTTGCGCACCTTGCACGTGCAAATTCTTGGAATGTCATCGGTGTCGAATTGGGCCGGCCTACCCCCTATCCTGACTCTCTAATAGTTCCCCCCTCTCCCAGATAATATTTTTCCCTTCAATAAGGATGATGGTCGTAACCATAGTCGCTCTCTTGCTCTCTTGCCCTCTTCTCTGGCCTTTTTGAGATGCTGAGACAGTTGTTTACGTACGTACCTCCTTACACGAAAAGTGAAGTCCTCCCCAACAAACACGCCGCTGCCCTGCAACTTGCGCTTGGCCTTGAGAATCTTCTCTCTGTCCCTGAAGAAGGTGCAGCGGACGATGACAGGCGAGTCAGGCTTTCCATTCAGGCGATGCACTCTGTCAAACTGGACATCACCAGTCAAGTCCAGTTTGTCCACCAACAGGTCTCCAACGATGCCTTCACATTCCGCCTGCGTTTCTGTTGGTTTACGAGGGAGACCGTAGAAGATGAAATTGTTCCGCTTGGAACGTTCTTCCAGGTCGTCGTCTTTTCGTTCAACATCCAGCAGCCTCTTCCTCAGATCTTCGTTCTCACGACGAAGGTCTGTCACTTCTCCCTTCAGGGTCTGAATCTCTTCCTGCAAGCAGGCGAAGCCATCACTGATGTCCTTAATGTCGTTTTTTTTATTCCATCAACTTTATTGGACAGCTCCTGTAGCATGGACACCACGTCTCTTAGGGAAGGCAGCTCAACAGGCTGGGAGGTTGATGACTTGCTGGTCGAGGAGGTTGCTGCTTGCTCGGTGCTGGCTCTCCGGCTGTCTGAGCTCAAGCATGTCTGGCGGCAGCTGTCCTTTCGTGGTCCAGGATTTGGTTCAACGTCGCTGCACTGAAGTAATAAACTGCCCCAGAATAAGAAGGAGAGGAGGCAGCCTACGGTTACACCGTCCGACATTGTTTTAAGTTACAATGTCTTCAGGCGAATGGCCATGCTCGCTTCCACTCTCTTGAACATAAATGCAAGAAAAACTGGGAGAAAACATCCACATCTTGTCTTGAAATCTAGCTGTGCGGATGGAGTTGCACCTCATGAACGTCCTTGCTGGGTGAAACGTCAACTCACTTCCTGGATCCTTCGTAATTAACAAAAGAAACAGAACCAATTAACTTGCGTGTCGCACTAGTGATCGCTGCTCACAATGCCCCCCGAGAGAGAGAGAGAGAGAGAGAGAGAGAGAGAGAGAGAGAGAGAGTACAGACAGACAGACAGACAGACAGACAGACAGAGAGAGGTGGACAGGGGAAGTGGGAGGGAGAAAATGGTTAAATAAGCAAAAGAGAGAGAGAGAGAGAGAGAGAGAGAGAGAGAGAGAGAAAGGGTGGAGAGAGAGAGAGAGAGAGAGAGAGAGAATGAATGAATGAATGAATGAATGAATGAATGAATGAATGAATGATGGTTTATTGTGTTAAGCTTTACGAACCCAGAGAGAGAGGGGAGAGAGAGAGACGGAGACAGACAGAGAGAGAGGGAGGCGGAAGAAAGGCAAGTAAAGGATGGTTCGATGAGGATTTAACTAGAGAGAGAAAGAAAGAGAGAGGGGGGGGGGGAAGGAAGTAAGAAGAGAGAGAGAGAGAGAGAGAGAGAGAGAGTGAGAGAGAGGAGAAATGTTGTGTTAGTGACCTCATGAGACAGATCCAGAAGCATTTGAGAACCATGCATACCATCTGATATAAAGCGCACATCTTGAGGCAGAAACACAGGAGGGTTTGGACAGGCATGGGCGGTAAGGATTGGTGTGTGTGTGTGGGGGGGGTGACACCAAAGCAGAGAAAAGAAAAAAAAATGAATGGTTTGAAAATAATGGGGTGAAAGTAAGGAAGATGGAACTGTGTGAATAAGGCAATAAACCAAATGAGAGAGATAGAGGGAGGAGGGGGAGAGGGAGGGAGAGAGGGAGGAGAGAGAAAGAGAATGGGGAGGGGTAGGGGAGAGAAAAAAGCGAGAGAGAGAGACGGGATGAGAGAGAGAGGAGAGAGAGAGAGAGAGAGAGAGAGAGAGAGAGAGAGAGAGAGAGAGAAGCAGTCAGACAGACAGACCGAGGCGGACAGAGAGACAGAGACAGAAACAGATATAGAGATACAGGCAGACAGACAGACAGACAGACAGACAGACAAACAGACGGTCTGGCAGACAGACAGACAGATAGATAGAGGCACAGACAGACAGACAGAGACAGACAGACAGACAGACAGAGACAGACAGACAGACAGACAGACAGAAAGGAAATAGAAAGGGACAAGTGATAAGCATGATAAACTTCTACACACACAGAAAGAAAGAAAGAAAGAAAAGAAAGACAGACAGACAGACAGACAGACAGACAGAGAGACGTAGAGTGGACACGCCCAGAACGAACAAAGGAATGACTGTGTGCAAGAAATAAAACGAAAGAGAAGTACAGACTCTCTTTCCTCATGACGTCAGTACACATTCTCAGTATGCGCAAGAAAAGCTGGTGTCATTTTCTTTCGTTGGTCAAACTTCGCTGGTCGGCTGAGAACTCACACTGGCACAGTCCATTTGATCAGCAAAAGCTGATCGACTGATCCATATTAATGTCCAATGAACCAGCTTCGAGAACATCCCATGAACAGAGAGAGAGAGAGAGAGAGAGAGAGAGAGAGATTAGTAGATAGACAAAGACTGAGACGGACAGAGAAGTATGAGAAAACAAAGAGATGGGGCGTAAACACAGCAACATGGTATTCTACGGTATCGGGGCAATATTTCTGAAAGTACAGCAACAAATGTCGCTTTTTTCAGTATTTCATTTCAATCATATATTGATGAGACTGCTATTAGACTTCTCTTTCAAGAAACTATGGCGCTCAGACAACATGTAAGATCGTTGTCCTTTGTATTTCTGTAGGATGTGTATTTCTGTAGGGACATTAATGGATTGCAGTGACAAGACGACCATAAGATGAATTATTCCATAGTGTAGCTCTACCTGGTCTTTTACTGAAGACAAAATGTTCAGGTTTTGGATGAGGTGTCACTGCTTTGCATAAGTGTCTATGTGCATTACCCAGAGAATTCCCTCATGATTGCTGTTCACCACTTCGTAACCCAAAACAGCCTGAGTAAAGTCCAAGGGTTTTTGCTTTAATGGGGGTGTATCCAGAAGTTGATGTGGACTTGTAAAAGAAATAATTTTAGTGCTGCCTATTCGTGTTGGCTGAAAATCATACAGCACAAAATGTATGAAAGAATTGCTACTTTGGCACGTACATGAGAAATCGTTTGATCTTTGAGACTAAGAAGGTTTTTTTTAGATTAATAGATAGATGAATAAGTATATAGGTTTCTGGATTCTGGATTCGACATTAGAAAAGTAGTTACAGACTCAGAATCAAAATTTACTTGGAGAATATTTGGACAGGGTCGCCCTCCTGTCTTCTTCAGCTCACTGTTGCTGTTGTGGCAGCGAGGCCTGGTGGGACGACTGTTGTGTGGGGGTGAACGGTTGTCAGGATCTGATTGTAGATGGGGGGAAGTTCAAAGCCTTGATCTCTGTTCAGGGCTGGGGCGTCTGGTCTTAAATTTGATGGCTTCTTTAACTTTTTTTTTTACGCCAAGTACGTTTTTGATTCTGAGTTTGTAACTACGTTTCTAATAGATAGATAGATAGATTGATAGATAGACGGATAGAGAGAGAGAGAAAGAGAGAGAGAGAAAGAAAGATAGATAGATGTGTGTGTTTTGTGTGTGTGTGTGTGTGTGTGTGTGTGTGTGTGTGTGTGTGTGTGTGTGTGTGTGTGCAATACCATGGTCAGACCATAATTGTTTAAATGATAACATCAGACGATGGAGGTAGAGCGCTGATCGCCTGAAATAGAAAAGAATGACACCTGTGATTCTACAGTGACACTGTAGATGTGACTCTGAGAGGGTGTTGTGCACGTGACTGCACGAGGATACCATAGGTGTGACTCGAAGAGGACACTCTAAATGTGAATCAACAAAGACAGCGTACATAAGGACAGTGTAGCTCGACAAGAACAATGCATGTACTGCTGCAATAACACCATATGTGTTATTCTACAGGGACAGTAAAATGGACTGCGGTGACAAGACGACTAAACACACTGATGGAGAGAAGAAGTTCAACCTGTAGACCATCACATCAGCCCATCGCCCTGAAACATCCACCAATCTCAGGGTCTGATCTCCACAGCTATGGCCAATTCATGTCCTTCAAAGATGAATCTTCATTGTCACCCAGGACTAGAACCCATGAATTCCTAGCCTAGCGTCATTAAGTGCAGTTATCGACGTCGGAAGGCTGGTGGTTCCCAAATGGTTAGAATCTACTCAGATAGGGGTGATTAAGATTTCAACACCCGCACAGCCTCTCTCCTGTCCTGCTTTTTTCTCCCAGGAGTAAATGTTAGAGAAAAAAAAAAAAGGGAGGGGTGTGATAGTTAAAGGGACGTAGGGAGGGGATATCAGAGAGTAGATGAACGAAAGTTAAGGAAGGAGGGGAGAGAGAGAGAGAGAGAGAGAGAGAGAGAGAGAAGAGAGAGAGAGAGAGAGAGAGAGAGAGTGAGGAGAGTGGATGAGAGAGAGAGAGGCAGGAAGAGAGATTGATAGACAGACAGACAGACAGACAGGTGGACAGAAATGCAGGCAGAGAGGAGAGGAGGGGGAAGCAGAGAAGGGAGAGGATATAATAGAAGAAGAAGAAGAAGAAGTACAACAGAACAAGAACAAGAACAAGAAGAACAAGAACAAGAATAAGAACAAGAACAAGAACAAGAACAAGAAGAAACTGAAGTGGAAGCGTTTAGTACGAACAAGAAAAGACCTGTGGAAGAGAAAGCAAGAAGTAATACAAGAAAGAGCGGGAGCTGATGTCATTTCCTTTAACTGGCCATGACTACTGCCAAAGAGCAACTTACCTCTAAAATGATCTGCTGCAAGGACATAAGCCTCGAGCATTATCCTTTAACTGGCCTAACACTGCTCGTCA
>JADBJO010001608.1:290000-295000 GCA_016801955.1 Conus betulinus
TGTTCCTCATTGATGTGTTCCTCATTGATGTGTCCTTCATTCATGTGTCCTTCATTGATGTGTTCCTCATTGATGTGTTCCTGATTGATGTGTCCTTCATTGATGTGTCCTTCACTGATGTGTTCCTCATTGATGTGTCCTTCATTGATGTATCCTTCATTGATGTGTCCTTCATTGATGTGTTCCTCTTTGATGTGTCCTTCATTGATGTGTCCTTCATTGATGTGTTCCTCATTGATGTGTTCCTCACTGATGTGTCCTTCATTGATGTGTCCTTCATTGATGTGTCCTCATTGATGTGTTCCTCATTGATGTGTCCTTCATTCATGTGTCCTTCATTGATGTGTTCCTCATTGATGTGTTCCTGATTGATGTGTCCTTCATTGATGTGTCCTTCACTGATGTGTTCCTCATTGATGTGTCCTTCATTGATGTATCCTTCATTGATGTGTCCTTCATTGATGTGTTCCTCTTTGATGTGTCCTTCATTGATGTGTCCTTCATTGATGTGTTCCTCATTGATGTGTCCTCACTCACTGATGTGTTCCTCATTGATGTGTCCTTCATTGATGTGTTCCTCATTGATGTGTTCCTCATTGATGTGTCCTTCATTGATGTGTCCTTCATTGATGTGTTCCTCATTGATGTGTCCTTCATTGATGTGTCCTTCATTGATGTGTCCTTCATTGATGTGTTCCTTCATTGATGTGTTCCTCATTGATGTGTCCTCATTGATGTGTCCTTCATTGATGTGTTCCTTCATTGATGTGTTTCTCATTGATGTGTTCTTCCTCACTGATGTGTTCTTCATTGATGTGTTCCTCATCGATGTGTTCCTCATTGATGTGTTCCTCATTGATGTGTCCTTCGTTGATGTGTCCTTCATTGATGTATTCCTCACTGATGTGTCCTTCATTGATGTCTTCCTCACTGATGTGTTCTTCATTGATGTCTTCCTCACTGATGTGTTCTTCATTGATGTGTCCTTCATTGATGTGTCCTTCATTGATGTGTCCTTCATTGATGTGTCCTTCATTGTTGTGTTCCTCAATGATGTGTCCTTCATTGATGTGTTCTTCATTGATGTGTCCTTCATGATGATGATGTGTCCTTCATTGATGTGTTCCTCACTGATGTGTTCTTCATTGATGTGTTTCCTCACTGATGTGTTCTTCATTGATGTCTTCCTCCTCACTGATATATCCTTCATTGATGAGTTCTTCAATGATGTGTTCTTCATTGATGTGTTTCCTCACTGATGTGTTCTTCATTGATGTGTTCCTCACTGATGTGGTCTCCATTATTGTAGACTTCACTGACCTGTTGTTCATTGATGTGTTCATCGAACTATTCTTCACTGACGTGCTCTTCACTGATGTGCTCATCATTACTGTGAATTGTGATCATCTTGGCATTTTTCGGAGCAGAGCCCACTCACATTATGCCAGGCGTCATTAAGTGCGGTGGTCGATGCCAGAGGGCTGGCGGTTCTCAAATAGTTATAATCCTCTCAGATAGCTGATGATTACGATTCCAACACACACACACCACACACACACACACACACACACACACACACACACACACACACACACACACGCACGCACGCACGCACGCACGCACGCACGCACGCACGCACACACACACACACACACACGTATACGCATGCACACACACACACACACACACACACACACACACACACACACACACACACACACACACACACACACACACGGACAGAAAGACAGACAGACAGACAGACAGGGACGGGGGGAGAGGGAAAGGAGAGAAAATAAATGATGAGGGCTGAGAGAGAGAGTCAGACAGACAGATAAACAGGCAGAGGGAGGAAGGCAGGGAGTAGAGAGAGAGAGAGAGAGAGAGAGAGAGAGAGAGAGAGAGAGAAGAGAGAGAGAGAGAGAGAGAGAGAGAGAGAGAGAGAGATCAGAGAGAGAGAGAGAATGTAGAAATTAGGGTTCATCGAGACAGATAAACAGAGAAAGAGTGAGGGGGGAGATGAGGGGGGGGGGGGCGGGACGAAAGAACGGATAAATGAGGGTTAGGCTAGCAAAACGTGTGAGCGAGCAGGAGAGACAGGCAGACAGGCAGACCGACAGATAGACAGAGGGAGAGAGAGACAGAGAGAAGAGAGAGAGAGACAGAGATACAGAGGGACACACACAGACAGAGGGGAAGGACGAGGAAGGGAGGTAGAGTTCGAAGAAGAGAGAGAGAGAGAGAGAGAGAGAGAGAGAGAGAGAGAGAGAGAGAGAGAGAGAGAGAGAGAGAGAGAGAAGAGAGAGGAAGAAAACAGACAGAAAAAAAAAGGAAAAAAGAAAATGGATGTATGAGGGTTTTGCAAGCGAATTTGCGAGCGAGCGATCTAGAGAGAGAGAAGAGAGAGAGAGAGAGAGAGAGAGACGCGTTATTAATCACCTCATGAAGCAGATCAAGAGGCAACTGTAAAATTAAATGCAAATCTGGTGGGAGAAACAGAAAGCCAAGAGAACGTGGGTGGACAAGGGAACTGAAGTAGGACGGGTGGGGTGTTGCGGGGGGGGGGGGGGGGGGGGGGGGGGGGGGGGGGGAGGGGGAAATTAAGTAGGAAAGACTGAAAAAAAAGAATCGAAGGGAACGGGAAGAAATTAGAAAGAATGAAGATAGAACTGTTATCAATAAGGCAAGACTTTAAAACGAGAGAGAGAGAGAGAGAGAGAGAGAGAGAGAGAGAGAGAGAGAGAGAGAGAGAGAGAGAGAGAGTTTTGGTAGAGGTACGGTGCACGTACAAAAAAAAGATAGAAATAAAAAAGGAAACAAATGGAACGAAATCGGTCAGGACGAACAAAAAGAGAACTGTGCCAGAGAAAATACGAAATAAAACAACAGAGAAAGCGAGACTGTCTTAATCAATGACGTCGATCCGCACTCTCTACATGCGCTACGCAATAACAGCTGACGTAACTTCCTTTAAATGGCTGAACGCCGCTCGTCACTAGAGAATTCACACTGTCACAATTCATGTTATCATCACAGGCTGATCGACTGCGATCAATGTCGAGAGCAAATGAATCCGCTTCCATTTGCATCCCAATACCTCATTAACTATTAGAGTTGCCAATAAATCGGGAAAAAAAAATGCAATCAAATAGCTACTTGAGATTTGAACAATTAGTGTGGAAAGTATAACAAAACAAATATTCATTGACAAAAAGGATCAAAAACAAAACTTCGAATTCCCATTCATTATAATCATTTCAAAAGACGTGCACATGCATACAAGAGAGAGAGAGAGAGAGAGAGAGAGAGAGACCAACAGAGAGAGAGACAGAGTCGCATAAGAAGATAGAGAAGGAAGTTTATTTCAATAGCATGGTATTAAAGCAAACCAATCAAGACGACTGTTCAACAACAATAAATAATGGCCACTTCATAGATCATAGATATTCATCTTATTTACTGAGTTATTCCTGTCTCAAGATCTCAGTGTGTCAGTGTGTGTGTGTGTGTGTGTGTGTGTGTGTGTGTGCGTGCGTGCGTGTGTGTGTGTGTGTGTGTGTGTGTGTGTGTGTGTGTGTGTGTGTACTGTAATACAATACAGTATGTAATACAACACAATGAATCTATTACAAAAAAAATAATGAACATATAACAGTAAGTATATGGTAGAATGAAAGTATCACAATTCAATACAATAAACATATTACAAAAAAAAAAATTGAAATAATTCCAGTGAAGTGCAGTATGTTGATTGAATATGCTAAAATGTCATGGTGTACAATTACTACTGTACAATACAATTCAATGAGCATATTGCACTATTGTTTAATATATATATATATATATATATATATATATATATATATAGAGATATATAGAGATATAGAGATAGAGAGAGAGAGAGCATACAATAGTCTAAACATCAACTTTCCAGCGGAAAAGAACACTAAACAACCACAATCCAAGTCACGAAATAAAGATGTGAAAGTTGGAGTCATACGGTTGCAAGAACCAGTAGAGACATAAGAGCACACCGCCTCCAGAGAATGCAACTCGGTGCCTCCCATTAATGGCAAAGAGACGGACCTTGAAAGCGCTCCCCCGAGGCAGTATGTGTCGAGGTCACTTTTCTCATGGACGTACTCCTTCGAAGCTGTAATGAATCAAATACAGTGAAAACGTTTTATCGTGTGACGTAACCTTTAAATTCTCAGCTCAGAGAGAGAGAGAGAGACAGAGACACAGAGAGAGAGAGAGAGAGAGAGAGAGAGAGAGAGAGAGAGTGAGTGAGAGAGAGAGGGAGAGGAGAGAGAGAGAGACGGGGAAGGGGGCTCTGTCGTGGTATACAATACCCTGGAGATTTCAACTTGTGTCTGGAACAGCTTTAAACAGAAAATGGGTTGCAGAACTACGGATGTTGATAGAATCTCTCTCTCTCTCTCTCTCTCTCTCTCTCTCTCTCTCTCTCTCTCTCTCTCTCTCTCTCTCTCTCTCTCTCTCTCTCTTTCCTGTAGGTCCATCTCATTCATGATTGTATCACTATGGAAACACAGACGTGGCCCTGGCTATGAATTCCCTACAGAATACCTTCAGGTTGCAATAATCTAACAAAGTGTTTCCCCACGTTGCCTGACAGTCATAAAGCGTTTATGCCTCTTGGCATCAGCGGCACAATGGGGGGGGGGGGGGGGGGGGGGGATGCACAAGAATATCATCTGGCGTTCGTTTGTGAAAACAAGAATGTCTGGCTTTCGCTTGTGTAACAGGAATGCCTGGCTTTTGTTTGTGTCACATGAATGCCTGGCTTTTGTTTTTGTCACAAAATGCCTATCTTTTGTTTGTGTTTGAATGCCTGGCTTTTTGGTGTCACATGTGCCTGGCTTTTGTTTGTGTCTAACAAGAATGCCTGGCTTTTGTTGTTCACATGAATGGCACAAGAATGTCTGGCTTTTGTTTGTGGCACAAGAATGTCTGGCTTTTGGTTATGGCACAAGAATGTC
>JADBJO010001608.1:312500-315000 GCA_016801955.1 Conus betulinus
AATGGATGCATTCCTGAGAGCGTTGCTCAAATTTTCTGACCAACACAGCAGGTGTCTGTATCTCCCGGGCCTGGTTGACGCCGGGATATATTATGAAAGGAAGCGTAGAGTACAGCCCTGTCATGCAGTCTCAGACCAGAATGGAATTCCTTACTATCTTCTTCATCATCCTCATTCTCATCGATCAGCATAAAAAAGGTCTCAAATTCTGTGGCCCTTCATGCCCTGCTCTCATGGTGATCTCAGTTTGGATGTTATCTCCACGTCTGTGGCCTTGGTTTTATTCCGTCGGGGTCACCGGTCTCGGCGAGTCCATGGGTGCTGTCGTTGGATTGACGTTGTGGCGCCCTCCGAAGGAAGAGCACACTCACGCCGGCTCCGCGATTAAGCAATTATTGTCGTCAGTAGGAGGCTTAGTAGGTGGTGTCCTGCGTATATTGGATAAGAACAGGCGCCACTCAGCACCACCGAAATGGCTCGGCAGCAGTGCAGTGTCCTCTGATGGATTGCTTCTTGACGACTTGATATTGACTCCTCCCTGTGGATTGCCGGTGCTGGGGCTGCGGCGTGATTGACCGGGCTGTGGCTGTGGATGGGGTGTCGGAATGAGCAGCGTGGGTGCACTGCCACTGAGGTGGCACTGAAGATGGGACAGCAAAACAAAAAAATGTACTACTACTTCTACCTACTACCACCTATTACCACCACCATCACCACTGCTGCTGCTGCTGCTGCTGCTGCTGCTTCTCCTCCTCCTCCTCTCCTCCTCCTCCTCCTACTACTACTACTACTACTACTACTACTATTACTACTACTACTACTATGGTTGTTACTGCTGCTGATACTACTACTACTGCTTCTGCCACAGCTACTGCTGCTGCTGTTGCTGCTGCTGCTGCTACTACTACTACTACTACTACTACTACTGCTACTGCTGCTGCTGCTGCTGATGATGCTACTGCTGCTGCTGCTGCTGCTGCTGCTGCTGCTGCTGCTGCTGCTGCTGCTGATGATGATGATGATGATGATGATGATGATGATGATGCTACTGCTGCTGTGCTGCTACTGCTGCTGTGCTGCTACTACTATTACTGCTACTACTGCTATGTAGCAGCTTAATTATATATATGGATCATATTTCTACGCTGCTGTTGCTACTGCTGCTAAATCGTTTTCCTGGAGGGCATATTTCCACTACATCTCCAGTTTGATTTCAGATCATGTTTTCAGTGGTGGGTTCTGTGGGGTTACGGTCAGCATATCTGTCAGACGTCTGTGACAGAGCATCTCAGTACACCAGAACTACAAATCTGTCCGTTTATGAATACGTTCCCCAAATTTCCTTAAGTTTGTATTTAAAAAAAAAATGACCTCAGAAACTCTCACCAAGGATAGGGTGTGGGGTGTAACGGGAAACCACATGTTGCACAGCATACTTCAGTTCAAAAGTGTATCTTACTATGACACGAATATACACAACCGCTCTTTTTCTATCTTTGCCAGTCATAATAATTATCCGAATGTATTTGCATTTATGTTTGTAAGGCTGCAAAAATAGGTCTTGCCGCATCTTGAGGGGGTGCGGGTTGGGGCAGTTACGTACATCCAAGCTCTTGATATACATTTACAGAACATGACAAATACACTGCTGTGCTGATGTTATATTTCAGCATTGCTGTTAAACGTATATATTTGAGTTTACATTCATTCGTTTAGTTAATAACATATCTATCTATCTGTCTATCTATCTATCTATCTATCTATCTATCTATCTATCTATCTATCTATCTATCTATCTATCTATCTATCTATCTATCTATCTATCTGTCTGTCTGTCTATCGAATTATTTATTTATTTGTTTATTTATTTATCTATTTTAACTACATTCTTTGTTGTTACCCTTTCTTTGTTTTTCTCGCTTTATCTTGCTGTGGCTGGTCATTTATCTGTTTACTCGTTTCTGTGTTATTTTCCTTTCTTCGTTTTTGTCGCTTTATTTTGCTGTTGCTGGGGATTTCTTATGTTTATATGTGAGTTTGCTCATTTTGTGTATGAATCAAGACGGATCTAGAACAGCACAGACAGCACGGGGAGGGGAAGGTGGGGGGGGGGGGGGGATCAAACAGACCAAACAAAATAAACCATACAAAATCGTAGCGTCCGAAGTTGCTGAGGCTCATCCCTGCTCCTTAACGTTTGGCAAGTGTGCAGACACCTTCCCCAGACAACCAGAAAGGCCTTCGCCTGTTGAGGAGGAGGAGGGAGGCGGAGGAGGGGAGAAGTGACAGCAAACGTCACAGAAATACTTGTCACACGGACAGTGAGTATGTGGGCTACCCATCATCTGTAGGCAGGAAATAGTGAGGGAGAGAGAGGAGAATGACTAGTGAGGGAGAGAGAGGAGTATGACTAGTGAGGGAGAGAGAGGAGTATGACTAGTGAGGGAGAGAGAGAGGAGTATTACTAGTGAGGGGGAGAGAGAGAGAGAGAGGGAGCAGT
>JADBJO010001608.1:320000-322500 GCA_016801955.1 Conus betulinus
ACAGACAGACAGAAAGACAGAAGTAGATAGATAGATAGATAGACAGACAGACAGACAGACGGACAGACAGACAGACAGATGATAGCTAGATAGATTGATTGGTTGATAGATTGATTGATTGATTGATTGATTGACTATTTACTAGATAGATAGAGATAGATAGATAGATAGATAGATAGATAGATAGATAGACAGATAAAACACTAGCTCAATAAATAGAGAGAGTGAAGGAGAGACAGACAGACAGAGAGAAGGGCAGATAGACAGACATAAAAGTAGATAGATAGATAGATAGATAGATAGATAGATAGATAGATAGATAGACAGACAGATAGGTTGAAATACTGACAGACAGGCAGACAGACAGGAGGCAGAAACAGACAGACAGACAGGCAGACACACAGACAGAGACAGACACACAGACAGAGAGGTCAAGGACAGTCAGGCTTCTGGCGATGGGCGGCTACTAGCTGCGGCATTTTTTTTTTTTTTTCCCTGTAGACCGGTCACGGCAGGTCACACCACACCGCACTGGAGAGCCCTGGTGGGGGTGATGGGAGTGTAGGCGGGGAGAAGCGGCGGCGGGGGGGGGGGGGGGAGGAGGGGGGAAGAGGGGAGAGGGGGGGGGGAGGGGGCATACGTGACACAGCGGATGCAGAGGCGGATGAACTATTGGAAGAACGGACTCATGCATGAGTAGAACTGTCTCTCAGGGACCAGCCTCCACAACTGTATCAATGACCTAATGCATTTCCCTTTCAGATGGGGCAGGATAGGAATAGGAGTTTCCCCCTGGGGATATAGAAAGATATCTATCAGCCACAACCATGTCATTGAGAGATTCAATTTTTTTTCAAACAACAGTCATGAAAATATTGCTACCGACTTCAGATAGATGGATAGACAAACAGACAGATGCATATGTGCATACATACATACATACATACATGCATGCATACATACATAGATACATATCTCTCAGTATATGTATATTGAGAGAAACAGAAAGACAGACACACAGATAGACAGACACACGCACAGACAGACAGACAGACAGACGCAGACAGAAAGACAGACACAGGGACAGACACAGACAGACAGAAAACTTGGAGAGAGAGAGAGAGAGAGAGAGAGAGAGAGAGAGAGAGAGAGAGAGAGAGAGAGAGAAACAGAATCAGGGGGGACAGATAGACAGACAGACAAAGAGAAACAGGCAAAGTGACAGACAGATAGACAGACGGAGACAGACAGACAGACAGACAGAGATCAAGGACAGTCAGCTTTCTGGTGGTGGGCGCCCAGTACTTGTGACCTTTTCTCTGTTGGCTGGTCACGATAGGCCACACCACACAGCAGTGGAGACCTCTGGCGGAGAGCGATGGGGAGGGGAGGGGAGGGGAGGGGGAGAGAGGTGGCATAGGTGACACAGCGGAGACAAAGACTCGTGAAACTATTGGAAGGACGGTCTTAGGCACAAAAATAAATGTCTCTCTGGGACCGGTCTCCCCAACTGTATCAGTGACATAACGAATTTCCCTTCCAGGTGGGCAGAGCAGGGATGGGAGATTCCGTGAGGATATGGCACCATGTCATTGAGAGCTTTCATTCTTTTCGAACAACAGTCCTGCAATATCGCTTTTGACTTTGGTTAGATGGGTAGACAGACAGACAGACAGACACAGACAGGCAGACACAGACAGCCAGACAGTCAGGCAGACTGATACATAGAAACAGACAATGGATAGACTGATGGTGGACAGATGGATTGACAAACAGACTGACAGACAAACCAACTGACAGATAGATAGATAGATAGATAGATAGATAGATAGATAGATAGATAGATAGATAGATAGATAGATAGATAGACAAATAGACAAATAGACAAATAGATAGATATTTATATAGTCACATGATACCGATGATGATGTTAAAGATAATGAGGAGAAAGAGGAAGAGGAGGAGCAGGAGGAGGAGGAGCAGCAAGAGAAGGTGTCTATTCCTTTTTTTTGCATAAACGCCACCATGTTTGTTTTATCAGGGATCGGGTTACTTCCCTGTTGTTGCACCTGACATATCCACTCTTCCATCAAACACTCCCTCCTCTCCCCCTGCAAATCTCCCAACAAGACACATGCGTAAACTTCCAAAACTTGAATAGATTTAAAGGAATAAATGCATGAATGAATAGAAAGAGCATGAAACTGATAGAAGAATAAAACAAAGAAACACAGCCAGTAAAAGATTTGAAGCATAAAGAGAAGTTCATTCTAATAAAAAAAAATCAATGCATGAAATATTGAAATATCCATTAAGAACTGGTGTTATTTTCGGAAAAGGGTCTTACTTGTGCTTTCCGTGTGTGTGTGTGTGTGTGTGTGTGTGTGTGTGTGTGTGTGTGTGTGTGTGTGTGTGTGTGTGTGTGTGTGTGTGTGTGTGTGTGTGTGTGTGTGTGTGCATATTCAATACGTTCTTGTCCCCCGCATCTGATGACCTCTTC
>JADBJO010001608.1:327500-335000 GCA_016801955.1 Conus betulinus
TCTGTACTGTTTTGGCTACAAGCAATCGATTAGGGAAGAAGTGGGTGACATGGGAAACACATGCATCACTGACTAAATGATTATCTGTATTGATTCCTAGCACTTAATCTTATCTATATCTAAGTGAGTTAAAGAGAGAGAGAGAGAGAGAGAGAGAGAGAGAGAGAGAGAGAGTACATGCATGCGTACATGTGTGGGTGTGCTTTGTACGCGCGATCGTGCGTATATCTGTTTGTGTTGGGGGATCCTAATTTGATTTTGCTTCCTTGTTCAGTGTGTTTGCGGCTGCAGCGAAGACACCGGAAAAGGGGAGGAAAACCAAATAAGCCCTCTTGTTCTCAATGCATTGCAGGTTGTCCACTGAGCGCAGTCCAATAAACCTGACCTTTTTAAACGGACAGTGGCGGTCTATCATCGGACTAATGATCATGTCGTGTGTTTGCATGATGATGACTGCTAGTATCATCCGAACTTCAGAACTTCCTCCACTGGATTGATGTAGTAGAGTTTCTCTGCTGACCGACAAGACCAGTACTCTTGTGGCCCTGAAGCGGCTGGGGCGGAGATGCAGACAGAGCGGGAGTGTTTGCACTACATTCTTCCGTTGCCGACCTTCCTCATCCACTGTCTCTGACCCGGAAACCTCAAACACAGCAACGGACTGCTCTGGATGCTGACTTCGTTCGTTATCCTCAGTTCCTCTTCTGGACGTCCCAAAGGCAGCCATGAAGGTTTTCGATGTTGACTTCCTTCATTATCCTCCGTCTTTCTACTGGACGTCTCAAAAACAGCCATGACTGTTCTTGATGACGAGTTTGCTTCATCATGTTCAGTCTCTCTTCTTCTGGACGCCACAAAGCCACAGCCACGATTGTTCTCGATGCATGCTAGCCTTCTCCACCATCCTCAGTCTCTCTCTCCCCCCCTGGAAGCCGCAAAGGCAGCTACGACTGTACAATGTCTTTTCACCCTCCCTCTCAGAATTCCATCTCTCTTCCGCCACCAGCCTTCCTTCCCACTCCACTCTTACTCTTCATCCCATATACACACAATTACATCCAAATAGGAACGAAATCACTGAAAGTTCTGCAAAAATCAAATACACTCAGTATGCGGTAAAACACATCAGTAAAAAAAAAAAAAAAAAGCACAGTCACACATAAGCACGCTCATCCTCTCTATCCAGCCCGCGCATGCCCACTCAAGCAGTCAGTCACACGAACAATCAACGTCATTGCTGACCTGGTCTGCACTGAAATGCTGCAAGAAAATATTGATTTTTCTGCATCGTCATGACTTCTCTGTTAGTTTGGCCTGAATGCATGAAATAAGAATCAATTTGCATTCAGTTTCTCAGTCCCTTCTTTAGCCTAGTCTGAAATTCAAAAAGGAAAACGGCTAGCTTCATTTCATTTCTTTGGTCTGTTGTTAGTTTGGCCCAAACGGTTGACATAAAGGCTTGTCTCCCTTCATTCTCTTTACTCACACAACTTTCGTTCATTCGTTTCTGCATTATTAATATAAAAAATAACTTTTTTTTTTACACATGTTCCCTTCCCTCCTACCTCACACCACGTATCCCAATTTAAAAACCCTCATAAATGCTACATGAGGTATGAACATCTCTAAACATCATTTTACCAGAGCGCGATTCAAGTTTAAAATAATCAGTATTCCTTAATCACTTATCCAATCATACAGTTTTCCGTAAGGGATTTACTTTGGATTTCCAATACGCAGTGTCCTCCGATGACAGCATAGATATGTTCACTTTTGTTCAAATAGCATGAAGCAATCTAAATGTTAAATGTCGAATGAAGATGTGCCTTTGAGTTCAGTGTTTTGATCCCCTTAAAAGTGGATTGTGTAGACGCAGCTAGTCATGAGTATTTTTTTTCAGCCGACGCCCTTCCGCACTCTCAGTGTCTCGTACGTAATATTACACACACACACACACACATACCCCACACGCGCGCGCGCGCGCACGCACACACACACACACACACACACGCACGCACAGAGAGAGAGAGAGAGAGAGAGAGAGAGAGGGAGAGAGAGAGAGAGAGAGAGAGAGAGAGAGAGAGAGAGAGAGAGAGAGAGAGAATGAATCCGCCAATACGGCAAACGTAAATCCGTTCATGTGTCAAACGGTACATTTCACACTAGCGGCAGTCTGCGGAGCCAAAGTCGATTATTTCCCACCGAAAATAAAGAATGATGGGAGACGGATGATGAATGATGGGAAGCGTAGTTATGGGAAAAATGTCATGATCGGGCTGTGAAACCTTGCGCATCATTACCTCCAGATTCCCTCTAGCAGCAGGGGATGGAAAGGTTCCACCATCCCCCTTCGAGTGGCATCTATCAGGGTGCGTCAGAGTTGAACCAAGGTATACCCATCATCGTAGAATACATATAGAAAAACCTTGAACACAAAATGTTCAAATATTCCACGGATGTAAATCCCAAACACTATTACTGGTTCCAGCACTTTTAGCCCGAAAACTGACGGAACTGTACAAATCGTGTTCGTGTACGGTTTACACTTGTCCAGCGCCTAATATTTGCTCACTTGAACCTATCTCACTCATCATTTTCGGGAGATAGGAAGAGTGTGAATTTGTTGTTACACCTTCGGTACCTAATCTTTATCTAGTGGCATAAAAACGTGTCTGGACCACAGCTGATGTCTGTTTTCTACCACTACATGAATTAATTTTTAGATTTATTTTCAAATACTCTTCTTTACCATACCAACGTTTGCAAAAGCTTTCATGCTTCTATAGAAACAACAATATTACAATTATTGTGAGTGCTGCTGTCGTTCCTGCTGCTGCTGCTTCCACTACAACTACTACTATTACTACTACTACTACTGCTACTACCATCACCGCCACTGCTGCTACTTCTACTGTTGCTGCCGCTACTGCTGCTTCTACTACAACTACAACTACTACTACTGCTGCTGCTGCTGCTGCTCCTCCTCCTCCTCCTCCTTCTACTTCTATTACTTTGCTCTTAGTAATGCTATTATTGCTGCTGCTGCTGCTGCTGCTTGTACTACCACTACGACGACGACGACGACACGACTACGATTACTACTACTACTACTTGTACGTCGACGACGACGGCGACGGCGACGACGATGACGGCAACAATGACTACTACTACTACTACTAGTACTGCTGCTGCTGCTGCTACAACAACAACGATGACGACGATAGCGACAACGACGACAGACGACTACTACTACTACTACTACCACAACTGATACTACTTCTACTACTACTACTACTACTACTGCTGCTGCTGCTGCTGCTGCTGCTACTACTACTACTACTACTACTACTACTACTACTACTACTACTATTACAACGACGACGACGATGACGACGACCGCAGCGGCGTCTACTGTTGCTGCTGCTGCTGCTTCTGCTACTACCAAAACTTCTGCTGCCGCTGCTGCTGCTGCTGCTGCTGCTGCTGCTGCTGCTGCTGCTGCTGCTGCTGCTGCTGCTACCGCCGCCGCGCCGCCGCGCTGCTATTGTTACTGTTAAAAATGTACGAATCGATTACATTTGTGCGTCCACTGTTGCTGTCGTTGCTAAATCATTTTCATCCGGGATATATATCCACTTCCCTCCCCCCCCCCCCCCCCCCCCCCCCCCCCCCCCCCCCCCCCCACCCAGGTCGAAGATCTTATTTTACAGCACTGTGTTCAGTAATGGTTCTGTGTGTATATTCACTTCTTTTTGTGATACTTTATAAACAATCTTAGACCTAGTTTGATAGTTATTCAACCATTCCATTTAAATGAGTAGAACTTGACATATAAGGTGCTATGTTGATGTCATATTTCAGCTTTGCGATTACATATACTTTTTGTATCAATGTCTATGTATTTGTTTATTTGACTGCTTATTATTTGCTTGTTCTTATCTATTCATTTATTACTTGTTTGTTTTTCATTTGTTTACCTATTTATTTGTTTGATTGTTAATCTCGGTATTTTTTTAAATTTAACTGTTTTCCTTATTTCTTTTTCTTTCTCTATTTCGATGTTTGGTTGGTTTTCTGTTGATTACTTCTTACTTTCTTCGTTGACTTTAAGTCTGCTTGTTTATTCCTTTGTTATTCGTTTGATTTTATTTTTGCTTGTTTATTCATGTGTATGTTTTTTGCGTGTGTCTGTGATTATGACGACTTTACGCAGCACAAAACGACATGTGGAAATAGCACACAAAACGAACCGAAAAAAAATCGTTATGCTCAAAGTCGTTGAGGCACATCCTTGTCGCTGAATGGTTTTGGCCAGTGCACATTTATCTCCCTTGGGTAAATATGGAGGCCCTCGCTTGTCACTGGAAAACGACGTGGGGGAGGGAGATGGGCAGGGCAGAGGGGAAGTAAAAGCAAACAACGCAGAAACATTTCATAGCACTGACAGTGGGTATGTAGCCTATCCCTCCTCCGGTGCCAGACACAGAGGATATGAAGGGAGACGAGATGACAAAGAAGGGTAGGCATTTTGTTCCGTTTCCAGCCACACATTAAAACAGTTGTAGACACATGGCAAAGATGATACATTTCATATGAAAATGTTCATTTCAAAGAAAAACAGTGGGGAAGGGAGAGGAAGGGGAGCACTGCATAGTGTGAAGAAGGAAATATAGACGGAGGAATGAAGACTCGATAGCCATTTGAAAAGTTCTGAAGCACAACTGTAGAGAATTAGTTACTGGACTTTGTAAATAGTTAGTGGATAATACAGCAAAAGAAACAATTGATGATGAATCAAAATGCAAAAATAGCATGAAAAAAAAGACATGAAAAGAGACGATCACACACTTGGAACCTCATTTTACATGTCAGTATGCGCAACAAAAGACTAATCACGTACCGTATTTGGTGCTATATTTCACATGTCAGTATGCGCAACAAAAGACTAATCACCGTATTTGGTGCTATATATTTCACATGTCAGTGTGTGCAAGAAAGGACCAATCAGTATTTGATGCTATATTTCACATGTCAGTGTGTGCAAGAAAGGACCAATCACCGTATTGGTGCTACATTTCACATGTCAGTGTGTGCAAGAAAGGACCAATCACCGTATTTGGTGCTACGTTTCACATGTCAGTGTGTGCAAGAAAGGACCAATCACCGTATTTGGTGCTACATCCTGTATGTCAGTGTCAATAACAAAGGACGAAGACGACCACACTTTCGTTCTACATGTTAATGTGTGCAACAGCGGACAAAGACGCGGACCACACTTGAACTTATGTCAATAATTGCCGATTGCTCGGCAGGTGGACATTACTGGAAGAAGAAGAAGAACCTTTACTCTATACGTCAATGTCAATACCAAAGGACAAAGAAGACCACACTTTGTTCCACATCTTAATGTGTGTAGTAAAGGACAAAGACGACTGCCTTTGGTCCTTATTCTTTATGTCAGCTTCGATAACAAAGTCAGTGTCCATAGCAACAGACAAAGATTACCACTCTTGTTGCTTCATTCTAAATGTTTATGTTTAACAAAGGAGAAAAACGGCCACACTCGGAGCTCTATGTATGTGTCAGTGTTAATAACAAAGAACAAAGACGACCACGCTTGGTGCTTCTTTCTTTATGTCGATAAGTTTAACAAAGGATAAAGACAAGAACCCTGGTGCTCCATTCTATATGTCAGTGTCAATTACAAAGGACAAAGATGACTTACATTGATGCTTCTTTCTTTGTGTCGATATGTTTAACAAACGACAAAAACGACCACACTTGGTGCTTCATTCTATATGTCAGTGTCAATAACAAAGGACAAAGACGACCGCATTTGGTGCTTCTTTCTTTATGTCGACATGTTTAACAAAGGCCAAAGACAACCACCCTGGGTGCTTCATTCTACATGTTAGTGTCAAAAACAAAGGACAAAGACGACCACACTTGCTGCTTCTTTCTACTTGTTAGTGCGTGTAGCAATTGACAAAGTCGACCACACTCGTTTCTTTGCCCCCCTGAATGTCAGCAGGTGTAACAAAGAAGAAGACTGACCTTGCTTGGTGCTTCATTATGTGTGTCAAGGTTACAAAAAAAAGGACACAGACCTTCTGTGCTTCCTTCTCTATGTCAGCGTGTGTAACAAGGGACAAACAATAACAATAATAATGATAATAATTATAATAATGAATACTTATATAGCGCCTGTTCTCGGCTAAAGACCAAGCTCTAAGCGCTTTACAATCCACACTCGTTACACAACGGGCTGCCTACCTGAGTAGAGCCGACTGAAGAGCTGCCAGCTGGCGCTTCATTCAGTCCTTTCCCGTGTCAACCAGTCAATATCGTCTAATATCGTTCACTCAGCATCCTTACTTTCCTTCATTCTTTCCATTTCTCACGCAGGGTGCATGCTATGTGTAACGTGTCATCCATACCAACGGCCAAACTGGCCTTCTCTTCCGAAAGTTGGTGATGGGATTTTACGTGTGTGCAAGATGTTCTACGTGCGTGCACACACGGAACCTCGGTTTGTAGTCTCATTCGAAGGACTGTATGGAAATGGACTCAGAATCAATGTGAACTCCAAGGGAAAAATCCCCCTGTACCGAAACGGCCCGGCGGAGATTCGAACCCGCGATCCCAGGATCACGAGTCCGGCGCTCTACCAGCTGAGCTATTCCGGCCCCATAATTGGCCACACTTGACTCATTCATTCACCTGAGTATTCATTCAGTCAGTGTGTGTAACTGAGGACAATAAGGATCAGCCTTGGTGCTTCATTCAGCATGACTGTGTGTGTACCAAAGACCAAAGACCACCACATTTGATACTTCATTCTTCATACCAGTGTGTGTGTGACGAAGGAGAAACCCCTTGCTACTATACTATGCAAACATAATAAATACATGAGTTTAGAAATTACTTAAATTCATCAATGATTATTAATAAAAGAACTGACCAGAATATGCGCATGAATAGTTTATTACTGGTGTTTTGTGTTCCCGTTTGTCTCGATTTTTGCGAGATGTTTTCTACTTGAATTTAATTATTTCAGTGTTGAAATAATATGTATCACAGAACCCTCCATGAATCACAAAAGAAAAAAAAATCTTGTTCTTGTCCTTCTGCCTGTTTGAGCGTGCGAACAGATGGGTACTGACAGCTGTTTGTGCACGTGCTCGATTTTTCCTGACAGTATTTTCGCAAAGATTACAAATGCAGACGATAGTAATTGAATGTGTGCGCGCGCGCGCACACACACACACACACACACACACACACACACACACACACACACACACACACACACACACACACACACACACACACACAAGCACGCACGCACGCACGCACGCACGAACGCACGCACGAACACACACACACACACACACACACACACACACACACACACACACACACACACACACACACACACACACACACAGGCGCGCGCGCGCGCGCGCACACACACACAAATAAAAAAATAGGAAACAAAAT
>JADBJO010001608.1:345000-350000 GCA_016801955.1 Conus betulinus
TTTCCTTTTTTGTGAAAATAAACACGTTAGAGGCAATTGGCGTGATGTCCCACTCCTGGTGTCTTTAAGCAGCCATTTCCCCCCATTGTTCCCTCCCCACTTCTCCCCCCTTTCATGTTTCATCCACTGCGTCCTCTTTCCAGTCGTATCGACCCCACTCGCCTAACGTCTTCAGATGGGAACCGTTTCTTCGACTTCAAAACAACACAACAGAATTAGAGAAGATCAGGAAAAGACATGGGGGATGAGAGAGATGTGGCAAGAAGAAGAAGAAGAAGAAGAAGAAGAGAAGAAAAGAAGAAGAAGATGATGATGATGATGATGATGATGATGACGACGACGACGACGACGACGACGACGACGACGACGACGAAGGAGAAGAAGAAGAAGAGGAAAAGAAGAAGAAGGATGATGATGATGATGATGATGATGATGACGACGACGACGACGACGATGACGACGACGATGATGATGATGATGACGACGACGACGACGACGACGACGACGAAGGAGAAGAAGAAGAAAGAAGAAGAAGAAGAAGAAGAAGATGAATGATGATCACTTTGTATTAGTCCTCTGATGGCACACTGCCAGGCACCTCTCTGCAAAGGGAGAAAGGGCAAATTGAGGTATTCGTTTTCCTTATTGTCGAGTCTGTTTTCTTTTTGTCTTTTCTTCCTCTTTCGGTTTTTTTTTTTTTTTGTTTGTTTTTTTTTTTTGTTTTTTTTTTTTTTTTTTATCTCCATTTACCTTTCGGATTTTTTTAAGTTATTTTTTTCTCTTCTTTTTTTACTGTTTATTATTTTTTTTTTCTTTCTTCACTTATGGATTCTTGGTTTCTTTTTTATGATGTCCATCCATATTTTTGTTCTGTTCTGTTCTGCCTTTTTTTCTTTTCTTATCCATCTGCCCATCTCTCTCTCTGTCTCTCTCTTTCCCTCTCTCTCTCTCTCTCTCTCTCTCTCTCTCTCTCTCTCTCTCTCTCTCTGTTCTGCCCACCATCCCATGAGAGAAGTTATTCATTCTTTCCTGTCAGTTTTTTATTTGTTTTTGTTCCTTCAACTGTCTTCAAATTCGGTCAAATGCGGGCGAAATCAATGGACGATCTGGAGTCAAGATGGCAGCAACCGTTCCTCCCACAGTGGTGAGTTTGTTGTTGCTTTGTGTTCTGCCCACCATCCCATGAGAGAAGTCATTCATTCTTTCCAGTCAGTTTTATTTGTTTTTTGTTCCTTCGACTGTTTTCAAATTCGGTCAAATGCGGGCGAAATCAATGGACGATCTGGGGTCAAGATGGCAGCAACCCGTCCTCCCACAGTGGTGAGTTTGTTGTTGCCTTGTGTTCGTGTTCACCCACAGTGGTCAGTTTGTTGTTGCCTTGTGTTCCAACCACAGTGGTCAGTTTTTGTTGTTGCTTTGTGTTCCAGCCACAGTGGTGAGTTTGTTGTTGCTTTGTGTTCCAACCACAGCGGTCAGTTTGTTGTTGCTTTGTGTTCCAACCACAGTGGTGAGTTTGTTGTTGCTTTGTGTTCCAACCACAGTGGTCAGTTTGTTGTTGCTTTGTGTTCCACCAACAGTGGTGAGTTTGTTGTTGCTTTGTGTTCCAACCACAGTGGTGAGTTTGTTGTTGCTTTGTGTTACAGCCACAGTGGTCAGTTTGTTGTTGCCTTGTGCTCCATTCACAGTTGTCAGTTTGTTGTTGCCTTGTGTTCCATTCACAGTTGTCAGTTTGTTGTTGCCTTGTGTTCCAACAAGTGATCAGTTTGTTGTTGTTTTGTGTTCCATTCACAGTGGTCAGTTTGTTGTTGCTTTGTGTTCCAACCACAGTGGTCACTTGTTGCCTCGTGTTCCAGCCACAGTGGTCAGTTTCTTGTTGCCTTGTGTTTCCAGCCACAGTGGTCAGTTTGTAGTTGCCTTGTGTTCCAGTCACAGTGGTCAGTTTCTTGTTGCCTTGTGTTCCAGCCACAGTGGTCAGTTGTTGCCTTGTGTTCCAGCCACAGTGGTCAGTTGTTGCCTTGTGTTCCAGCCAGTGGTCCGTTTGTTGTTGCCTTGTGTTCCAGTCACAGCCGTCAGTTTGTTGTTGCCTTGTGTTCCAGTCACAGTGGTCAGTTTGTTGTTGCCTTGTGTTCCAGCCACAGTGGTCAGTTTGTTGTTGCCTTGTGTTCCAGCCACAGTGGTCAGTTTTGTTGTTGCCTTGTGTTCCAGTCACAGTGGTCAGTTTGTTGTTGCCTTGTGTTCCAGCCACAGTGGTCAGTTTTGTTGTTGCCTTGTGTTCCACCCACAGTGGTCAGTTTGTTGTTACCTTGTGTTCCAGTCACAGTGGTCAGTTTGTTGTTGCCTTGTGTTCCAGCCACACAGTGGTCAGTTTGTTGTTGCCTTGTGTTCCATGCAAAGTGATGAATTTTTTTTGTTCCAGGCACAATGGCTAGTTTGATGTTGACTTGTTTCAGCCAGTGGTGAGCGTTTTTCTTAATATTGACAGCTCCCTGCGGATTGCTGCAGCAGAACGAGTGTGGGTATCATCGTGTACGGGGTAAGAAAGAAGAAAGGCAAACGGGGAAGGAAGGAAGTGCGATGGATGGACAGCTTAACGTGCACAAAGGACAAGACAGCACATTACTAGAGAAGAATCACAACGAGAGGAGAGGGGAGAGAAAAAGAAAAGGAAGAGGAAATTTAAAAGAATTGTAAGCTCTTGGACATATTGAGTTTTAAAAAAAAAAACATGATTCAAAAGCCTGCATACTGGTTTCAAAGGCACAGATGAATTAGTGCTTAACGATCCACATGCAAAAATAGAAAATGATGAACATGAAAAAGAGCATCATGATACAGCAGCAAGAATGTTCAGACATTGAAAGCAGTTTGGAAAAAAAGAAAATCAAAATGGTCTTTTATTACGCTGATCATGGAGCATACCTTTTAACAGTCTTTTTCAACGCGCGTCTTTCCCATCCCCTTCTTGACGACCCACAAAACCCTTTTCACTACCCCCCCCCCCCTCCCCTCCCTTCCCACCCTTCACCATCCCTCCTCCAGTTTCCCCCTACACACACATACACATATATTCATTTACACGACAAACAGATTTGCCTGACGTCAAATTCTTACCTCTCCACCCTATGTGCCACGCATCCTCAGGTCTTTCCTGCCTCCCCTTTCTCCCTGACCTTCCTAACACCACTACCACCACCCCCTCGTTTACTTTTAGCATCCACCTCCCGATCACCCACCTCCAAATTCGCAGTCCTTTGACATTTTTGTTGTGCTTTGTGCGCAGTCAGTATCCGGAAGTCTGTTTCATGGAAAGACAATGAGAAGCCAGACAGGACACCCCAAAAGTGGGTGGGCAAATGGACGAGATCGTTTAGCTAGCAACTCAACCTCTGCCCCAAATCCCCTCGTCTCCTGTCCGGACATTCTGGCTTCCTTTTTTCTGGTAACAAACACTTTGGAGGTACTCGGTGTAATGTCTCACTTCTTGATGTCTTCCACCCCACCCCTCTCCCTGATCCCTCTCCCCTTAGCCCCGTCAGCACTTCATCCCCCCCCCCCCCCCCCCCCCCCCCCCCCCCCCCCCCGTGCTCTCTTTCAAAACAAATCAACCCCACACGCACCACGTCTTCAGGTGGGAGCCATTTCTTTCACTTCAAAAATCTTACAGAAACTGAGAAGAAGAGAAATGGAGAGAAAGAAAGAGAACGGCAAGAAGAAGAAGAAGAAGAAGAAGGAGGAGGAGGAGGAGGAGGAGGAGGAGGAGGAGGAGAAGGAGGAGGAGGAGAAGGAGAGAGGAGGAGACATAGAAGAGCAAAACGATGACGATGAAGGTAATGATGGTGATAATGTTGATGATTATAATGATGATGATGATGATGATGATGATGATGATGCTGAGGAGGAGGAGGAGGAACAGGAGGAGGAGGCGAAGGAGAATAAAAGTGATAGATAAGCTGAAGGAGAGAAGAGGAGGAGAAAAAAGAGTAGGGGAAGGAGAGAGAAGAAGGGGGAAATGAGATGAAGAAGTAGGAAGGCGAGAAGAGGAGAAGGAAGTTTAACTGATTTGGAGGAGGGCATGGAAAATGCATTAAGGTACTTACCACAGCCTTTGCATCAAAAACGTTAAATAAGTCTGATTGCATGTGAATTCATTATAAATACACGCACGCACGCATGCATGAACACACGCACGCACGCACATACACACACACACACACACACACACACACACACACACACACACACACACACACACACACACACACACACACACACACACACATTTTAGCAGCGCCTTGAATCTCATTCACTTCAAAGATGAGGAAACTTGCAGAATACGCCAGCATGATGGGAAAACCAAGCTGCACAATAAACCACCCCAATGAAATATCCCCACGGTATCTCTCTCTCTCTCTCTCTCTCTCTCTCTCTCTCTCTCTCTCTCTCTCTCTCTCTCTCTCTCTCTCTCTCTCTCTCTCTCTCTCTCTGCGCACTGATGTACCTCGTAAAAGCTGGGATCTTCCTGGACGGCCAAGGAAAGGAGACAAAAACAAGAGAAATGAGTTGCAAATGTAAGTGCTTGTTCAATCAGGATTGTGAGCATGAATGTAAGGGAGAGAGAGGGGGGAGAGAGAGGAGAGAGAGAGAGAGAGAGAGAGAGAGAGAGAGAGGAGAGAGAGAGAGAGAGAGAGAGAGAGAGAAACAGAGAAAGAGAGAAACAGAGAGAGAGAGAGAGAGAATCAATGGGGTCTGTTACCAAGGTGTCGCAGAATCACAGTCCCATCAAGGGTTTTGTTCCCTCCTCACATCCATGACAAAGTAAAATGAGCAGGCTGGCCGTTCGCTTTCCAAACGTTGGCGTCCTGATTATTTGCCTCCGACGAATGCCAGACTGAGTGGAGAGTTTCTTTAATGATGGCTTCCTCTTGTCCTTTGTATTCATCTAGTCTATTATTTACCTGCCTAGCTCTTTTGTGTGTGTGTGTGTGTGTGTGTGTGTGTGT
>JADBJO010001608.1:352500-357500 GCA_016801955.1 Conus betulinus
TGTGTGTGTGTGTGTGTGTGTGAATAGTTTGGGAGAGAAGGGAAGAGAGGATATATGCCTGTGCATATGTATCTGTTCTTAAATGTGTGCCAGTGCGCGAGGGCGCACGCATGCAAGTGTGTGTGTGTGTGTGGGGGGGGGGGGGGGGGGTGCTTGTGTGTGTACGTGTGTGTGTGTGGGGGGGGGGGGGGGTATGTCTGTGTGTGTAAGCGTGTAAGTTGTGTGTGTATGTGAGGGTATGGGTGTGTTTCATATTGAGATGTATGTATTTGTGTATTTATATATGTGCGTATGTGTGTGCGCACGCGCGTGTGTATGTATGTGTGCGTGTGTGTATATATGTATGTGTGTGTATGTGTGAGTGTGTGTGTGTGTGCGCGCGCGCACACACACACACACACACACACACACACACACACACACACACACACACACACACACACACACACACACACACACACACACACACACACACACACACACACACACATATGCGCGCGCGCGCGTTTGTGCTTTTGCGTGTTAATTATGATCCTTTATTTGAATGAAAAACGTTGGTATTCTGTTCATAATGTTTTCTTAAATGTCAGTACAACCATGAGTTAATCGGACAATAAATTGGTTTCAGTCAGTATATGTGTGTGTGTGTGTGTGTGTGTGTGTGTGTGTGTGTGTGTGCGTGTGTGTGTGTGTGTGTCTGTCTGTCTGTCTGTCTGTCTGTCTGTCTGTCTGTCTGTCTGTCTGTGTCATTGCTTCTGTCTCTGTTTCTTTGTCTGTGTGTGTATGTATGTTAGTGTATGTGTGTGCGTGTGTGTGTGTGCGCGCGCGCGCGCGCGCCGCGTGTGTGTGTGTGTGTGTGTGTGTGTGTGTGTGTGTGTGTGTGTGTGTGTGTGTGTGTGTGTGTGTGTGTGAATATGTGTTCGTGTGCGTGGATGCATGTGTGTGCATATGATTGCGTATGTGTGTGCATGTGTATGTGCTTGCGTACAAATGCCTGCGCATGTCTTTCTGTCTGTGCATAGAAATGACAGCATGGATCAGCGGGTAGATAGATGAACTTGCTTTTCATATTTATTTGCAAGCATGCATGTGAACTGCTGTATACATATGTATGCGTTCGCTCATATGTTGTTGTTGTTGTTTTTTTTTGCGCCGTTGTGTGTGTGTGTGTGTGTGTGTGTGTGTGTGTGTGTGTGTGTGTGTGTGTGTGTGTGTGTGTGTGTGTGTGTGTGTGTGTGTGTGTGTGTGTGTGTGAGTGTGTATTTGTGTGTGTGTGTGAGTGTGCGTGTGCGTGTGTTTGTGTATACACATGAGAGAGAGAGAGAGAGAGAGAGAGAGAGAGAGAGAGAGAGAGAGAGAGAGAGAGAGAGAGAGAGAGAGAGAGAGAGAGAGAGAGAGAGAGAGAGAGAGAGAGACCTACCTAGACATACATACAGACAGAGAAGATGGTATGAGTATGTAGGAGAGGATGGTACACATATCATCAATTCCCTGACAGGCAGATTCCATCGGATAAAGTCTGTGGCAATGAGAAGGCGAAGAGTCCACATGCTGATTGTATTTGCGATGGAAAAATAGTTTTAAGTGACATAAGTATTGAATATATGAATAAATAGAAATGTTAGAATCAAATTAATAAAAAACGATTATTTAGATAAACGCGCATGAAGAAAAAAGTACCAAATAAACGGACAAATCAATAAATGGATTTGAAAAAATAAAAGAAATAAAACAACATATTCGATGCGCTATGCTACCGAATAAAAAGCAAAATGATACAGAACTGACAACTCTGTTTCACCGTAACCGATGATGATGATGATGATGATGATGATGATGATGATGATGATGTGGTGGTGGTGGTGGTGGTGGTGGTGGTGGTGGTGGTGGTGGTGGTGGTGGTGGGTGGTGGTCGTGGTGGTCGTGGTGGTGGTGGGTCGTGGTCGTGGTGGTCGTGGTGGTGATGGTGGTGGTGATAGTGTTGGTGATGGTAGGGATGGTGTCATGTCAGTATTAATAGCCGTGGTGGTCATAGTCCTTCGGGTCTAACAATGTAGCGAATCAGACATTATAACATCACTTAGCAGAATGTCTGTGATGCTAGTTCCAGAAAAGTACGTCACAGACTCCAAGATAATAAGTATTCCAACAGGCCGCAGTGTGAGGCGACAGGGTGACAGCAAAATGGATGTAGCCAGAGATGTGGTCTGAAGGCCTCACCCCCCGTGATGAATCCCATGAAATAGTTTCCCCACTTGTCGTCTGCCTGTCTCTGTACTCCCCCTCTTCCTTTCTCAGGTCCTGGCATCTGACCTGCCATCCACCATTTTCAGTCCAGTTAAAAAAAAAGAGAGAGAGAGAGAAAATGCTGGAAAGTCTACAGACGCTCCACGAGAGGTTAAGCGTAGGGGGGAACAAATGTATACATTCTGAATTCAACAAATAAAGAACAGGCAAATAACAGACAAACGATATTTCGGCGGTGCCCAGTAATAAAAACCTTTCTCATCATCATCAGTCGGGGTGAGAATTGGCAGGCATCCAGCATACATTGGACCAGAACTGGTGCCACCGAACACCTCCCAAATCAGCAGCTGTGCAGAGCCGTCTCTGATGCGGTCACCCACTGACGACTTGACACTGGCGACTCTCTGTGTGCGTTGCTGTAAAGCCTGGTATGGTTTTGCTGGGGGTGAGAGGGAAGAAAGGCGAAGGGATGAGGAGGGATGGGGGCCAGGAGATCGACGTGCAACTTGACGTGCATGAATAGAAAGCCAGCACAGAGAAGAAGAAGAAGAAAAGAAGAAGAAGAAGAAGAGAAAGAAGAAGAAGAAGAAGAAGAAGAAGAAGAAGAAGAAGAAGAATGAGGGGGGTAAAAAATAGGAACTAAGAGCCAGCACTTTTCTTTTTTTCTTTTTTTTTTTTTTTTTTTTTTTTTTTCCCTCTTTCCTTTGGGGGTGGGGGTGGGGGTGGGGCGAACCGTTATCAGTTTCAAATGCACAGATGAATCGAGGCTAAATGGTCCACATGTAATACGAAAAAGAATACCATGATCAAGTGCCATGAATTTCCGCTCACAGAAGACTATTTGGAGGAGGCAAGGTTATCGTATAAGGTTAATTACTAAGGGCATCTCCCCAAACTTTCTTCAAAGCACTTTACAAAAGGATTCGTCTCTTCACTTCAACACCTCCTTTCTACTTGTTACAGCAGTCTTCCTACTTGTCTTCCTGCCTTCCTCCTCCTCCGAAAGACATGCACACGCATTCATCTACGTGCACAACAGGCTTGAATGACACCACATCCTTCCCCTTCCCCTTCCTTCTCCGCCTCCCAACAACTACCTGCTACCCCATCTCCCCTCCTTCCCCGACTTCCCAAAAACACCCCCATTATCACTCCTCGTTCCCTTTCCTTGCCAGTCCTAGCTCTTCCCGTTGTTCACTGTCTGTGTTCAGTCAACGTCCACAGCTCTGTTCTCTGCTGAGACAGTGAGAAGCCAGGAAAGACAGCCGAAAGACGGGTGGACAAATGGACGAGATCGTTCAGCTAGCCATTCAACATCTGCCCATAACCTCGCTCCCCCCCCCCCCCCCCCCTCCCTATCGCTTCTCCTGCTATTCCAGCTTGCTTTCCCGGGAACAAGCACCTTGGAGGCAATCGGCGTAATGTCGCCGTTCTTAGTGTCTTCTAGTAGCCGTTTACCGCGATCACCCTTGCCCCAATTCCGCCTTTCATGTTTGTCCCCTGAGCCCCCTTCCGGCGCATATCGACCCCACGCGCACCACGTCTGCAGTCTCCATTTCTTCACTTTCAAAAATCAACATAACAGAAACTGAGAAGAAGGGGGATAGGGGGAAGATGGGGTCATGTGGCGGGAAGAAGAGCACAAAGAAGAAGAAGGAGGAGGAGAGAAGGAGGAGGAGGGTGGGAACAAAGAGGAGCAGGAGAAGAAAAGGAGAAGGAGGGGAGGGAGAGAGAAGATGGAGGAGGAAGAGGAAAAGGAGGAGGAGGTGAAAGAGAAGGGAGCGGAGGACAAGAAAGAAAGAAAGAAGGAAGGAAAGAAAGAAAGAACGAAAGGAGGAAAGAAAGAAAGAAAAGAGAAAGAAAGAAAGAAAGAAGAAGAACAAAAAAAGAAAACAGAAATGGATGAAGAACAAGAACAAGAGGAAGAAGATTCAGAAGGAGGAAAGGCAGGTGGGAAGGAAGAGGAGGAAGAGAGCAAGAAGATCCAAAAGAAGAACAAGAAGCATACAATCAAGAACAAGAACAAGAAGAACAAGAACGGGACGAAGGTCAAGAGGACCAAGGAAAAAAGAACAATGAAGAGAAAGAGAAAAAAAAAAAACATTGATTACTACTGCTCCTCCAGCCATGACAACTAGTACTACGTTTTGGGAGAGGGAGCGGAAGCGGAAGCGGAAGTTTATTCAGTGTGGCCATAGCCCAACCTGAAGGGGGTGCAGTACCTTGACAACACACTTCTAATTCAAAAAATGAATAATTAATTAATTATGTATCATAACATGACAGCTGAGCATTAACCCATCCTGATCACAACACCACTTTCACTGAGTAATACAGTGCGTCTTTTAAACGCTTTGTACAGATATGTGCAAACATTCTCCAATGTCATGAGTAAATGAGTTGTGGGAGAGGGAAGACAAGAGAAACCTGCTGGCACCGGTCTCATCGGCACGCTCAGTACACAAAAGGTACTTTCAATGCCCCCTTCTCTCTTTCGTCCATCCACTAGACGGATCACAAAATTATTTAACTTGTGGTGTCTCATGGACATTAGTTGTACATTTAAGTATTGGTGTTTAGTGTGAAAGAGCGTGTGTGTGCATGCATAGACACCAATATGAAGAAAAGGGAGGGTTTATGGATTACGAAGGGGGGTAGGTGTGAAAAGTGGGTTCAGGATGTGAGGAAACTGTACGAAAATGCAAACTTCGAAGGAATCAAAATAAAAGCGTGTTAATTCTGTTCGACCTGAC
>JADBJO010001608.1:367500-370000 GCA_016801955.1 Conus betulinus
CTGCTGTTGGTGCTACCACTACTACTTCTGCTGCTGCTGCTGCTCCTGCTACCACTACTACTACTCGTTGAGTCAGAGTCAATGGTTGTTGATGGCACTGAATTGCCTTTCAATCACTGTCAAATACCTTGGTGTTACCACTGATCAGTGTCTGACCATGCAGAATCAAATATCTGTAGTCTGTCGCTCATCATTTTTAGAGCTGAGACGTATTGCTCCCCATTCGACGATTTATATCCAGAGAAATAGCTGTCAGGCTAGTCTGTGCCACGGTGATGTCAAGACTGGACTACTGCAACTCTGTTTATGCTGGGCTTCCCGCAGAACAGATTGCTCGGCTGCTGCAGAGAGTCCAAAATAGCGCTGCACGACTTGTTTTGAAGAGGAGGAGGTATGAGCACATCACTCCCATGCTGATGGAACTGCACTGGCTTCCCATACAGTATCGGTGGCAATTTAAACTGGCAGTTCTTGCTTTCCGCCACTTCAATGAATCTCTTCCTCACTATCTCTCTTCTTCTCTCTGCACTTACCAAAGCTCTCGTACCCTTCGCTCTTCTTTCACAAAAACTTTTGAAAATCCTAAGCGTTCTCTGAAATCTGTTGGCGAAAGAGCCTTCAGTTTTAGAGCACCTTCTATTTGGAACTCCCTCCCTGAAGACCATCGTAATCAGCCTACTCTTTCTTCTTTTAAATCTGAGCTCAAAACTTATATCTCTTCAAAAAAGCGTATTCTCTTCTGTAGATGACTAGGTCTTTCCTAAATTCCTCCACAACTAGTCCAGTGAGGCAGTTTATGCATGTAGGTGCGTTTGCCATTGTGTATTTTCTTTTTGCTGTGTGCATGAATATTGTATGAATAAGTGCAAATGGTGGATGTAAGCGCATTGAGTTGTATAACAAGAAATGCGCTATATAAGTATTATACATTATCATTATTATTATTACTACTACTACTACTGCTGATGCTGCTGCTGCTACTACTACTACTACTACTACAACTACTACTACTACTACTGCTGCTGCTGCTGCTGCTGTTGCTGCTGCTGCTGCTGCTACCACTACTACTGCTAGTACTGCTGCTGCTGCTGCTGCTGCTGCTGCTGCTACTACTACTACTACTACTACTACTACTACTACTACTACTACTACTACTACTACTACTACTACTACTACGTTTCAGTGTGTGTCTCTGGCATCAAGGCCGTGTGGATTAGTCCATACATACTTGTTTTTTTTTTTTCAGGAGACGATAAACCATGGTCCCGTGTGCAGCATACAATCAGCAATTGTAAAATAACCCACCCACAAACAGAGAGAGCTGCCCAAGGTCCAAGTCAATCAAATCCACTGTGAGAGATCAGTAATAATGTTGGCGGCCAGAACGCTGAAGTATTGTCTGGCCTTCTCTGCGAAAAGAACAGCCTTACTTTCACACAGACTGTACGTTGTGACAATGTAGTCGCACCATACTAGACCAACGCAATACATTCTGTGCCAACTACACTGCAACTGCTATGCCATGAAGTCAGAATAAGCAACAGTCTTATTTTATTTACTTATGAATTTGTATGATAATGAACAGAAGTAGGTATGGATGATTGGCATTCTCTACTCTTGGCAACAGTTTGATGTACACATTAACCTTAACGCGTTGCCTTCAACTTACTCGACGGTCAAGTCTTGTACCTATCAACAGTCTGCGCCATGGCATCAGGGCATGTGGATGTTGAATGTTTGTTGATTGAACGCTAATTTAGATGGGGATATAGAGAAGATATAGACTGATGACAGGAAACAACATAAAGAAGAAAATCAATCAAGATGATGAAAACGACGATGTTGCACATGAATAAGAGCGAGAGAGAGAATTGTCATCACGATGATCATGATCATGATGATAACCAAAAGAAATCCATACATATCTATATATAGACAAAGAAAGAGAGAGGGAAGGGAGGAGAGGGGAGGTGTTCATGATCAGAAACCACCAATATTATAAAATTTAAAAAAAAATCTGCGTTTCAATATTTATTAAAAAGTGGTAAAACCTTGTTCGCCCATGATGAATATCAATTAAAACATCCCAACGAATTGAAATACTTAAAGGCCCACTCGTGCTTCATCTCTCTCTCTCTCTCTCTCTCTCTCTCTCTCTCTCTCTCTCTCTCTCTCTCTCTCTCTCTCTCTCTCTCTCTCCGATTGATATCTCTTCTGCCTAAGAAACAACACGCATGCGTCCTCGCACAAATGTACACAGACAGAGGCACTCTCACACACAAGCAACACCAAGAACTCGCACAACAGCACGAACTCATGCGTGTAGGCACACACGCATGCATGCACGCCCGCATTCACGCAGGCACACACACTAGCGCCCCCCCCCCCCCCCTCTCTCTCTCTCTCTCTCTCTCTCTCTCTCTCTCTCTCTCTCTCTCTCTCAATAAGCGTCTTGGATCTCATTCTCAGATATAGACAAACCTGCAGAACATCCAGCTGG
>JADBJO010001608.1:372500-377500 GCA_016801955.1 Conus betulinus
GAGACAGACAAACAGACAGAGACAGAGAAACAGAAATAGAAACACAAAGAGAGACAGACCGACCGACCGACAGACAGACAGACACATACAGGAACTGCCAATGAATGGTCCCTGCAACGAGGGTGCCACAGATTTCCAGGCTCATCAAAGGATTTGTTCCCTCGTCAAATCGACGTCAAAGTCAAGACTTTCATCCCTACAGAATAACTAAACCCCATGAGGAAAATCCTGTAGAAAACAAAAGCACTTTAAATACACCCAAAATAAAGGTATGTGTTGTAAGTGTTACAATGCTTGGTTTTGGACATAGATTCGTATTTCACATACCGCTGACAAACAAGACGGACAGAAAAATGGCATCAAGACAGTCACTTTTCCAGTTCATGACATTTCTTTTCAAGTTGTTTATAGCCTATCTGATCATAGGGTGTGTGTGTGTGTGTGTGTGTGTGTGTGTGTGTGTGTGTGCGCACGCGCGCGCGCGCGCGCGTGCTTGCGTGCGTTCGTGCGTACGTGCGTGCATGCGTGCGTGCCAGTGTGTGTGTGTGTGTGTGTGTGTGTGTGTGTGTGTGTGTGTGTGTGTGTGTGTGTGTACGTGCGTGCGTGCGTGCTAGCGTGCGTGCGCGCGCTCGGGCATGTTTGTGCGTGTGTGTGTGTGTGTGTGTGTGTGTGTGTGTGTGTGTGTGTGTGTGTGTGTACGAGCGTGCGCGCGCGCGCGCGCGTGTGTGTGTGTGTGTGTGTGTGTGTGTGTGTGTGTGTGTGTGTGTGTGTGTGTGTGTGTGTGTGTGTGTGTGTGTGTGTGTGTGTGTGTGTGTGTGTGTGTGTGTTGGTTGAGAGGAGCTGGCATATTAAGGCTTGAGATTTGAGGTACTTTCAGAGATTCTTTCTGACGTCAGTCACCTGTAGAAGTACTTGAATACTGTAGGAGGTGTTTGTAGAAAATGCCTGCTATTGCTTAAAGAAAAGCGCAACATACTGATGCCCTGCTATGCAACCATAACGCTACATTCCAGCATCAACAGCACCTCTAGTAGCACCGACATCAACCCTGATAACAGTTGGTGAACACCTTGGAAGGGAACGTGAAATGGACGAATGAAGGGTGAGGCAGAGACAGTCTCCAGGAGACACATAAAGATCAATCCCCATGCCAGATGGCCTGGGTTTTTTGGCTCCTGGCCTCCTCTCCCAGTCCTCTGACAGCACGATGCCAGGCAAGACGAAGCGAAGGGAGGGTGGAGAGGGTACAGTTTGCAGTATTTATTTTCCTTGTTTCTTCTTTTCCTTGCTTGCTTTCTTTCTTTCTCTGTTTCTTCTTCCACTTTCTATTTGTTTATTTCTTTATCTTTTTTGTTCTTTCTTTCCTTTTTATCTTCCGATTGTTTTTCTGTTTGTTTGTTTTTTTCTCCATTCGCCTGTCTATCTAAGTTCCTGTTGTTTTCTTTTTTTTCCTTTTCTTTCCTTTACTGACTTCCATTTTCTTCCTTCTTATATTTTTTTTCCCCATGCACTCTCTATCTCTGTTCTCTTTCTTTCTTTCTTTTCTTCGTTCTTTCGTCGTCTCCTTCTCTCCCGTGGGAGGAGTTAATTCATTCTTCGCATTTGTTTCCGTTCCCACGACACGCACGTGGCATCAACTGTTTTTAAATCCGCTCCACTGTCAGTGGAACCAGGGGACAATGGGGGGCATGATGGTAATGGCTGTTTCAGCCAGACTGGCGAGTTTGTTGTTGCATCAAATTCCAGCCAGAGTGGTAAGTTTGTTGTTGCCTTATATTCTCTTCTCTTTCTTTCTTTCTTCATTCTCTCTCTCTCTCTCTCTCTCTCTCTCTCTCTCTCTCTCTCTCTCTCTCTCTCTCTCTCTCTGTCCGTAAACCTGTCTGTCTGTTTGTCTGTCTGTCTGTCTGTCTTTCTCTATCCTCCATCCCATAAAAGCAGTCAAGTCATTCTTTCAAGTAAGCTTTATTCTTTTCTGTTATGTAACATGCACATGGCATCAGCTATTTTCAAACCCGGTCCAGTGTCAGTGTAATCAATAGACAATTCGGTCAGTCTCTCAGCGTGGGGTGGTGAGTTTGTTGTTGCCTTGTGTTCCTTGCAGAGTGGTCAGTTTGTTGTTGCCTTGTGTCCAGCCACAGTGGTCAGTTTGTTGTTGCCTTGTGTTCCAGCCACAGTGGTCAGTTTGTTGTTGCCTTGTGTTCCAGCCACAGTGGTCAGTTTGTTGTTGCCTTGTGTTCCAGCCACAGTGGTCAGTTTGTTGTTGCCTTGTGTTCCAACCACAGTGGTCAGTTTGTTGTTGCCTTGTGTTCCAGCCACAGTGGTCAGTTTGTGTTGCCTCGTGTTCCAACCAGTGGTCAGTTTGTTGTTGCCTTGTTCCTCCACACTAGTTGATGTTTGCATGAATGTACACAGATACTTCTAAATATATGTACGCACCTATATCATGCATTTATATACGTACCTGTGCAAGTGTGAGTGCAAATATGCATGCTTATGTGTGTGCATGTGCGTGTGTGTGGGGGGGAGGGGGGCGGGGTTGTGTTGTATTGTGTGTGGAGGGGGAGGAAGAGGGAAGCACGTGGGTGAATGTTTTTGTGTGAATATGCGTTTATCCACGTACGTGCAGTGTGTGTGTGTGTGGGGGGGGGGGGGGTGAGGGGGGGGGGCGTGTGTGCGTGCGGGTTGTGTTGTATTGTGTGTGCAGGTGGAGTCAGGGGAGAAGTAAGCGGGTTAATCTTATAGATAGATAGATAGATAGATAGATAGATAGATAGATAGATAGACAGATAGACAGATAGACAGATAGATAGATAGAGATAGATAGATAGATAGACAGATAGACAGATAGACAGATAGATAGATAGACAGATAGACAGATAGATAGATAGATAGATAGATAGACAGATAGATAGATGCCTTATATATGGTGCGTTTATCCATGCATGTGCATAGTGTGTGTGTGGGGGGGGGGGGGTAAGGGGGGAGCAGGCGGGTAAATGTTTTTATGTATGTGTTCATCCATGTACGTGTGTGTGTGTGTGTGTGTGTGTGTGTGTGTGTGTGTGTGTGTGTGTGTGTGTGCGCGCGCGCGCGTGTGTGTGTGTGGGCGGGTGGGTGTGGGGCGTGAGGAGAAGGGGGAAGGTGGATATGCACATCCTTTATTCCCTGGCAGGCGGATTGAATCAGATGAAGTCTGCAACAGTGGGATGCTCTTGGACAGGCCAACCTTACTCAGACAAGACAGTCCTTGCCCAGAAGAAGTGAAATGAGGAAATAAATCAGTAAATTATAAATAAACGAATAATAGATAAATAAACTGATAAACAAATAAAATGAATAACACATGAAATATGTCATGCGACAATACTAAGTGTAAAATGGTATGACAGTGACATTTGTGCCCCGATGTAATGACGATGACGAAGACAGCGACGACATTGATGATAGTGATGACGATGATGATAATGATGATGGTGGTGGTGGTGGTGGTGGGGGAGGTGGTGGTGTGGTGGTGGTGGTGGTGGTGAAGATGTTGCTATAGTAATAGTCGTAAAGTAGTTATCAATTCTCCACCATAAATGTATGCCAACACGCAGAGACATGAGGAGACAGGATGACAGCAAAATGGATGTAACCACAGATGTGGTCTGAAGGCCTCACCTCCTGTGGTGAATCCCATGAAATAGTTTCCCCACTTGTCGTCTGCCTGTCTCTGTACTTTCCATCCTCCGTTTTCTAGTCTGCACATCTCTTACACACCATCCATCACTTTCAGTCTCGTGCCAGAGAAGAAGAGGAGGGGTGGGTGTGTGTTTGAAATTCAAGAAAAGTTTCAAAGGGATTGACAAAAGGTTAAGTGGAGGAAAGTACTTTTAAATCAGTCAGTAACAGACGAACAACAAAATATAGCCCAAAAGAAAGCATTCATCCTCATCAGTAGTGGATTTCGCAAGTAGCCTGCCTATGTTGGGCTAGAACATAAACCTCAAAACATCACCATAGTGACGACTCAGCAGTGCAGAGTCTGATCTGAAGCGTTATCTCATCACGAGTGGTCACTGATTGTTCTGGGTATGGATGTGTGAGGGGTAAGAATATGAAGGGGAAGGTAGGTTTGAGATGGGAGTGTACGATTGGTGTGTAACTTGACGTGGACAAAAAATAAGGAAACACAGGAGGAGTGCGGAAGGACGAAAAGAAACATGAGAAGAAAAATCGGGGGAAAACTGTACAAAAAGTTAACCCAGACGCAGAGGTTTTTTTTTTTTATTTATACGAGTTCCAGATGTACAGATGAACTGACACTGAACGGTCCACATATAACTGAGCATAAAAAGAATGCCATGATAAAGCGCCATGAACTTTCACACACTGAGAATCGTTTAGAAGAAACGAAGGTTTTTTTTTTTATTATGCTAATTTCAGAGTATACAATTTATCCCCAAGTCTATTCAGAGCACTTTACAAAACGAATTCATCTTCTCTCCAACAGCACTTCCCACCTCTGTCCTTCCCCAAACAACCTTCTCCTCAGCTCTCCACCCCCTTCCCTAACAAACATACACACACATTCATCTACATACTGAACAGGCTTAATTGACAGCAAATCCTGCCCTCCTCCCCCCCCCCCCCTTCCCCACCCCCTCCTCCGCCTTTCCCTCATCTACCCTGCTTCCCCAGATTCCGAACTACCTGCTACCCACCCTTCTTTCTCGACCTTCCATGATTCGAACACCACACCCTTTATGCCTCCTCTTCCCCAGTCTTACCTCTTCAGGTTGTTCACTGTCTGCGTACAGTCAACGTCCACAACTCTGTTTTGCAGTAAGACAACGAGAAGCCAGGCAAGACAGCCAAACGATGGGTGGGCAAATGGACGAGCTCGCTTCGTTAGCAATTCAACTTCTCCCCCCCACCCCCCCCCCCCACCCCCACCCCCCCTCCCCCACCCCCACCCCCAAAATCCGCCGTTTCTTCTCCAGACAGTCCGACTTCCTTTT
>JADBJO010001608.1:390000-392500 GCA_016801955.1 Conus betulinus
AACATAATGCCTGTCAAACAGAAAACGCAGAACGTTTTCCATCCAATGGTGGGTATCAAGTATCACCCGCCTTTCTCCAATGAGGTCATTTCTTCCCCTACTGGCTGACGACAGTGGTCTTTGTGGGTAAGAACAAATCAGACTCGAAACAGACCAGACTTCGTTTTATTGACATTCACTAAAAGCAGGTGGAAGGACAGATCTATAAATGGACAGAGGCGAGGGTATCTGTCTGTATTTCCATTTTTTTCCTGGCATTTTCTTCCCTCCTTTCATGTCTTCTTCCTTGCATCTCTCTCTCTCTCTCTCTCTCTCTCTCTCTCTCTCTCTCTCTCTCTCTCTCTCTCTCTCTCTCTCTCTCTCTCCTCTCTCTCTGTCTCCTCATCTCACTAGAAGAGTCAATTCATTCTTTTAAATCAGCCGTATTCGTTTTCTTTCTTATGTCACGCTCGTGGCATCAACTGTTTACAAATCCAATCTGATGTCGGTGAAATCAATGGACAAAGGAAGTCAAGCTCCGGTGTTTTTTTTTTTTATATATTTCCGCAACAGTGGTGAGTTTGTTGTTGCCTTGTGTTCCACCCACAGTGGTCAGTTTGTTGTTGCCTTGTGTTCCAGTCACAGTGGTCAGTTTGTTGTTACCTTGTGTTTCCAGCCACAGTGGTCAGTTTGTTGTTACCTTGTGTTCCAGCCACAGTGGTCAGTTTGTTGTTACCTTGTGTTCCAGCCACAGTGGTCAGTTTGTTGTTGCTTTGTGTTCCGACCACAGTGGTCAGTTTGTTGTTGCCTTGTGTTCCGACCACAGTGGTCAGTTTTGTTGTTGCTTTGTGTTCCGACCACAGTGGTCAGTTTGTTGTTGCCTTTGTGTTCCAGCCAGTGGTCAGTTTGTTGTTGCCTTGTGTTCCAGCCAGTGGTCAGTTTGTTGTTGCCTTTGTGTTCCAGCCAGTGGTCAGTTTGCTGTTGCCTTGTGTTCCACCCACAGTGGTCAGTTTGTTGTTGCCCTGTGTGTTCCAGCCACAGTAGTAGTCAGTTTGTTGTTGCCTTGTGTGTTCCACCCACAGTGGTTAGTTTTTGTTGCCTTGTGTTCCAGCCCACAGGTCAGTTTTTGTTGTTGCCTTGTGTTCCAGTCACAGTGGTCAGTTTGTTGTTTTCCTTGTGTTCCAGTCACAGTGGTCAGTTTGTTGTTGCCTTGTGTTCCAGTCACAGTGGTCAGTTTGTTGCTGCCTTGTGTTCCACCCACAGTGGTCAGTTTGTTGCTGCCTTGTGTTCCACCCACAGTGGTCAGTTTGTTGTTGCCTTGTGTGTTCCAGCCAGTGGTGAGTTTGTTGTTACCTGGTGTTCCAGCCAGTGGGTCAGTTTGTTGTTGCCTTGTGTTCCAGCCAGTGGTCAGGTTGTTGTTGCCTTGTATTCCATGCAAGTGGTGGTGAGTTTGTTGTGACCTTGTTCCTCCCCATTGGTTGTTCTCTGTGCAGATTCATCTCGATATCTTTAGATATACGTGTGTACATATGCATAAAAGTATCTAAGACACAGCATGTGTATGTGTGTGTAGTGAGAAGCGGGAAGGGTGGATGTCTCACGTCTTGCTGTCTTCAAGTCGCCCCCCCCCCCCCCCACCATCACCACCACCACCACCAATCGCCCTTTCTCATAGTCTCCCCTTCAATCTTTCCCCTGCACTCTCTTCCTGCATATTTTGACCTCACACGCGTCACGTCTTCAGTCAGAAACCACTTTTTTATTCAAGAAAAACCAGCATTCAGAAACCAGACAGACATTGAGAAGAAAAGAAATGGAAATGGGGAAAGAGAGACTTATGGCAAGAAGAAGAAGAAGAAAGAAGAAGAAGAAGAGAAAAGAAGAAGAAGAAGAACAAGAACAAGAAGAAGAAAGAAGAAGAAGAAGAGAAGAGAACAAGACACAAAAAGAAAAGAAGAAATAGAAACAACAACAACAACAACAACAAGAAAGAAGAAGAGACAAGAACAAGAACAAGAAGAGCAACAGCAACAACAACAACATCAACATCAACGGCAACAACATTAACAACAACACCATCGACTCGACGACAACAATAACAACAACAACAACAACAACAACAACAACACAAACATCAACAACAAAGTAAGAGAAGAAGAAAATGTAATTAATGGGTGACTTAGTCAAATTCTTCTGACGGCACACACTACCATGCAACACTACAAAGGATGATGGGGAAAGGGGGGGAACACTGACGCAGTTCGAGGCATTCGTTTTTTCCTTCTTTTCTATTCTTTTCTTTTCTTTTTTTCGCTTCCTCTGCATCTTTTCTTTTCTTTCATTTTTTTTCTTCTCCTTTCAATTTTTTTATGGATTGTTCTTTATTTCTGTCCTTTCTGTTACTTTTTTATGTATTCTTGCTTCCCTGGTTTCTTGTTAGTGTGTCTGTGTATGTTTCTGTTCATGTCCTTTTTTCTTTTCTTTTTCTAATTCCATTTTTCTTCCTTCTTCATGTTTTCTC
>JADBJO010001608.1:400000-403268 GCA_016801955.1 Conus betulinus
AGAAGAAGAAAGAAGAAGAGAGGAGGAGGAGGAGGAAGGAGAAGAAGGAAGAAGAAGAAGAAGAAAGAAGAAGAAGAAGAAGAGAAGAAGAAGAAATGAAGCAGAGGATGGACAAGGGGAATGAGGATGAGAAGGCGGAGGCAGCAGACGACAAGAATGGGACGAGAACGAGAAGGATGATGGTGAGGATCTAGGAGGAAGAGGACAGGAGGAGAAGGGGAAAGCAAGGAGAAGGAAGAGGACAATGGGGAGGAGAAAGCCATACAGAAGGAAGAAGACAAAACTGGAGACAGGTTTTGAGAAGAAACAGGAGGAGGAAGAGAGATGGAGGCAGAGGAGAGGAGGAGGAGATACAGGAGGAGAAGGAGCTGGAGGGGCAGCAGGAGGAGGAGGAGGGGCAGCAGGAGGAGAAGGGGGGACTAGAAGAAGGAGGAGGAAGAGGAAGGAGGAGGAGGTAGAGGAGCAGCAGCGGAAGAACACGAACTAGAAAGCGAAGTAAAGAAGATATAGGTGAAAAGAAATACTACTACTACTACTGCTGCTACTGCTGCTACTACTACTAGCTACGCTGCTGGCTGCTACTACTTTACTATTTACGTTTCAGTTTGTGTCCAAATCATTAAGGAAGCATCACTGTTGTGGTTCAGTCCATAAATACATCGCCTTATAGACAAGACAATCGAGCATGGTACCCTGTGCGGTGCAGGGTCAACACACGTAAAAGAACTTGAGAGCTGCCCAGGACAAAAGCAAGAATGACATCCACTGTGAGCAGGCAACGAAAACACAGGCAGGCTAAAAATATGTGGCACTTTTAAAATCACCAGGCACTCTCTGTGTGGAAAAGCCAGCACATAGACAACACGTTGTTACAATGTAGTTGTTCCATAGCATACAAATACAACACATCGTACAACTTATATTATAGGTTCGTATAACACACACACCAACCCCCCCCACCCCCCCACACACCACACCACACACCACACACCACACACACACACACACACACGCACACACACACACCACACACACACACACACACACACACACACAATGTTCACACTGTTTCAACTGGGGGTTTTTTTCGCTAATTTAATCCATGGGGGATGAGGAACAGGAGGAAGGAGGGAGAACTAACTAGCTTACGGTTGGGATTTGGCAGCAGCCTGATCTATGCGTAATATCGACGCGTTGCTCAACATGTGCAAATGGTTTACATCTTAAATCCTACAAACGGTCTGCACCTAGCAATATGATAATGCTCTCTCTCTCTCCTCTCTCTCTCTCTCTGTCTCTCCTCTCTCTCTCTCCTCGCTCTCTCATCCTCTCTCTCTCTCTCCTCTCTCTCTTCTCTGTTGTTTTGTAAGTTTGTGGTGTTTTCTTTTTTTTAATGAACTGAAGTATTTAAAGAGAACTTAACAGACTTAAGGACAGGTACAACACCACGACGGAAAATAAAGATGATGGTGATGCACTGGAATCAGATAGATAGGTAGTAGAGAACAGAGAGAGAGAAGAGAGAAGAGAGAGAGAGAGAGAGATAGAGAGATAGAGAGAGATATGATCCACAACAGATATTTTTATGACAATAGGCACAAAGATATATAGTCTGATGATGATGCTAGATTATGATGATGATGATGATGATTATGATGATGATAGATGATACTATCTGAAAACAACCATAACCTATATCCAAAGAAATAGGAGGATGGGTAAGTTGCTTACGATCAAATGCGCGAACACTTCAGAATAAAGGCTTTCTACTACTTCAAAATTGATGCAAAATCAACCACTATCTGAATTCAGGTTATTGAAACCGACAGTTTTCACTTTGGGCTTGTTATGAGCGAATAAGAATGACAGCATGAACTCTTTCTCCAGACGTCCCATCCTTGAATGATAATGTGTTTAAACATCACATACAAATTGAAACACTTTGTGTTTTCCATGAAAGCACTCGAAGCTTCAAATTCGGGAGAGCGTGGGACGGTGGGGTCGATCAGCTATCGCTTGCTATCTATATAAATGACTGTAAACATGTGCGCTCACATTCATAGATAGAATAGACTTGATGTTTTGTCTGTCTAGTCTGGTCTGTCCTGTTATGTTCTGGCTTCTGTCTATGTCTGTGTCTGTTTCTGTGTGTCTGTGTGTGTGTCTGTGGTGTTGATAGGACAAATGGGAATCTGGTCCACAGGTAGGGTTTACTTGCCACTGGTACTACCCCGGGAGCAATGAAAATGATCAACTGCCACTAGTTAGTCTAAAATTGTACCTATACAACCTACCCGTTTCTTCCGACTTTAAACAATTACCAACCGCTGAAAAGACCTTTCGGGGAAAGTAGATCCTAACATTTATTTTTGATTTTGTTCTCGTTTGTTATGTTTTGTTTGTTATTATTCTGATGGTATAAAATGTAAGAATCCTGTTCAACAAACTGTATGATTATTAAATTTCAACAGCTCTCTAAAACCTTGGTGCGACCCTTGTTTAATGCGTTCACCAACAGATAAAATCACTCCAGCAAGTTATTCGTTGAATTTGAACAACGTTCATACAAGTAAAAAAACAAGTTAGTTTGTATTTTTGTTATAATTGGTCTATTCCCATCATGAATTCAACACTACGAACAGCCTATGGAGTCATCATGATAATATCCATTCATAAGATTACATATGCTAAGTAGAGCCGAGGGCCCAGAACTTTGCAAGGATATGAGAATAATACCGGTTGAATGTCGTAGTATTACTTCACGCTTCTTTTTTTTTTCAGAAATTTAAGTATTTTCACATAAGGTTGGGACCCATCAATTCGCTTCAAAGCAGGAAAACCTTTCAGAGACAACCAGCTGCACAATGAACCACCAACTAAAAACATCCCCACGGTAGTTTCTCTCCTCGCACACTTGATGTACCACGTGAAAAGGGGTGGGCCTTGGAATCTTCCTGGCTATGCAAAGCAAAGGAGACAAAAACATAAAAATTAAGATGCAAATGGATGTGGCTCATACATCAGAGAAGTGGCCAGAACTAGAGAGAGAGACGACAGCCAGACATCATACATACAGGCAGACATAATACAGACGAGCTGAGATAGAGCCAGAGCGACAACCCCGGCCTGCTAGAACAACAGATGGCGACAGAGAGACATACAATAGAGACATATAGAAACAGAGCAAAGAATAGATAGAAAGAGAGAGAGAGAGAGAGAGAGAGAGAGAGAAGAGGAGAGAGGAAGAGGAGAGAGAGACGCCAACAGC
>JADBJO010001609.1:0-2500 GCA_016801955.1 Conus betulinus
TGTTCTTAAGATGGTGTGTCGAATTGGTTCAGTGTTTAGTGTTGGGTTGGGTGCCAATACTTGTAACCTGAGTAGGGATTGTGGTAGTTGTGAGTAGGTGTTCTCCCCCAAACGGACAGTCACGTGGGCGTGTGGCTTGTCGTTCGTCGTCTTCTCGTACCTGACTGCGGCTCTGGTATCCCATCATCCATCACTATCAATGGGCGTCTGTCGTCGCTAAATATGAGTACTTACGAGTGGTGTGGTGGAGTGTGGAATAATAAGGGGTTTTATCATTAATCATAACAGCAAATGCGTCATCATCATTGATAAAGTCCTCTCATTAGTTTTTCGTCTTCTAAATTTCACAATGAAATTATCATCAGGCACAACGCAGCCACCCAGGTGTAATGAGAGAGCTTTTTGTTATTTGAAAGGTCCACTTCTGTACTATAGAGCGGAGCGGGTGTGTGGCGTTACGGTCGGGTGCGTGGCGTGCATTCGTGCGTGTGCGTGTGGTGCAAGGTGTGTGGTGTGGTGTGTGGTGTGGAGTGGTGTGTGTGTGTTTGTTATGTGACATATGTGTGTGAACTAGAACATGCTGTGTGAAACTTGGCGCGCACGGTGCGGAGCGCGTTTCGTGTGTTGTGTGTGATAAAGGTAGTGTGCATAAGGGGGAAGGGAACGAAAAATTTCAAAAATAGTAAATTGTGTGTGTATGGGGTGTGGGTAAGAACGCAAGCAGCGTACAGCGCGCGCACTCTTAGCAGAGATCATTTGCGTGTATGCGCGCACTACGTCCTAAATGTATCTCGTCCAACAAACTTTTGCGTATGTGTGAGCTGAAGTGGGTGTAAAAACAAATGTCTGTGTGTGTGTGGGGGGGTGTACGTGGTGCTGAAGTGTGTGTGTGTTTGTGTGTTTGTTTGTGTGTGTGTGTGTGTGTGTGTGTGTGTGTGAAGATAAGGTTATATGGTTCCGAGTACGTGTCCGTTTAAACGTGTCGGTGACGCGCCTTCAGAAGTTAGTAGCTCAACCCTAATAACGGACCACACACCTCTGTGCAGACAAATTCTACATGACCCACATGGACACCCGTCTCCGCCGGCAAAGCGGCCTTAGCTCGCAACAACTACGACGGCCCGGGCGCCCACTGGGAATCCCGGGAGAAAGCGCGGGCTCGTGGACGTCCTGCATCAAGGGTGGACCTGCCGTCCAGCCAGGTACAGAGAGCTCCCCGCTCCCGGAACATCTACACCCATGATGGCCCTCTCAAGCTGTCCGGAGGCAAGAAACAGTGACGGGCTGCCGGACATGACGTCATCTAGCACAGGAGAGCCCGGATGCAAGAAACAGTGACGGGCTGCTGGATCTGACGTCATCTAGCGCAGAAGAGCCTGGCTGGTTTGGCGTAGAATACTTCGGAAAATTTATCAGTACATGTACTATGATTTAGTGAGAGTTCGGTTAGGGGGCGGGGGATGTGTGTGTTCCGGACACTTTTAGAGGTGTTTTTTAGATTGAGTGTGTCGCACATAGATTGCGCTGATCTTTTTTCACCTTTTTTTTTTTTAATCTGACAAGTAATCGAATCTTTTAAAAGCGTTTAAAGTTAATGAAGGAAATAGCTGCAAATCAAACGCAAATCTAGAAATCAAATCTTCTGGTGGAATAAAATGGACTGTGGATTATAAAGTTCTCTGGAGAAAAAAAATATATCATTACTGAATAGACAATATCTTGCTGTGCAGTGTGGTATTCGGGGAGGGGGAGGGCAGGAGATCTCAGTGTAAGGTAAATAGTTTTGATAACTTTATTACACTTTCAAAAACAAATTGATTTTGGTTATGTCTGTATTTGTGATTGGTTGATTAGTGGATTCGTTTTGTGTGTCTTCAGATATCTTTGTGGTGGTTACTGTGTGGGAAGAAATTTGATTGTACATGCGTGAATTCTTCTTTGACAGTAAATGCTTCATTTTTTTTCGTTCCTTTCGTCTCTCCTTCATCACTTGCTTTCATGTTGATAATGAAATGGAATAATGGAATGATGATAATGACTGAAATAAGAGAAATGACATTTTTTCTTCTTCTTCTTCCCGTTACAATTGCTACTACTATTACTATTACTGCTGCTGCTATTGCCTCCCACCCCGACTTTTCCTTTCAAAAACCTGATGTCCCTTCTTCCTCCATCCCCTCCCACCCCCCCCCCCCCCACCCGCCCCCCCTTCCCCCTCCCCCACCCGGCAGATTCTTGCGTTGTTATCTTCTGTTTTGTTCTGTATTGCAAATTTGATTAAACACAATAATGTTCGTGTATCAACTGTGGAATGTTTTTACCAGGGCGTGAGAAGTACCCACTGGTTTGAAAAGCTTGTCTGTGTGGTGTAGTTCCTCCCCACTTTGTTGGCTTTTTTTTTTTTTTCTTCAAACAAGTCTCTCATCATCACAAAAGCGACTTCATTGTAAGTGCTAGACGTACATATCACACACAAATAGGCTTGCACGCGAATGAACGC
>JADBJO010001609.1:5000-12500 GCA_016801955.1 Conus betulinus
GACCAACACCTGAATGTAAACCCAAGTTCACAAGGAACCAGAGCTGAGAGAGCGACAGATGTCTGCCCCCCCCCCCCCCCCTCCTCCCCCATGGAACCAGACCCATCACTGCCAACAACTGTCACGAAGTATGCAGACTTCAGTATGCGAGTACGCCTACAGCCTGTCCTTCACAGCCTTCAGCCAATACAACGTTGACCTCACACTGACCGACTGAGAAACTAGGGGGGGGGGGGGAGGGTGGGGGTGGGGGTGTAATATTACATCAAAATATGTAGATTTCTACTAAGGTATCAATTCCATAAGAATAACTCGATAGTTTTTATGTTCAGTGGAACACTTGTAAGAATCTTGCTGCACAGATTCTGTTCGCTGCTTGATCCGGATTCGCACGTTAGGTCTTCATGAAAATGACATGAGTTTTCCGCCTCGGTCTGCATTCCATAACTCCAATGAATTGAGTTGGATATTGATTTTCTGGTTTGGGCGCGTAATTTTGCTGACAGACAGAGAAACAAACAAACAAATAAACAAGCGAATAAGCAAACGGGGTGAAAAAAAGGGTACCTCCTTGACAGGAGTAATAAATGAGCTTATAAATAAATGATGTGGCTGCAATGGTTGTGTGTGTGTGTGTGTGTGTGTGTGTGTGGTGTGTGTGTGTGTGTGTGTGTGTGTGTGTGTGTGTGAAAGAGAGAGAGAGAGAGATTGTGTGTGTGTGTGTGTGTATGTGTGTGTGCGTGTGTGTGTATGTGTGTGGTGTGTGTGTGTGTGTGTGTGTGTGTGTGTGTGTGTGTGTGCGTGTGTGTGTGTGTGTGCAAATGTATGTACGTGTGTGTCTACAAGTGTGCGTATATGTGTATGAGTGTGTGTGCATGGACTTTGAGCTTGCACGTGTGTGTTTGTGGGTGTGGTGTGTGTGTGTGTGTGTGTGTGTGTGTGTGTGTGTGTGTGTGTGTGTGTGCGTGCGTGCGTGTGTGTGAGTTGTATGTGTGTGTGTGAGTGTGAGTGTGTGTGTGTGTGTGTGTTGTGTGTGTGTGTGTACACTCACGCACGCACATAAACACACAAAGCACGCGCCCACGCGCATACACATGAACACGAGCGCGCACAGACACACACAACACGCACAAAGACGCACATGCACGCGCTCGCGCATACACACACATAAACACACAAACATGCGTGCGCGCGCACGCATAAACACATATATACAGATATACAGAAACTCGTAGCGCGCGCACGCGCGCAGGGGGCGCCCATATACATGGGTGTACATACCTACACACACATATATATAATATATACACACATACGCACATGCGTGCATGCAGGACCATGCGCACATAAAATCATAGATCACACCATACACACACACACACACACACACACACACACAACACACACACACACACACACACACACACACATGCGCGCGCGCGCGCTCACACGCACCGCATATACTGGCATAACAACACACAAAAGGGCTCATGCTCACCCATCCACACACACAAACACACTGTACACTCTCATCACACATGAATATGATAATGATAATGCACAGACAATGTTACGTAGGTACCCAAGATCTGACCAGCGCGTTGGGCTAATGCACAGGTCAGAATTTTGCTTACTCGCAGGCAGGAGACCCTCTTATTCAATTCTCCCATTTGGTCATTAATTCATTAATCCATCATCTTTAAATCGTGCGCAGTGTGATCTCGAAAATATGAGATGTGGCGCAGCGAAAATGGACTACTCCACACACACTGTGACACCTTCACTGATGAAACGAAACTAAAACTGAAGCCTGTAAGTTTTGCTTTCGTTTGTTTTACAAGATTCTCTGTTTCCAAAGTTCAAAATCCACTGTATTCTCTTCCGTCTCCTCGAATTTGATTCTGAGGCAGTGTGATGGAGTAGATAGCTGGGTGAGGATTGAACCTATTTAATTCCAAGACTGCTTTATCACCACTAATGCCGGAGATGACAATTGAAAATTTATTGTGATAAGTACAGAGATCTTGTACTACGCAGTCAGAATATGCTCCTGTAGAAGTGTCAGTCAATGCATACACGCCATTAAAAGACCACATATCTTTGCACATATGGATCGGGGTCTGTCTGTCTAAACTGCCGTATGCGTGCTCATGTGTACGTTTCATTCGACGGATAAGATCTATGATAATTATTGTGTTGTCACATGAGAGTTCCTGTTATCCAGAAATTGATGCATTGTAAACAAGACCACTCCATATTGCACTTACTATAAAGAGTTATGATATATGTATGTAGGTATGTATGATTATGTATTAGCTATGTTTTATTAGGAAATAAATCATGTATGTGTGTGTGTATGTGTGCGCTTGCATGCACGCGCTGCGTACATGTGCGTGTGTGGGGGGGGGGGGGGGGGGGGGGGCGCGCGCGCGCGCGCGGCGGCTGTGCTCAGTTCAGTTCAGTGGTTTATTAATGTCTTTTCATCCCCAGATGATATTAGACACTTCTTTAAAGAAAAAGAAAACAAAATGCAAAGCATATAAACGTACATCCAGTGAGAAGTACAAGAAAAAGTTATATATATATATATATATATATAATATATATATAAATTGAATTATAACAAAGCTTGCTCTTATGTCTCAGATTATAGAAATAGGGGGGGTGATAAGCCTTCATATCTGCAGTGGTAGATGATTCTGCCTAACTGACAGTATGTGCTTGAGTGGGTGAATGGGGAATAAATAAATGCTTCTCAAAATTGAACCTTCAGCAAGCTTAGAGTCTCCAAAGCGGGAGACCATCTCCAATGGGGAGAAAGCTCACTAACATGTAACTCCTGGTCAGATACCGGTATTTCGAAACCTATTGTTTCTCCTCAGTGACCGCGGAAAGTGGTAATTTGACTCCTCTGCCTTTTCGGTTTTAAGAAGAATGCTATACCAGAAAAAGGCTGGTGTGCAATACCATAGTATGTTTGTTGAGTTTTCAAAATACTTAACTAAAGGTGCCACCTAAGAAGCAAAAGAAAATAATGAAAGAGCAAAACAAGCTACATTTTCTTGTGAAAAGTAGAAAATCTAAAAAAGATAAGCTCTTAAGACACAAGTGCTGAGGGCCAGTTCTTGGAATGAATCCACAAGGGACTAAATTACAATGAAACAATAAAATTCCAAGGATAAGTACTGAGCACCATTCCCGCAACTTACAGAGCAGCTAGGTGTTGCAATGACTGCGAGAAAAATTGAATTATAAACAAAGCTTGCTCTTATGTCTCAGATTATAGAAATAGGGGGGTGATAAGCCTTCATATCTGCAGTGGTAGATGATTCTGTCTAACTGACAGTATGTGCTTGAGTGGGTGAATGGGGAATAAAAAATGCTTCTCAAAATGAACCTTCAGCAAGCTTAGAGTCTCCAAAGCGGGAGACCATCTCCAATGGGGAGAAAGCTCACTAACATGTAACTCCTGGTCAGATACCGATATTTCGAAACCTGATTGTTTCTCCTCAGTGACCGCGGAAAGTGGTAATTTGACTCCTCTGCCTTTTCGTTTTTTAGAAGAATGCTATACCAGAAAAAAAAGGCTGGTGTGCAATACCATAGTATGTTTGTTGAGTTTTCAAAAAACTTAACTAAAGTGTGCCACCTAAGAAGCAAAAGAAAATAATGAAAGAGCAAAACAAGCTACATTTTCTTGTGAAAAGTATAAGACACAAGTGTCTGAAAGTTATTGGAATGAAAAAAGGGACTAAATTACAGTGAAACAATAAATTCCAAGGATAAGTACTGAGGCACCATTCCACAACTTACAGAAGCAGCTAGGTGTTGCAATGACTGCGAGAAAATTGAGTTATAAAAACAAAGCTTGCTCTTATGTCTCAGATTATAGAATAGGGGGTGATAGCCGTCATAGCAGTGGTAGATGATCTGCGGAACTGACAGTATGTGCTTGAGTGGCGTGAATGGGGAATAAATAAATGCTTCTCAAAATGGAACCTTCAGCAAGCTTATAGTCTCCAAAAAGCGGGAGACCATCGCCAATGGGGGAGAAAGCTCACTACATGTAACTCCTGGTCAGATAACGATATTTCGAAACCTGATTGGTTTCTCCTCAGTGAGCCGCGGAAAGTGGTTGACTCCTCTGCCTTTTCGGTTTTAAGAAGAAGGCTATACCAGAATGCAATCCTACGTTTGGTTGAGTTTTCAAAAATACGTAACTAAAGGTGCCACTAAGAAGCAAAAGAAAATAATAACTGAAAAAGTAGAAAACAAAAGATAACACATTGCTGGGGCGTTGCAATGACTGCGAGAAAAATTGAATTATAAACAAAGCTTGCTCTTATGTCTCAGATTATAGAAATAGGGGGGGTGATAAGCCTTCATATCTGCAGTGGTAGATGATTCTGCCTAACTGACAGTATGTGCTTGAGATGGGTGAATGGGGAATAAATAAAATGCTTCTCAAAATGAACCTTCAGCAAGCTTAGAGTCTCCAAAGCGGGGAACCATCTCCAATGGGGAGAAAGCTCACTAACATGTAACTTCCTGGTCAGATACCGATATTTCGAAACCTGATTGTTTCTCCTCAGTGACCGCGGAAAGTGGTAATTTGACTCCTCTGCCTTTTCGGTTTTAAGAAGAATGCTATACCAGAAAAGGGCTGGTGTGCAATACCATAGTATGTTTGTTGAGTTTTCAAAAAACTTAACTAAAGGTGCCACCTAAGAAGCAAAAGAAAATAAATGAAAGAGCAAAACAAGCTACATTTTTCTTGTGAAAAGTAGAAAATCTAAAAAGATAAGCTCTTAAGACACAAGTGCTGAGGGCCATTTCTTGGAATGAATCCGCAAGGGACTAAATTACAATGAAACAATAAATTCCAAGGATAAGTACTGAGCACCATTCCCGCAACTTACAGAGCAGCTAGGTGTTTGCAATGACTGCGAGAAAAAATTGAATTATAAACAAAGCTTGCTCTTATGTCTCAGATTATAGAAATAGGGGGGGTGATAAGCCTTCATATCTGCAGTGGTAGATGATTCTGTCTAACTGACAGTATGTGCTTGAGTGGGTGAATGGGAAAATAAATAAATGCTTCTCAAAATGAACCTTCAGCAAGCTTAGAGTCTCCAAAGCGGGAGACCATCTCCAATGGGGAGAAGCTCACTAACATGTAACTCCTGGTCAGATACCGGTATTTCGAAACCTGATTGTTTTTCTCCTCAGTGACCGCGGAAAGTGGTAAGTTTGACTCCTCTGCCTTTTCGGTTTTAAGAAGAATGCTATACCAGAAAAAGGCTGGTGTGCAATACCATAGTATGTTTTGTTGAGTTTTTCAAAAAACTTAACTAAAGGTGCCACCTAAGAAGCAAAAGAAAATAATGAAAGAGCAAACAAGCTACATTTTCTTGTGAAAAGTAGAAAATCTAAAAAGATAAGCTCTTAAGACACAAGTGCTGAGGGCCAGTTCTTGGAATGAATCCGCAAGGGACTAAATTACAATGAAACAATAAATTCCAAGGATAAGTACTGAGCACCATTCCCGCAACTTACAGAGCAGCTAGGTGTTTGCAATGACTGCGAGAAAAATTGAGTTATAACACAGCTTGCTCTTATGTCTCAGATTATAGAAATAGGGGGGTGATAAGCCTTCATATCTGCAGTGGTAGATGATTCTGCCTAACTGACAGTATGTGCTTGAGTGGGTGAATGGGGAATAAATAAATGCTTCTCAAAATGAACCTTCAGCAAGCTTAGAGTCTCCAAAGCGGGAGACCATCTCCAATGGGGAGATAAGCTCACTAACATGTAACTCCTGGTCAGATACCGGTATTTCGAAACCCGATTGCTTCTCCTCAGTGACCGCGGGAAAGTGGTAATTTGACCTCCTCTGCCTTTTCGGGTTTTAAGAAGAATGCTATACCAGAAAAAGGCTGGTGTGCAATACCATAGTATGTTTGTTTGAGTTTTCAAAAAACTTAACTAAAGGTGCCACCTAAGAAGCAAAGAAAATAATGAAGAGCAAAACAAGCTACATTGAAAATGAAGCTTGTTTTGCTCTTTCATTTATTTTCTCCTCCTTCAGCTGTGTGTGTGTGTGCATATATATATATATATATATATAATATATATATATATATATATTATATAATATATATATATAGCGCATATAGCACATTCTCCCCCTTTGGTGTTGAAATTTTTGTATGTAAGAGAAAAAGAAAAAAAATGCTGTTCTCCCCAGCGCGGAAGTGAACCCCGGGTCTCCGCGTGACAGGCGGGGGATACTAACCACAGTCCTACCCAGGAGCTTACTGCTTTTAGTTACACTTAAGTTTATAAACCACTATTGCTTAAACTGTACATCACAAATTATCATTTATAGCAATTAGTAACGGCTATTCTGGTAAAAAAAAAAAAATTGGGCATCATCCGTGACCCATAATAAACATAATTATCTACAAACTTTCAGATTGATCGGTCCAGTAGTTTTGTCTGGAGCGAGTTCTATGAGAACTGGGTGTACAAAAAAAAAAAGAAGAACCTCCACACTCACTTATCATCCATGTTAGTACTTTCAAACCCCCATCTGATACATGCATATATTCACATGAGTGAAGTACCCTGGTGGTACACAAATTGTGTTAATCTTTACAAAATTTTGCAACCTGTGACTGCGAAATAACCATGGCAAATTCAGCAACATATGAGCAATTATCAGACAGTACTGACATTATCTGTGTCTGTGTGTCTAGGTCTCCCTCTGCTTGTGCTTGCGCGCTTGTGCGTGCTTGTGCGTCTCTCTCTCTCTCTCAATCCTCTCTCGTGCTTCTCTCTCCTCTCTCTCTCTCTCTCTCTCTCTCTCTCTCTCTCTCTCTCTCTTCTCTCTCTCCCTCTCCCCCCTCTCCCTCTACCAATATGAGTTGAAGAGCTGATATTAGTTGAAACGTTGTTGACAATGTTCGAGAGGAGAAAGCCCAAGCGTTGAAATACTTACGAATGTTCTTTTCTTTTTTATCTTTGATACGTTAATGATGTAGTAGTTATCATAATTATGTCAAATGTCGTGGTAAGGCTTTTTAGTGCACCACACCGTTGTGTGTTGTTGTTTCTTGGCTGCAATTTCACCTGTTTGTCAGCTCGTTATATATCATTCCCGTTACAAAGTGTCATCTGATGCGACATAATTTGCAGTCGGACGGCGGCAATAAGGGAAAACATCATTACATGGCCATTATACACAAAGCCTCAGGGTTTACTTTTCATCAAATTAGTCAAGAGGTGCTGATCCTACTTTTTAGCAATATGTCTTTTTTTTTCACATTCCTTTCATGTCGTTAGTTCATTACGTAATCAGTTTCTTGTTTTGTTTGTTTTTGTGTTTTGCTTTCTTTATGGTGATTTCTATACTGACCCATTATAACGAAAAGACAGAAATCGGTGGTATATTGGCAGGAATTGAATGAACAGGACAATCAGAAAAAAACACGTTTTCAA
>JADBJO010001609.1:15000-17500 GCA_016801955.1 Conus betulinus
TTCGTTCATAAATATGCAATGACAAACCATTTCTAGTTCCTTCTGATTTGACTTTTAAACGCATGTGATTATAATCTATAAAAATAACATTGTATTTAGGCAAATATTCACCACTAATTTTCCTTATAGGATTTTACATTTTCTGAAAAGTAGGCATTGTTTTTCTGAAAAGTGCAACAATGCCTGGCAGTCTTTCAAAAATCAATGTTTGTTCTTCTGTAACTATCAAAGCTGATTCTCAAATGCATTTTGAGTTGTCAGTACAAACGGAAGCCGTGCGGCAAGTACTTGTGTGTGTTTGTGTGCATTTGCGAATGCATGTGCACGTGTTAATGCGTGCGTGCGTGCGTGCGTGCGAGTGTGAGGGATGGTGGAGGGTGAGGATGGTTGAAGTTTTCTCTCTTACCGTTCGTGCTCTCTTACTGGCATTATTCCCAAGTCCTTTATTCTAGACTCCCCCCCCCCTCCCTCCCCCTTCCCGCCCCATACACCGCCATCGTTTCATCGTTTCAGTGGCTGTCCAAGGACCAGCCGACCTCAGGAACTAATATATATATATATATATATATCAGGTTGTCATGTCATGTGGCAACCCACCAGAGGAGACCCTGCACTTCAAGACAGTCACTAGGATAATGTTCAGTTGTGCCTGTTGTGACCCAACGTTCACAGAACACCTGCTGATCGCCCCACTGACGACAAGTATTGCTAAGCCATGGAGCCAGCGTGGAGTAAGCGTCCCCCGCCTTAGGGGGTACCATTCCGTTCATTCAAAGACAATCATGAACTTGCCAGTAGCCGATCGCTTACACACGAACTCGACACTGGCGTAAACGTGAAGAGAGAATCAAAAGTGAGGTCACTTCAAGAGGAGGGCATGAAGGGCTACAGGGATTGACTTTTTCCCCATGATAGGATGTTGATGACGTTAACGATGATGATTGTAATGGTGATGACGATGATGATTGATGATGATGATGATGATGATGATGATGATGATGATGATGATGGTGATGACGATGACGATGACGATGACGGTGACGGTGACAATGATGATGATGATGATGATGATGATGATGATGATGATGATGATGATGATGATGATTTTGAGTTCCGTTCTGGTCACAGACCATACGACAGAGCTGTGCCCTTCATTTCCTAACCTCAAGAGGTGCAGACACCTGCAGGCATGGTTAAAGAATTTGTTGACACCCTCGAAGACGCATCCAGTTAAAAAGGTTCAGACTCTACCGTGTGGTTCCAGTCTTCCCATTTGAGCCCCAAATATAGTTAACTCGGGGGGGGGGGGGGGGGGGGGGGCGCCAACTGGCAAAAAAAATCCCCACCATAAACCACCGCAATCGGATTCGAATTCACGACCCCCTTCCGCCGAGTCTGCGCGGCTGACCACTTGATCAGCGCAGGGGTTTTTTTTGGTTTGTTTGTTTTTGTTTTGTTTTGTTTGTTTGTTTTGCTTTCGCGCTTGTTTTGCTGCTTTGTTTTCATGGAAGTGTATAAACAGCGTTATAGGAGCCAGATGTTTTCCCACATCTTCCTTACCCTGCCTCATCCTCCATACTCGCCACCATGCTGTACCCTGCATCTGCAATCCCCTCACCCCATCCATGTCCTGATCTGTAGCCACGCCGCCCTACCCATGGCATATCCCTGCAGCTGTACGTCCCCCCCCCCCACCCCATACCCCCACTGGTCATACCTTCATTCGCTCTCCCCCATCCACCTTCCGCATATGACCATACATGTCACGCCCTGCATACCTGCCTCTTCTCTCTCCACCACCCCCCCCCCCCCCCCCCCCCTACCATTCACCCATCCATGTCACATCATGCATCCGTGCTCTTCCCCCCTCCCCACCCATCCGCCTCCACGCCGCACACCCGCCTATGTCACGCCCTGCATACACGCTCCCTCTTCCTCAGATCCAAGCCCCCCCCCCCCCCCCCCCCCCCTTACACCAATTTTTCATTTCACGCTCCATTCCCTCCTCCAGTTCGCTCAACCGTATCACGCCCTGCATCCACGCCCAGCCACCTCACCCACCCACGTCAAACCCTGTATCTGCGTCCCCTGTGTCCAAATACTTCCACCTGTGCATCCCATATGCATCCGTGCCCCTCTGTTCCGATAGAACCCCCCCCCCCCCCCCCCCCCCCACGGCCCCATCCAAGCCCCTCTGTTCCGATAGAAACCCCCCCCCCCCCACCATGTCACGGCCCCATCCAAGCCCCTCTGTTCCGATAGAACCCCCCCCCCCCAACCATGTCACGGCCCCATCCAAGCCTCTCTGTTCCAATAGAACCCACCCCCAAGTCACGCCCCCATCCATACCCTCCCCACCCCCCGTTTCGACAGAACCTCCCCATGGCACGCCCCCATCCATGCCCCTCTGTTCCGGTAGAACCTCCCCATGTCACGCCCCCATCCGTGCCCCTCTGTTCCGATAGAACCCACCCCCCCTCCTCCCGTGTTACGCCCCCAT
>JADBJO010001609.1:30000-45000 GCA_016801955.1 Conus betulinus
GACATTATCCGTCATTGCATCTCTGTGACCTTTCAATCATAAAGACATCATCCGTCATTGCATCTCAATGACTCTGCGATCACACGGACACTATCCCTCATTGCATCTCAACGACCTTTCCGTCATAAGGACATTATCCGTCGTTGCATATCTAGACCTTTCCGTCAAAAGGACATCATCCGTCATTGCATCTTTTCGACCTTTCCGTCATAAGGACATTATCCGTCGTTGCATCTTTTTTACCTTACAGTTATAAGGACATCATCCGTCACTGCATCATTTTTACCTTTCGGTAATAAGGCCATTATCCGTTGCATCTCCTCGATCTTTTCCTCAAAGAATACTATCTGTCCTGGTGTCTGGTATATCTATGTTCTTTTCCTAAAAGGACTCATCTGCCTCGTTTCTACGACTTATTGGTCTTAAGGATATTATCAGTCCTTGTATTTCTACGAAATTTTGGTCACAAGAACATTAGATAGCCATCATGTCTCTGGGATTTTGTTCCTCAAACGCCAGTTTCTGCTCTCGTATCTCTGATTTTCGTTGCACATGGACAGAATCTTTTTTGATTTTTTATACCATCTTTCGGTGATAAGGATATCAATCTTCCTTCTATCCTTATAAACTTTTATTTTAAAAGTTATATTATTGCATTATTTTTTTCTGTTCTTACACCTCTATTTTTTAATCACAAGAATATTATTATCTGCTCCTGTATCTGTGCTGTGCTTTTTTTTTTTCTCAAAAGATATTATCTGACCCAGTAGCTCTACAACTTTTGGTTCATGAGCACAGTATGTGCTTGTATCTCTGTGGTCGTCTGTACAAGGACAGTGTCTGTCCTTACACACCGATGACGTTTTTGATCCCGTGGTGTTCCTCTTCGCCAAAGGGTGCTCTTGTTGGTGTTGTTTTGGCAAATAACTTTCTGTGTGACGTTTGAGATCGATTTTGTTGTCTTGTTCGTCATGTCTTTAGATGGATCCCCCGTCTCCTCGTCATGGATAAGATCGATTTAGCATTGCCCTGTTTGCAAAGGTGACACCCTAATCTACATGCATTATCGAGTACCTGTGACCTGTTTCTCAGAAATGATTCTTTTTATGGAAACCTCCCTTGGAATGGGAAACGATCAACACACACCACACACACACACACACACACACCCGAGCCAGCCAAGAGAGCCACGAGAGAGAGAGAGAGAGCAAAACCAGCCACACCTCCTTCACAGGACTTTGGTGAGGAGGTTTCTCTTTAGCTACAAAATTAATCCTCGTCACACAGTCTGCAAGTCGACACTGCGCTTTGTGCATGCGTGTGGATCAGTCGCTCTGTTTCTGACTCCTCCATCAAACGGTGTACGCCATGGCAGAACGCAAGACCTTGTATCATTGCACCACCAAGCAAAAATGCAGATGCCATTCTGAAATCGGGCTAGATTAAGCCCAGTGAGACTGGGGCTTACGGTGGGAGTAAGTAAACATTATGCTATTCTCTCTCTCTCTCTCTCTGTTCTGTTCTGCAATGGAGTGAGAGTTTTATAATGTTTGACTTCTCTTTTTTTTCATCCTTTTCATAACACGTTTGTCACTGTGCACATGGGAGATTTACTTTGAGCCATGTTCATCATCATCATCATCATCACCACCACCACCACCATAATCACCCATCACCATCGTTGTGATATCATCATCATCATCATCATCATCATTATTATTATTATTGTTATTATTATTATTTGTTGTTCCTGTTGGTGCTGCTGCTGCTGCTGCTGCTGCTCTGTTATCACCATCATCATCATCTTCATTGTCGTCGTCGTCGTCATGATGATAATTACGATTGGTGGTGGTGGTAATGGTGTGTGTGATCATTATCATCATCATCGTCATCATCATTGATGTTCCTCTCATTATTTTTTTCGTTCTGCTATTATCATCAGCAACAGCCCCCCAGTTATGACAGCTTTTTTTATTTGAAAAGTCCACTCTGTACTATAGAGCGCGTGTGTGCGTGCGTGCGTGCGTGCATGCGTGCGTGCGTGTGTGTGTGTGTTTGTGTGTGTGTGTGTGTGTGTATTTGTATGTGTGTGTATGAATGTGAACTAGCACGTGCTTGCGCGCACGTGCGAGCGCGTTCGTGTGTGTGTGTGTGTGTGTGGTGTGTGTGTCAGTGAGCATTTATATTTTTATCTGTGTGTGTATGTGTGTGTGCGCGCGCGTACGCGCGCGCACTCTTGCAAGATCATTTTGCGTGTACTTGTGTATGCGCGTACCCACGTCTAAATGTGTCTGTTAACAAATATGTGTGCGGAGGGGGTCGGTGGTGCTGAAGTGTGTGTGTGTGTGTGTGTGTGTGTGTGTGTGTGTGTGTGTGTGTGAGTGAGTGATGTGTGTGTGTGTGTGTGTGTGTGTGTGTGTGTGTGTGTTGTAGTTTGTGAAGGTTCCGAGTGTCCGAGTCCGTCCCGTTACGTGTACGTGTCGGTGAGCGCCTCCAGAGTTTAGAGCTCAACCCTAATAACGGACCACACACCTCTGTGCAGACAAAGTCTACATGACCAGCATGGACCCCTCCGCCGGCAAAGCGGCCTTAGCTCGCAACAACTACGACGGCCCGGGCGCCCACTGGGAATCCCGGGAGAAAGCGGGCTCGGGTGGACGTCTGCATCAAGGTGGACCCTGCCGGCCAGCCAGGTACAGAGAGCCTCCCAGCTCCCGGAACATCTACACCCCATGATGTGCCCTCTCAAGCTGTCCGGAGGCAAGAAACAGTGACGGGCTGCCGGACATGACGTCATCTAGCACAGGAGAGCCCGGATGCAAGAAACAGTGACGGGCTGCTGGATCTGACGTCATCTAGCGCAGAAGAGCCTGGCTGGTTTTGGCGTAGAATACTTCGGAAAATTTATCAGTACATGTACTATGATTTAGTGGAGTTCGGTTAGGGGGCGGGGATGTGTGTTCCGGACACTTTTAGAGGTGTTTTTAGATTGAGTGTGTCGCACATAGATTTGCGCTGATCTTTTTTTCAACCTTTTTTTTTTTAAAATCTGACAAGTAATAGAATCTTTAAAAGCGTTTAAAGTTAATGAAGGAAATAGCTGCAAATCAAACGCAAATCTAGAAATCAAATCTTCTGGTGGAATAAAATGACTGTGGATTATAAAGTTCTCTGGAAAAAAAAATATATCATTACTGAATAGACAATATCTTGCTGTGCAGTGTGGTATTCGGGGGAGGGGGAGGGCAGAGATCTCAGTGTAAGGTAAATAGTTTTGATAACTTTATTACACTTTTCAAAACAAATTGATTTTGGTTATGTCTGTATTTGTGATTGGTTGATTAGTGGATTCGTTTTGTGTGTCTTCAAGATATCTTTGTGGTGTTATTGTGGGAAGAAATTTGATTGTACATGCGTGAATTCTTCTTTGACAGTAAATGCTTCATTTTTTTCGTTCCTTTCGTCTCTCCTTCATCATCTTGCTTTCATGTTGATAATGAAATGGAATAATGGAATGATGATAATGACTGAAATAAGAGAAATGACATTTTTTTCTTCTTCTTCTTCCCGTACACAATTGCTACTACTATTACTGCTGCTGCTATTGCCTCCCACCCCGACTTTTCCTTTCAAAACCTGATGTCCCTTCCTCCATCCTCCCACCTCCCCCCTACCCCCCCCCCTTCCCCCCCCCCCCACCCGGCAGATTCTTGCGTTGTTATCTTCCTGTTTTTGTTCTGTGTTTTGTTCTGTATTGCAAATTTGATTAAACACAATAATGTTCGTGTATCAACTGTGGAATGTGTTTTACCAGGGCGTGAGAAGTACCCACTGGTTTGGAAAAGCTTGTCTGTGTGGTGTAGTTCCTCCCACTTTTTGTTGCTTTTTTTTTTCTTCAAACAAGTCTCTCATCATCACAAAAGCGACTTCATTGTAAGTGCTAGACGTACATATACACACAATAGGCTTGCACGCGAATGAACGCACGCACACACTCACGTATGCACACGCACGCACTCACACACACACACCACACACGCACACACGCATACACACACACAAAGCGCGCGCACACATACATGCACATGCGCGCAAGCATACACAGTGCGCGCAGCTATCCGCGCGCCCTGTTATCCGCGAAGTTATCCGCGCGCCCTTTAATCCGCAAATCTCTATCCGCGCGCCCTTTAATCCTCAAACCTATCCCCGCGCCCTTTTTATCCGTAAACCTGTCCCCGCGCCCTTTAATCCTCAAACCTATCCCCGCGCCCTTTTATCCGCAAACCTGTCCCCGCGCCCATTTATCTGGAAAGCTATCCGCGCGCCCTTTTATCCGCAAACCTATCCACGCGCCCTTTATCCGCAAATCTATCCCCGCGCCCTTTTTATCCGCAAACCTATCCCCGCGCCCATTTATCTGGAAAGCTATCCGCGCGCCCTTTTATCTGCAAAGCTATCCGCGCTCCCCTTTTATCAGTAAAGCTATCTGCGCTCCCTTTTATCCGTAAAGCTATCCGCGCTCCCTTTTATCCGTAAAGCTATCCGCGCTCCCCTTTTTATCCGTAAAGCTATCTCCACTTCCTTTTATCCGTAAAGCTATCTCCGCTTCCTTTTATCCGTAAAGCTATCCGCGCTCCCTTTTATCCGTAAAGCTATCCGCGCGCGCCCTGCCATCATTTTTCTCTCGTCTCACAAGACGTAGCATGTTCTCTTCTCTCTCTCTCTCCTCTCTCTCTCTCTCTCTCTCTCTCTCTCTCTCTCTCTCTCTCTCTCTCTCTCCACCCTCATACCTCACCTCCCTTAATTCGGCAAGAGTACGAACGCGCACCGCGCAAGCGCGCGCACGCACGCACACACACACACACACACACACACACACACACACACACACACACCACGCACGCACGCGCACACACACACACACACACACACACACACACACACACACACACACACACACACACACGCACGCACGCGCACACACACACACACACACACACACACACACACACCACACACACACACACAACAGCAGCTGATAGTAGAGTCAGGAAGTGCAGGATACAAATTTAGAAGCTCGTCACCTTTACGTAGACACGTACCATTTAGAGTGCTCACTGTGTGTGACCCTGCTGTAAGACCATAGCCACGCTGTCACCTGGCACACCTCCTCTCTCCCTCTGCTCTCTCTCTCTCTCTCTCTCTCCCTCTCTCTCTCTCTCTCTCTCTCTCTCTCTCTCTCTCTCGCGCGCGCGCGCGCGCGCACATTATGCGCGCGCCTGACAAAGAGAGAGGGGAAGCTCTCTCTCTCTCTCTCTCTCTCTCTCTCCTCTCTCTCTCTCTCTCTCTCTCTCTCTCTATTTAGCACACACATCATGCGTCTCTCATGCACAAACAGACCAGACAGGCAGAGAGACAGACAGAGGTACTGACAGACAGGGAGAAAGAGAGAGATTGAGGGGGTAGAGACAGAGAGCTGTGGAAAGAGAGAGAGAGAGAGAGTGAGAGAGAGAGAGAGAGAGAGAGAGAGAGAGAGAGTGAACAGATTTTAAGTCTGTTTCGGCTTGATGACCTGTTCCAAGTTTCAACAGCTGCTGCACGCCATTGACGTCATTAAATGTAACGACTATTCCAATGACAGCTTTGGCAAGATACCAGCAACAAGAAGGCACGGACACCATCAACTGGAGTAAACTGGCGGTTTGTGTCACGAAGCCAGTAGAGAACAGCCCTGTCACTGAAGTAGAATGGCACTCTGGACAGTGCGTGCCTCCGTTAACACTTAAGATTGTGCTTCAAGGGGAAATAATTGTATGTTCGGATGGAAAAGGGTTACTTCCCGTGTCCTTTTTTTTTTTAAGGATCTTAAAGCTGATGAATAGGATGACTAGAAAAACAGTTTCCCTGGGAGGTGGCGGTTTGCAGGGAACGTCAAGGGTGAGGTGGCAGCTCTCCTTTGAGGGACACTGATGTGAGAGGTCAGTGCCAGGCGGCGCAGCGAACCTTCCAGCTTTATGGGTGACGGTGGGGGTCTAACCTGTGTCGCCGGCGGACGACTCCTAGAAACGTGGGGCGATCGGCGATGGAGCGATGTCTGGCTATGATCACCGGGCCTGGGATACCATGCTTTTGGGCCGGGCATTGAGGCACTCCTCATGGGGTTGGGCTGAAACATTGCCCTCTCAGCCGTAGTCTGCGTGGACTACAGAATAGAAGGGATTGATGCGCGCCCAAGCGACTTTCGTCCTGCTCCCTCTTTGAGGCGGCCTCACGCGGCACAGGGACCCCGCCACCCGAGCATGAAAAGGCCGTCTGGTGGCCCTGAAGACAGGACTTTTGAGGGGGGAAGAGGCGAAGTATACCGACGCCCATCTCGGCCGACCAACACCTGAATGTAAACCCAAGTTCACAAGGAACCAGAGCTGAGAGAGCGACAGATGTCTGCCCCCCCCCCCCCCCTCCTCCCCCATGGAACCAGACCCATCACTGCCAACAACTGTCACGAAGTATGCAGACTTCAGTATGCGAGTACGCCTACAGCCTGTCCTTCACAGCCTTCAGCCAATACACGTTGACCTCTCACACTGACCGACTGAGAAACTAGGGGGGGGGGGGGTGAGGTGGTGGTGGGGGGGGTGTATATTACATCAAAATATGTAGATTTCTACTAAGGTATCAATTCCATAAGAATAACTCGATAGTTTTTTATGTTCAGTGGAACACTTGTAAGAATCTTGCTGCACAGATTCTGTTCGCTGCTTGATCCGGATTCGCACGTTAGGTCTTCATGAAAATGACATGAGTTCCGCCTCGGTCTGCATTCCATAACTCCAATGAATTGAGTGGATATTGATTTTCTGTTTTGGGGCGTAATTTTGCTGACAGACAGAGAAACAAACAAACAAATAAACAAGCGAATAAGCAAACGGAGGTGAAAGGGTACCTCCTTGACAGGAGTAATAAATGAGCTTATAAATAAATGATGTGGCTGCAATGGTTGTGTGTGTGTGTGTGTGTGTGTGTGTGTGTGTGTGTGTGTGTGTGTGTGTGTGTGTGTGTGTGTGAAAAGAGAGAGAGAGAGAGAGTGTGTGTGTGTGTGTGTGTATGTGTGTGTGCGTGTGTGTGTATGTGTGTGTGTGTGTGTGTGTGTGTGTGTGTGTGTGTGTGTGTGTGTGCGTGTGTGTGTGTGTGTGCAAATGTATGTACGTGTGTGTCTACAAGTGTGCGTATGTGTATGAGTGTGTGTGCATGGGACTTTGAGCTTGCACGTGTGTGTGTGTGTGTGTGTGTGTGTGTGTGTGTGTGTGTGTGTGTGTGTGTGTGTGTGTGTGTGTGTGCGTGCGTGCGTGTGTGTGTTGTGTGTGTGTGAGTGTGAGTGTGTGTGTGTGTGTGTGTGTGTGTGTGTGTGTACACTCACGCACGCACATAAACACACAAAAGCACGCGCCCACGCGCATACACATGAACACGAGCGCGCACAGACACACACAACACGCACAAAGACGCACATGCGCGCTCGCGCATACACACACATAAACACACAAACATGCGTGCGCGCGCACGCATAAACACATATATACAGATATACAGAAACTCGTGCGCGCACGCGCGCAGGGGCGCCCATATACAATGGTGTACATACCTACACACACATATATAATTATATACACACATACGCACATGCGTGCATGCAGGACCATGCGCACATAAAATCATAGATCACACACACACACACACACACACACACACACACACACACACACACACACACACACACACACACATGCGCGCGCGCGCGCTCTCACGCACCGCATATACTGGCATACACACACAAAAGGGCTCATGCTCACCCCATCCCACACACACAAACACACTGTACACTCTCATCACACATGAATATGATAATGATAATGCACAGACAATGTTACGTAGGTACCCAAGATCTGACCAGCGCGTTGGGCTAATGCACAGGTCAGAATTTTGCTTACTCGCAGGCAGGAGACCCTCTTATTCAATTCTCCCATTTGGTCATTAATTCATTAATCCATCATCTTTAAATCGTGCGCAGTGTGATCTCGAAAATGAGATGTGGCGCAGCGAAAATGGACTACTCCACACACTGTGACACCTTCACTGATGAAACGAAACTAAAACTGAAGCCTGTAAGTTTGCTTTCGTTTGTTTTACAAGATTCTCTGTTTCCAAAGTTCAAAATCCACTGTATTCTCTTCCGTCTCCTCGAATTTGATTCTGAGGCAGTGTGATGGAGTAGATAGCTGGTGAGGATTGAACCTATTTAATTAGACTGCTTTATCACCACTAATGCCGGAGATGACAATTGAAAATTTATTGTGATAAGTACAGAGATCTTGTACTACGCAGTCAGAATATGCTCCTGTAGAAGTGTCAGTCAATGCATACACCCATTAAAAGACCACATATCTTTGCACATATGGATCGGGTCTGTCTGTCTAAACTGCCGTATGCGTGCTCATGTGTACGTTTCATTCGACGGATAAGATCTATGATAATTATTGTGTTGTCACATGAGAGTTCCTGTTATCCAGAAATTGATGCATTGTAAACAAGACCACTCCATATTGCACTTACTATAAAGAGTTATGATATATGTATGTATGTATGTATGTATTAGCTATGTTTTATTAGGAAATAAATCATGTATGTGGTGTGTGTATGTGTGCGCTTGCATGCACGCGCTGCGTACATGTGGGTGTGTGGGGTGGGGGGGGACAGTATGTCTTGAGTGGGTGAATGGGGGAATAAATAAATGCTTCTCAAAATGAACCTTCAGCAAGCTTAGAGTCTCCAAAGCGGGAGACCATCTCCAATGGGGAGAAAGCTCACTAACATATAACTCCTGGTCAGATACCGTATTTCGAAACCTGATTGTTTCTCCTCATGACCGCGGAAAGTGGTAATTTGACTCCTCTGCCTTTTCGTTTTGTTGAGTTTTCAAAAAAACTAACTAAAGGTGCCACCTAAGAAGCAAAAGAAAATCATGAAAGAGCAAAACAAGCTACATTTTCTTGTGAAAAGTAGAAAATATAAAAAGATAACCTCTTAAGACACAAGTGCTGAGGGCCAGTTCTTGGAATGAATCCGCAAGGGACTAAATTACAATGAAACAATAAAATCCAAGGATAAGTACTGAGAGCACCATTCCAGCAACTTACAGAGCAGCTAGGTGTTGCAATGACTGCAAGAAATATTGAATTATAAACAAAGCTTGCTCTTATGTCTCAGATTATAGAAATAGGGGGGTGATAAGCCTTCATATCTGCAGTGGTAGATGATTCTGCCTAACTGACAGTATGTGCTTGAGTGGGTGAATGGGGAATAAATAAATGCTTCTCAAAATGAACCTTCAGCAAGCTTATAGTCTCCAAAGCGGGAGACCATCTCCAATGGGGAGAAAGCTCACTAACATATAACTCCTGGTCAGATACCGGTATTTCGAAACCTGATTGTTTCTCCTCAGTGACCGCGGAAAGTGGTAATTTGACTCCTCTGCCTTTTCGGTTTTAAGAAGAATGCTATACCAGAAAAAAGGCTGGTGTGCAATACCATAGTATGTTTGTTGAGTTTTCAAAAAAACTAACTAAAGGTGCCACCTAAGAAGCAAAAGAAAATCATGAAAGAGCAAAACAAGCTACATTTTCTTGTGAAAAGTAGAAAATATAAAAAGATAACCTCTTAAGACACAAGTGCTGAGGGCCAGTTCTTGGAATGAATCCGCAGGGACTAAATTACAATGAAACAATAAATTCCAAGGATAAGTACTGAGCACTTCATATCTGCAGTGGTAGATGATTCTGCCTAACTGACAGTATGTGCTTGAGTGGGTGAATGGGGAATAAAATAATGCTTCTCAAAATGAACCTTCAGCAAGCTTATAGTCTCCAAAGCGGGAGACCATCTCCAATGGGGAGAAAGCTCACTAACATATAACTCCTGGTCAGATACCGTATTTCGAAACCTGATTGTTTCTCCTCAGTGACCGCGGAAAGTGGTAATTTGACTCCTCTGCCTTTTCGGTTTTAAAGAGAATGCTATACCAGAAAAAGGCTGGGTGTGCAATACCATAGTATGTTTGTTGAGTTTTTTCAAAAAACTAACTAAAGGTGCCACCTAAGAAGCAAAAGAAAATCATGAAAGAGCAAAACAAGCTACATTTTCTTGTGAAAAGTAGAAAATATAAAAAGATAACCTCTTAAGACACAAAGTGCTGAGGGCCAGTTTCTTGGAATGAATCCGCAAGGGACTAAATTACAATGAAACAATAATTCCAAGGAGAGAGCACCATTCCAGCAACTTACAGAGCAGCTAGGTGTTGCAATGACTGCAAGAAATATTGAATTATAAACAAAGCTTGCTCTTATGTCTCAGATTATAGAAATAGGGGGGGTGATAAGCCTTCATATCTGCAGTGGTAGATGATTCTGCCTAACTGACAGTATGTGCTTGAGTGGGTGAATGGGGAATAAATAAATGCTTCTCAAAATGAACCTTCAGCAAGCTTATAGTCTCCAAAGCGGGAGACCATCTCCAATGGGGAGAAAGCTCACTAACATATAACTCCTGGTCAGATACCGATATTTCGAAACCTGATTGTTTTCTCCTCAGTGACGCGGAAAGTGGTAATTTGACTCCTCTGCCTTTTTCGGTTTTAAGAAGAATGCTATACCAGAAAAAGGCTGGTGTGCAATACCATAGTATGTTTGTTGAGTTTTCAAAAAAAAAAACTAACTAAAGGTGCCACCTAAGAAGCAAAAGAAAATCATGAAAGAGCAAAACAAGCTACATTTTCTTGTGAAAAGTAAAAAATCTAAAAGATAACCTCTTAAGACACAAGTGCTGAGGGCCAGTTCTTGGAATGAATCCGCAAGGGACTAAATTACAATGAAACAATAAATCCAAGGATAAGTACCGAGCACCATTCCCGCAACTTACAGAGCAGCTAGGTGTTGCAATGACTGCAAGAAAAATTGAATTATAAACAAAGCTTGCTCTTATGTCTCAGATTATAGAAATAGGGGGGTGATAAGCCTTCATATCTCTGCAGTGGTAGATGATTCTGCCTAACTGACAGTATGTGCTTGAGTGGGTGAATGGGGAATAAATAAATGCTTCTCAAAATGAACCTTCAGCAAGCTTATAGTCTCCAAAGCGGGAGACCATCTCCAATGGGGAGAAAGCTCACTAACATATAACTCCTGGTCAGATACCGGTATTTTCGAAACCTGATTGTTTCTCCTCAGTGACCGCGGAAAGTGGTAATTTGACTCCTCTGCCTTTTTGGTGTGCAATACCATAGTATGTTTGTTGAGTTTTCAAAAAACTTAACTAAAGGTGCCACCTAAGAAGCAAAAGAAAATAATGAAAGAGCAAAACAAGCTACATTGAAAATGAAGCTTGTTTTGCTCTTTCATTATTTTCTCCTCCTTCAGCTGTGTGTGTGTGCATATATATATATATATATATATATATATATATATATATATATATATATATATATATAGCGCATAGCACATTCTCCCCTTTTGGTGGTTGAAATTTTTATGTAAGAGAAAAGAAAAAAATGCTGTTTCTCCCCAGCGCGGAAGTGAACCCGGGTCTCCGCGTGACAGGCGGGGATACTAACCACAGTCCTACCCAGGAGCTTACTGCTTTTAGTTACACTTAAGTTTATAAACCACTATTGCTTAAACTGTACATCACAAAATTATCATTTATAGCAATTAGTAACGGCTATTCTGGTAAAAAAAAAAAAATTGGGCATCATCCGTGACCCATAATAAACATAATTATCTCAAACTTTCAGATTGATCGGTCCAGTAGTTTTGTCTGGAGCGAGTTCTATGAGAACTGGGTGTACAAAAAAAAGAAAGAAACCTCCACACTCAACTTATCATCCATGTTAGTACTTTCAAACCCACATCTGATACATGCATATATTCACATGAGTGAAGTACCCTGGTGGTACACAAAATTGTTAATCTTTACAAAATTTTGCAACCTGTGACTGCGAAATAACCATGGCAAATTCAGCAACATATGAGCCATATCAGACAGTACTGACATTATCTGTGTCTGTGTGTCTAGGTCTCCCTCTGCTTGTGCTTGCGCGCGTGCTTGTGCGTCTCTCTCTCTCTCTCTCTCTCTCTCTCTCATCTCTCTCTCTCTCTCTCTCTCTCTCTCTCTCTCTCTCTCTCTCTCTCTCTCTCTCTCTCTCTCTCTCTCTCTCTCTCTCCCCCCCCTCTCCCTCTACCAATATGAGTTGAAGAGCTGATATTAGTTGAAACGTTGTTGACAATGTTCGAGAGAGAAAGCCCAAGCGTTGAAATACTTACGAATGTTCTTTTCTTTTTTATCTTTGATACGTTAATGATGTAGTAGTTTATCATAATTATGTCAAATGTCGTGGTAAGGCTTTTTAGTGCACCACACCGTTGTGTGTGTTTTTCTTGGCTGCAATTTCACCTGTTTGTCAGCTCGTTATATATCATTCCCGTTACAAAGTGTCATCTGATGCGACATAATTTGCAGTCGGACGGCGGCAATAAGGGAAACATCATTACATGGCCATTATACACAAAGCCTCAGGGTTTACTTTTCATCAAATTAGTCAAGAGGTGCTGATCCTACTTTTTAGCAATATGTCTTTTTTTCACATTCCTTTCATGTCGTTAGTTCATTACGTAATCAGTTCTTGTTTTGTTTGTTTTTGTGTTTTGCTTTCTTTATGGTGATTTCTATACTGACCCATTATAACGAAAAGACAGAAATCGGTGGTATATTGGCAGGAATTGAATGAACAGGACAATCCAAAAAAAACACGTTTTCAAGGGGTATGTGCAACAGATTTTGAATACGTCTTTTACATTTACTTAGGAAGCGCGCACGCCTTGAGTTTTCATTCATTTTCGAGTATAGAGTTCATTGATTATATTTTTTTTTTTTTATAAGTCATTGAAGCCAGAAAAAATAAATAAAAAGAAACAAAGCAAATGTTGTCTGATACATCTATTTGCCCAAGCGTGAACGTTCTGTGTGTGTGTGGGTGTGTGTGTGTGTGTTGTGTGGGTGTGTGTGGGTGTGTGTGTGTGTGTGTGTGCGCGCGCGCGCGCGCGGGCGTGCGTGTGCGAACAAACGCTTTTACATGTGTATGTGCTCTCTCTCTCTCTCTCTCTCCTCTCTCTCTCTCTCTCTCTCTCTCTCTCTCTCTTGCTAATGATACACCCAAAGTTTAACAATAGGCTATTCGACCGGTGAACGACCCCCACCCCGCCAGCACCCCTTCTCCCCTCCCTTCACCTGCTGTTTGAATGACTCAGCTGGCCGCGCCTTGATTGACATGACTGAGAGGCATGTCTCTCTCGTTGTCGCCACCACTGTCATCTGTTGCTGTAGACGGAGTGTTTCTGAGAAATGCGGTGAGCCATTATACAGCGACATTCCTGGAAAAAAAAAAGGTGACGATCTGTTTTGGGTTCGCGGAAAAGTAGTCAGGGATGAAAGCGTAGGACAGGATAAAAATGGATTCGCTGGGGCGAACCGTTTTGTCTGCGGTGTGTGCGTGTGTGATGTGTGTGTGTGTGTGTGTGTGTGTGTGTGTGTGTGTGTGTGTGTGCGCGCGCGCGCGCGAACGTGTTTGAATATGTGTGTGTGCGTACCTGCATATGTGTGTTAAAGAGAGAGAGAGAGAGAGAGAGAGAGAGAGAGAGAGAGAGAGAGAGAGAGAGAAAGCGTCATACGAACATTTCTCATCACACTGCATTTCTCTTCCACTCCTCTACATCCCCCACCCTTGTCTAACTCCAGCCTTCCTCCCTCTTCCTTCTCCAGTGTGTTTTCTCCCCAATGTAAGATATATACATTCATGCGTTAAAATAGACCCAGGAATGCTGGCTTCTGTGAAACGTTACACTATTACAAGCTGTTATCGCACGAACTGGTAACGATCGCATGGTGCTATTTATAGAACCACCTAACCCTAACGCCTTATGAGCAGATTCCTGCAGAAAAAAAAAAAAACGTTTTATGAGCGACAGGCGTTCGCAGGTCGATTAGTGTGCTGTGGCTCTCAATCTAGGGAAGTCTCAACCATGTTTTTCATGCCGATTTATTTAGACAAATGAATGAACTGATTCGATAACACAAATCAGACTTCAGGGACTTCTTTTTCTTACAGTCACGGACCTTTAAACATAGTCATGTTTTCTTTCCATCAGAAATTGAGGGCGAAAATTCGAAGCTTTCTTTTTCTAAGTAGTAGGGCCATGAATGTTATACACTTGCGAGAGAACGTGTTTCCATGTGGATTTCAAAGGGATTCGCAGACTTAAAACCGCTTTATTAGAACCTATGGAAGAAGAAACTACAGATCATGAACCATACAAGGAATCCAATCATAACATAGTTGCGCCAAAATACAGAAATTTAACCTGAGATGAAAAAGCTCTAGTCAGCCCAATTAAAGATTGTTTTTTGGAAAGAAAAAAAAGAAAAAAAGTTCCAATTATACATTTTGTGCAATGAAACTGGACAAAACAGATTCGAATCAAGCTTTGAAAGTACGATCGAGTTTTGTTGGTGTTGATGGCTTTTGTGAGGGTTTTTTTTTTTTTTTTTTTTTTTTTTTGAGTTTTTCTTTCTTTGCTGGAGGCAGCGGTGGTGGTGATGTTTTTTTTTTAAACTATTGTTTTGACTACCAAATCGGGTTTTAGACAGCCATCCCACAATGACTGGCCACGCATTGTGTGAATGACTACCAATAAGGTGACCGACTGCTACACACCTTTTTCGTGACTGGCTAATTTTAATGTGACATGCTTCTCGATGTTGACAGTCTACTTAACTTTTGTCAACACCACTTCTACTTAATGGTTACATGCTACCTGATGTAGAGTAGCCACTTTAGAATCTAGCACCACAGTTACTTAAATCCAGCACCACAGCATGTTCAGTAACTAAGGGATA
>JADBJO010001609.1:67500-77500 GCA_016801955.1 Conus betulinus
GGGGTTAATATTACATCAAAATATGTAGATTTCTACTAAGGTATCAATTCCATAAGAATAGTTTTTATGTCAGTGGAACATATGTAAGAATCTTGCTGCACAGATTCTGTTCGCTGCTTGATCCGGATTCGCACGTTCCGTCTTCATGAAAATGACGTGAGTTCCGCCTCGGTCTGCATTCCATAACTCCAATGAGTTGAGTGGATATCGATTTTGTGTATTGGGCGCGTAATTTTGCTGACAGACAGAGAAAAACAAACAAACAAATAAACAAGCAAATAAGCAAACGGAGGTGAAAAGGGTACCTCCTTGACAGGAGTAATAAATGAGCTAATAAATAAATGATGTGGCTGCAATGGTTATGTGTGTGTGTGTGTGTGTGTGTGTGTGTGTGTGTGTGTGTGTGTGTGTGTGTGTGTGTGTGTGTGAAAGAGAGAGTGTGTGTATGTGTGTGCGTGTGTGTGTGTGTGTGTGTGTGTGTGTGTGTGTGTGTGTGTGTGTGTGTGTGTGTGTGTGTGTGTGTGTGTGTGCGTGTGTGTCTACAAGTGTGCGTATGTGTTCGAGTATGTGTGCAAGGGACTTTGAGCTTGCACATGTGTGTGTGTGTGTGTGTGTGTGTGTGTGTGTGTGTGTGTGTGTGCGCGCGCGCGCGCGCGTGCGGCTGTGCTCAGTTCAGTTCAGTTCAGTGGTTTATTTAATGTCGTTTCATCGCTAATTGATATTAGACACTTCTTTAAAAAGAAAAAAGAAACAAGATGCAAAGCATATAAACGTACTCCCAGTAAGTAGTACAAAAGAAAGAAGATAGAGATAGATAGATAGATAGATAGATAGATAGATAGATAGATAGATAGATAGATAGATAGATCAAGCAGACACTATAGCACCTTCTCCCCTTTTAGTGGTAGAAATTTTGTATGTAAAAGAAAAGAAAAACAATGCTGTTCTCCCCAGCGCGGAAGTGAACCTGGGTCTCCGCGTGACAGGCGGGGATACTAACCACAATCCTACCCAGGAGTTTACTGCTTTTAGTTACACGTAAGTTTATAAACCGCTATTGCTTAAACTGTACATCACAAAATTATCATTTATAGCAATTAGTAACGGCTTTCTGGTAAAATAAAACATTGGGCATCATCCGTGACCCATAATAAACATAATTATCTACAAATTTTCAGAAAGATCGATCCAGCAGTTTTGTCTGGAGCGAGTTCTATGAGAACTGGGAGCACACAAAAAAAGAAAGAAACCTCCACACTCAACTTATCATCCATGTTAGTACTTTCAAATCCACATCTGATACATGCATATATTCACATGAGTGAAATACCCTGGTGGTACACAAAATTGTTAATCTTTACAAAATGTTGCAACCTGTGACTGCGAAATAACCATGGCAAATTCAGCAACATATGAGCCATATCAGACAGTACTGACATTATCAAAGTTATTCATCTCAGTATCTTTCTCCTGATAGAGCGAGGTCGACACTGGGCAGTCAAACAAAGGTGCGGCTGTGCGTGCGTGTGCGTGTGTGTGTGTGTGTGTGTGTGGTTCTGTGTCTGTGTGTCTATGTCTGCCTCTGCTTGTGCGTGCGCACGCGCTTGTGCGTGTCTGTCTCTGTCTCTGTTCTCTCTCTCTCTCTCTCTCTCTCTCTCTCTCTCTCTCTCTCTCTCTCTCTCTCTCTCTCTCTCTCGCTGTTCAACCATTTCTATGTAACAGTCTAGCTAGGTAGCCGGCCCAGTTTTCTTTCTGTTTGATGTCCTGTTGTTTCCAGTGACATTGAGACTAGTCATCGAAGTCACGATTCGTAAAACACTGTTCTGTGAAAGCAGTGAGCTAAGCATGTCCTTTGTGGCCGAGTCCAAAAAGACCCAACAGCCTAAAAAAAAATGAATATCTTTGCGGTTTCCGAGAAGCGGAGTTAGTCGTTTCTGGTAGAGAGAGAGAGAGAGAGAGAGAGAGAGAGAGAGAGAGAGAGAGAGAGAGATCCCGCCTTCTTCATTTCCAGTCATGCACTGAACTTCCCTGCACGCAGGCGTAGTGTTAAGGAACAGGGTATTTTTATGGAACCTGTTTGTATCTGTCTGTTTACGTGTCTGTTGGTGTGTTTGCTGGTTTCTGTTCGTCTACTTGTTTGTCCCACTGTCTGCAAGGTTTCTCGTAAAAACGTTGGTCGACTCTTCATCCAGTTCAACACCATAGTTTGTAGGTTCAGTATCTGCAAATGATTCGTCTTTGAGCTCTCTTTGCGCAAATTTGTCATCGGGTCGAAGGTAACATCGTTCGTAAACGAGTGACACCTGTTACAATATGACGTCACAACACCGATGACTCCCTCCTTCACCTCTGTGTGTGTGTGTGTGTGTGTGTGTGTGTGTGTGTGTGTGTGTGTGTGTGTTTATCCTATGTTCAGAATGTTCTATCCAGGATCAAATCATGTTTATGCCATGAAATCACGCAGGAAATGCATCACCAGGAGGCACTGTCATTCCGTTCCACAAGGATCATGTATGTATAAGAAACAATACGCATGCATGCATTCAGCAATTTGTCATAACAGTTGAAGGTTATTTCGGGAGGTCGCTGTGTCCGTTAAACTGAACGTGTTGGGAAGAAAACGAAACGGGGGAAAACGGTAACACTAAAGTAAACATGATGCGAGAGGAAACATTTAATGAATTACACAAGACTAGCGAGGAAAGACTTGTGCTCAAACATTTCTTCCCCTTCCACAACACACACATCAGTCCTCTGCAATTATTCTAGAACAGCAGCTACCAAACTAGCATCACTTTAAGATATGAACACAGATAAACACACGTACTCACCACCTTTTCCATCCATACACAGACACACAGGCACAGACACACATGCAGCAGGCGTGCAGACGCACGCACGCAAGCATGTACGCGCGCGCTCGCACGCACGCACCACACACACACACACAGACACACACACACACGATTATACTTTTCACACACACTCTTGCTTTCACACACACACACACACACACACACACACACACACACACACACACACACACACACACACAATCTCTCATTTATGGAATACTGGCTATCGCTTCATTAATCACACCGCCGAAATGTCGCCATTTTTAATTGTGTAGGGAATGGCTCACGCGTGCAGGGGCAGCATCACCTTTTCTGTATGCTGCTTTCGGTTTCTGCGTATTGGCGGTTTTTCCGGCTTATGACTAGACATGCTGGATGGTCGTTGCTATACTGCTCAAAACAACTGAAAGGCCACTTGGAAATTCTCTCGCTATTCACAACAAAACAACTGAAAGGCCACTTGGAAATTCTCTCGCTATTTCACAACAGAACGGGAAACAACCCCCAAAACAATGCTTTCGAACTTTACTTCAGCCATTAATCACACAGATTAATGACAAAATGATTTGAACAGCATGTTTTGTCACTTTCAAGTCCACTACCCATTTTCAAAAGTCAGAACGCCAGAGATACACAAAAAACACAGTCAGTAACGTGTGTGTGTCCGCCATTTGCGTGGATGCACGCGATGCACCTTTGCCTCATGGATTGAGTCAGAGTCCTCAGAGTCATCTGGGGTATTGCCTGCCCACTCCTGCTCAAGGAATGGAACAGCTGGTTGAGGTCAACTGGCGGGGGGTGATTGCTTCGAAGTCGCCCGCCCCAGAACGTCCCATAGGTGCTCGATTGGATTAAGGTCCGGTGAGCAGGCTGACCAGTCCATGTGGATCAAGTGTTGCTGCTGAAGAAAGTTGTTGACGACACGAGCCCTGTGAGGTCTGGCGTTGTCGTCTTGAAGTACCGCGCCTGGTTCAATAGCTTGCAGCGCTGGCAGCACAAGGGGCTGCAGGATGCCATCCCTGTAGCCCACACCATTGAGGTTGCTTTGCACCATGTGCAGGGGGGTTCTGTAGTTCCGTGCCATCCCTCCCCACACCATTATGGATCCACCACCATAGCGATCACGCGCTCGCTCACGTGACCATCGTGATAGCGTTCTCCTTGCCGCCGCCAGACTCGGTTTCTGCCGTCAGGAAATGATAAGGCAAAGCGGGACTCGTCAGTAAACAAAACTCTTGCCCACTGATCTCTGGTACATGCTAAGTGACGCTGGACCAAAGCCAAACGAGCAGCACAGTGAGCTGGTGTCAGGACAGGACGGACGGCTGGTCGTCTTGAGCGCTGGTGTGCCCTCTCCAACCGGTTCCGAATGGGTCTGGTCACTGACGGTGACATTGCCGGCTGCTTGCAGCTGCCCCCTGAGTGTGTCGGAAGTGGCTGTTCTCTGCCTCAGAGCTGACAGGACAACAAACCTGTCCTGCTGCCTGGAGGTGGACCTTGGGCGTCCTGGATGTCTTCGCTCAGCAACACTTCCTGTCTGGTTGAAGCGGTCTCTCAAAAGTCTGAATGACTGAATGGGCGACTGACAGTCGACGACCAACTTCTCGCACCCCCACGCCCTCCTGAAGCCACGCAGTTGCCCGCCCTTGGTCATCCGGACTCAGTCGTTGTCTCCGAGGCATGGTTGCAAAAGCGCTGTAAACACAGGCATAAATGCCCACCAGTCTCTCAAAACTGGCTGACCTGTGTTCAGATAAGACATGGGTTGCACGTGCATTGCAGTATTCCTGCAGTTCAGATGTGCTCTGTTGCACAGGCCTCTTTGATTTGCACCCTTTTTTCGTGCAGTATGTGCATATTTCAGTTCACCGCTGTGATGTGCATGACACAGACTGAGTTGATTTCTGATCAAATTCAAGTTGACTGATCAGGCATGCAACCAATTCAGTAAGTTTGGATGAATGCAGTGCCGTGTTATTGAAAAAAAAAAAATACGAGGTACCCTAAAAAGTGGTAGTGGCCTTTCAATTGTTTTGAGCAGTATATTTGTGACGGCCTGTGCAGAATGAGTAGTCGCTAAATATATATACTGGGTTTTCCAGTTAAAACGTCGGCTGATGACGGAACACTAGCTATTTTGAATTGTTGGCGAGAAGTTTGCCAGTTTCAGTCGTGACCTGATTGCCAGCTGCGTCTGAGGGGAAGTTAAATCCAGGCGGATAATCAAGGTGAGTTTGTAGACTTTGTTTTCCTTATTGCTATGGTTCTTAGGCGTGGTCCGTTCACACTCAGTGTACAAACAGCTGGAATATTCTCTCTCTCTCTCTCTCTCTCTCTGCCTTTAAGTTTAACACTGCCAGTCTCTTCCCTGGTAATTGATGTGTACGTCTGTGTACCGTGTGACGTTTTTCTCTTTTTTTATTATTATTTACCTAGAACCCCTCGTATGTTTTTGATATTCATGACAAAAATTATTATTTTCTTGTCAAAGATTCTATATTCTATGTTGCTCCTGATCTTTTCAAAGTTACCAGAAGTTGACGCATCTTTAAGGTAGGCCCCTATAAAATTGACTTTGACGCCTTATCACGAAAGGTGAAATCCAATTCACAGCTTACAAAATGTGGAGGAAGGGAAAGGAGTTAGGAATCCCGGTATCAGACCCCCCCCCCCCCCTCTCTCTCTCTCTCTCTCTGTCTCTCTCCCCACTCTCTCTCTCTCTTTCCCTCTCTTTCTCTTTCTCTCACCCCCATTCATTCTTCCATCTAAATGTGTGTTCAGGCTGCCTTTACTGTTGAGCAGAATAAAATGCGGAGCGAACCCATAAAGTTTGTGTTCTGTTACGACGAGATAAGCGGTTATCTCTAAAAAGTCATCTTTTTTTGCCTAAAAAAAAAAATGAAGATATACCAGCTTTCTTTCTGGACATAGGTAAATAATATGTAAAGGGGGGGGTAAGAATAGGGGAAGGAGATGGACGGAAGACTGCTCTCATCTTCTTAAACATTACAAAATGTTCAGGAGTGCGTTTGTCATCGTGATTATTTGTACAGCTGGATGGTCACAGAAGTCCAGTCTCTCTCTTTGTTTATCTTTACGAAGTTCGACCTACGGACTTCGGTTATTTTTCACCTAGATAGAGCCCGCACGGAAGAAGTTGTTTCCGATGTGTGTGTGTGTGTGTGTGTGTATGTGTGTGTGTGTGTGTGTGTGTGTGTGTGTGTGTGTGTGTGTGTGTGTGTGTGTGTGTGTGTGTGCGCGCGCGCGTGTATGTGTGCATACGTGCGTGTATGTATGTGTGTGTGTGCGTGTGTGTGTGCGCGTGCGCGCGTGTGTATGTGTGTATGCATGCATATATGTCAGAGAGAGAGAGAGAGAGAGAGAGAGAGAGAAATAGAGAGTCCGTCTGTATGCCAGAGAGTCTATCATAAAAGTTCACACACACACACACACACACACACACACACACACACACACACACACACACACACACACACAGGTGCACAGATGTGGGTCAACATTTCACACTACTATTTGCAGTGATATCTGAGTGATAACATTGTCCCTGTTCTGCAGATATCACAGATGGAGGACTACTACCACTACACTAATGAAGCGGGGTGGAAGGGCATCACGCAGAGCGGTGTCATCATGGAGAGCACCACGCTGGACGATGGCGATGATGCTCGATTCGGCCGAGGTACTGATCGTACCGAGTTAGGTTGGGTCGGGCTTCACTGGGTTGTGTCAATGGGTTGTGTCACTGGGTTGTATCACTGGGTTGTGTCACTGGGTTGTGTCAATGGGTTGTGTGGGGTTGATGTAAAGGGATGGGATGGGTTGCGTCGGGCTGGATTGTGATGGGATGGGGGATGGGGGGGGGGGGATGTTATGACTGAGATCCGTTGTGGTGGAGTTGGATTACGGGTGGGCGTGTGTTGTATTGTGGTGGTGTTTGGGTAAGAGTAGGTTGTGTATAAATTGTGGTGGCGTTGGGTGAAGATCGGTCGAGTTCGGTTTTTCGTGGGGGGGTGGGGGTGGGGTTAGGTTCTGACCGACTTGAGTTCGGCTATAGTGGCGTTTGGCTATGTTCATCGAGTTCGTTTTTTTGTGGGGGGGGGGGGGGGGGGGTGTATGACTAACTTGAGTTCGGGCTGTAGTGGCGTTTGGCTATGTTCAGCGAGTTCGGTTGCGGTTACAGGTTGGTGTCGGTAAGGCCAAGTCGGGTTGCAGTGGGGGGGTTGGGTTATGACAGGCCAAATAGAGTTGCGGTGGGGCTTCGTTCAGATAGAAACTTAAGAGAAGACTGACCGTCTTGCCGTACGAAAGAGACGAAAAAATTATAAGACAAAACACAACGCTGTTTTGACCTTTTTGGTCTTCTTCAGGCAAGACAAACAACATTCAAGACAATGAAAACGAACGATCCCTTATCTCCTCAGCAAGCACATAATCTTTGTTCTGATAGGTTTAATTGGGTGTGGCTGGATTGGATTTTAATAAGTTGCGCTGGATCGGGAAGATGTATTGGTTTCTGATCGGTTGGGTTGGGCTGTGATCATTAGATTTGGTGATGTGTTCAGACGGGTTGCAAAATGAGTTGATAGGTTGAGATGGGTTATGATGAATTGGGTTCGAGTGTGACACGGTTTGTGTTGGGTTGGGTTCTGGTAGTCCACGTTTTGTTGTGCCAGGCTGGGTTGGGTTGGGTTCCATGTGCCTGTTTTGGTTGACTTTGTGATTGGGTAGGTTGGTTTTTGACGATTTGGGTGAAATGTGACCGATTGAGGGTGGAGACGGGGTTGTGATGGTGGTGGTTAGATCGTAATGGTTGATGTTCTGGTAGGGTGGGTTATAACAGTTTGAGTTGGGGTCGGGTTAGCTCAGCTTGTGATGGATTGGGCTCGGTTGAGCTGTGATAAGACAAATCATGATGAGTCAGAGTAGTGTGAACGCTTCCGATGGGCGGATTTGGGTTTCGATGGACTGGATTGTAGCGGGTTGGATAGGATTGTGGCATGAATGCGCGATACGTCTCAATGGGTTGGTTGATTTGCAATGGATTAGGTTAGGTCATGGTTTGGGTCGCGACGGGCCGCGTTGGTTCGAGTTGTGATAAAAATTTGTTGAAATTGTTTGGGTTGAGTTGCGTGTCGATGGTTTGTGTTTGCTGGGATAGGAATGTAATCTGGTTGACTGGATTTGGTTGCATTGGGTTTCGTTGTCTTGTGCTCTGTTGGTTTGTGGTGTTGTGTGCTTACTTACAGTGCTAAACAAGGGTGAAGGTGGCAAGTGGCGGTGTTGGTTATACCAGCAGTACTGGTAGCTGTAGCAGCACCACCACCATTACCAGCTGCTGCATCAGCAACAGTATCAGCAGTAACAGTAACGGCAGAAGTAACATTATAATAGCGTTCGGGCTAATGACACTTTCACGGTTTGATTTACTCTCTGAATGACGGTTCGATAAACAATCAACTAATTCATTCACTGAAGTAATCCATTGATTGTCCTTGCAGGGGTGTACCTGACAACCGTTCCACCAAGCAGAGGTAAAAGGGGAGATCATCGAAACTTGCTGGGGTCCCAACCAGTCCCTGCCTTTGTCCGTAACGGACGAGTCGACTACGTGATCTGGATCCGGATTCCGCAAAACCGAGTGAAGAAAGCGACCAGAAACGGGAAGTGTACCTACACAAGGGAGATCTCTACCTGGAACACTACGACTGGGATGATTCCGAAGTGCCAGACAAGCTTTGAACCCTTCTCCTGGCATACCTACGAGGGACCAAAAGTATAGTGCGGTCCTATGTTGTATCGTGTCATTGTTTTCTACAAGTTAGTTGTTGTTTTGTTTTTCCAGATGGCGCACCTTTTGCACAGGGTAGAAATTTCCTGCAAGTTCTTTTTTTTTTTCCAGCTTGGCAACAAGGAGTTATTTTCTATAACTTAGGTTTTACCATTTAGGTAGAAAAATCTTCTTTACCGCAAGTTAGAGCCTCCCCGCCTCCCAACAAAGTGTTTTTCCTTATCAATTTTAACTCCAGCAAGGCAGTAAAGTGTTTTACAACAGGTCTGTTTTCTTTCCAGCAAGGCAGCAAAGTGTCTTTTCCTGTCGGTCAGTCTTCTTTCCAGTGAGGCAGCCAACTGTTCTTTCTTACTGTTCAGACATCTAGACAGAAACTTTGTTCCTACCTGCAAGTTTGTTTTCTTTCGGACTCAGCACCAAAAATGAATGTTTATGCCTACAAGCTAGACTATTGCCCTGGCAGGCAATTAAGTGGCTTCAACTCCTGTCCATCTCGGCAAAAAGTGTTCTTTCCTGCAGTTTGGATTTCTTTCCAGCTAGACAATATCTTCTTCTTCTTCTTTTTTTACCAGTAGGTGTGCTAAGTGGGCAGTAAAATGATCTTTCCTACAAGTCAGTTTAATCCCCAGCTATGCAGCGATTTGTGCTTTTCCACAGGTCAGGCCTGTTCTTTTTCTTCGTTGGCTGTCAGGTGTTCCATAGACATTTTTAAGTCTGAATTGTAAAGCAGGGGACGATCTTAATCTCATGTAAAATTGTCAATACGGGTCTACCAATATGAGTTGAAGAGCTGATATTAGTTGAAACGTTGTTGAGAATGTTCGAGAGGAGAAAGCCGAAGTGTTGAAATACTTACGAATGTTCTTTTCTTTTTATCTTTGATAGATTAAAGATGTAGTAGTTATCATAAATATGTCAAATGTCGTGGTAAGGCTTTTTAGTGCACCACACCGTTTGTGTGTTGTTTCTTGGCTGCAATTTCACCTGTTTGTCAGCTCGTTATATATCATTCCCGTTACAAAGTGTCATCTGATGCGACATAATTTGCAGTCGGACGGCGGCAATAAGGGAAACATCATTACATGGCCATTATACACAAAGCCTCAGGCTTTACTTTTCATCAAATCAATCAAGAGGTACTGATCCTACTTTTTAGCAACATGTTTTTTTTTTCACATTCCTTTCATGTCGTTAGTTCTTTACGTAATCAGTTCTTGTTTTGTTTGCTTTTGTGTTTGCTTTCTTTATGGTGATTTCTATACTGACCCATTATAACGAAAAGACAGAAATCGGTGGTATATTAGCAGGAATTGAATGAACAGGACAATCAGAAAAA
>JADBJO010001609.1:80000-85000 GCA_016801955.1 Conus betulinus
ACTTTTAAACGCATGTAATTATAATCTATAAAAATAACATTGTATTTAGGCAAATATTCACCACTAATTTTCCTTCTAGGATTTTACATTTTCTGAAAAGTAGGCATTGTTTTTCTGAAAAGTGCAATAATGCCTGGCATCTTTCAAAAAATCAATGTTTGTTCTTCTGTAACTATCAAAGCTGATTCTCAAATGCATTTTGAGTTGTCAAGTACAAACGGAAGCCGTGCTCCAAGTACTTGTGTGTGTTTGTGTGCATTTGCTTATGCATGTGCACGTGTTAATGCGTGCGTGCGTGCATGCGTGTGTGCGTGTGTGAGGGATGGATGGTGGAGGGTGAGGATGGTTGAAGTTTTCTCTCTTACCGTTCGTGCTCTCTTACTGGCATTATTCCCAAGTCCTTAATTATAGACCCCCCCCCCCCCCCTTCCGACCCATACACCGCCATCGTTTCATCCATTGGGTGTCCCAAGACCAGCCGACCTCAGGGAGCAATATATATCAGGTTGTCATGCGGCAACACACCAGAGGAGACCCTGCACTTCAAGACAGTCACTAGGATAATGTTCAGTTGTGCTTGTTGTGACCCAACGTTCGCAGAACGCCTGCTGATGGCCCCACTGACAAGCATTGCTAAGCCATGGAGCCAGCGTGGAGTAAGCGTCCCCCGCCTCAGGGGGTACCATTCCGTTCATTCAAAGACAATCATGAACTTGCCAGTAGCCGATCGCTTACACACGAACTCGACACTGGCGTAAACGTGAAGAGGGAGTCAAAAGTGAGGTCATTTCAAGAGGAGGGCATGAAGGGCTACAGGGTTCGACTTTTTCCCCTTGATGGTGATGCTGATGACGTTATTGATGATTATAATGATGATGACGATGACAATGACGCGACGACGACGATGATGATAATGATGATGATGATTTCGAGTTCTGTGATGAGACCATACGCCAGGGCTTCGTTTCCCGTACACGATATATCCTAACCTCAAGAGGGGCAGACGCTTGCAGTATTGGTTAGAGAATTTGCTGACACCCCCGAAGACGCATCCAGTTATAAAGGATCAAACTCTACTGTATGGTTCCAGTCTTCCCATTTGAGCCCCAAAGTTAAATCTGGGGAGCAGCCAACTGGCAAAAAAAAAAAAAAATCCCACATAAACCACCGTGATCGGATTCGAATTGACGACCCTCTGTCCGCCGAGTCCGCGCAGCTAATCACTTTATCAGCGAAGTTTTTGTTGTTGTGTTTTTTTTTCGCGCTTTGTTTTATCGCTTTGTTTCCATGGAAGTGTATAAACGGCGTTATAGGAGCCAGATGTTTCCCACATCTTCCTTACCTTGCCTCGTCCTCCATACTCGCCACCATGTTGTACCCTGCATCTGCGATCCCCTCACCCCATCCATGTCCTGACCGTATCCACGCCCCCTACCCATGGCGTTCTCTGCAACTGTACGTCCCCCCCCCCCCCCCCCCCCCCCCCCCCCCCCCCCCCGCCCCCCCCCCCCCCCTCATACCTTCATTCGCTCTCCCCCCATCCACCTCCCACATATGCCCATCAACCTTCATGCTCTCACCACCTCCCCCCTGCATGTCACCTGCGTACCTCCTCCCAACCTACCACTCACCCATGCATGTCACATCATGCATCCGTGCTTTCCCCCCTCCCATCTCCCCCACGGCGTACACCCACCTATGTCACGCCCTGCATACATGCTCCCTCTTCCTCAGTGCCACCGATGTGGTGGATCCACGCTCCCCCCCCCCCCCCCCCCCCCCCCCCTCCTTACACCAATCCATTTCACGCTCCACTCCCTCCTCCAGTTCGCTCAACCATATCACGCCCTGCATCCGCACCCAACCTCCTCACCCCCACATCAAACCCTGCATTTGCGTCTCCTGTGTCCCAATACGTCCGCCTGTGCAACACCATGCATCCGTGCCCCTCTGTTCCGGTAGAACATTCCCATGTCACGTCCCCATCCGTGCCCCTCTGTTCCAATAGAATCTGTTCCGATAGAACCACCCCCGCCCCCCTCCCCGATTTGTCACGCCCCCATCCGTGCCCCTCTGTTCCGATACAACATCCCCATGTCACGCCCCCATCCATGCCCCCCTGTTCCGATAGACACCCCCTCTCCCCCATGTCACGCCCCCATCCATGCCCCCCCCTGTTCCGATAGACACCCCCTCTCCCCCCATGCCACGCCCCCCATCCATGCCCCCCCTGTTCCGATAGACACCACCCTCCTCCCCCATGCCACGCGCCCCATCCATGCCCCCCCTGTTCCGATAGACACCACCTCTCCCCCATGCCACGCCCCCATCCATGCCCCCCTGTTCCGATAGACACCCCCTCTCCCCCATGTCACGCCCCCATCCATGCCCCCCCTGTTCCGATAGACCACCCCCTCTCCCCCATGCCACGCCCCCCTGTTCCGATAGACACCCCTCTCCCCCATGCCACGCCCCCATCCATGCCCCTCTGTTCCGATAGACACCCCCTCTCCCCCATGTCACGCCCCCATCCATGCCCCTCTGTTCCGATAGACACCCCTTCTCCCCCATGTCCACGTCCTTCATCCATGCCCCCTCTATTCTAATAAGACATCCACGTCACGCACTCCTTCTTCCCCCTCTGCCCCAATACGCCAGCCATGTCACGCCCTTCATCCGCATACCGTCCGCCCCACTACGTCCATCAGGTCGCGCCTTTCTTTCGCCCCGTCCGCCCCAATATCCCCACCATGCCACTGCCTCAGTAAGACACCCATGTCACGCCCTTTATCCTCGCCCCCTCTGCCCCAATAAGGCACCCACATCCTTAATCCACGCCTCTTTGGTTCTAATACGCCCCTCTCTGCTCCAATATGTCCACCTGTGTCACGTTTAATATCCGCATCACATCTGCCCGCGTGACGCCCACCCGTCACACTCCACATTGATGCCCCTTGTACGCCCACCCTGTAATGCCCCGAAATCTTCACTGTTCCCCTCTCATGTCACGCCCATAAAACCCGCGCTCCCTCTAAATTAACCCATGTCACGCCCTGAAATCTGCGCTCCCTATACATTAACCCATGTCACGCCCTGAAATCTGCGCACCCTATACATTAACCCATGTCACGCCCTGAAATCTGCGCACCTATACATTAACCCATGTCACGCCCTGAAATCTGCGCTCCCTTTACATTACCCATGTGTCACGCCCTGAAATCTGCGCACCCTCTACATTACCCATGTCACGCCCTGAAATCTGCGCTCCCTTTACATTACCCATGTCACGCCCTGAAATCTGCGCACCCTCTACATTACCCATGTCACGCCCTGAAATCTGCGCACCCTATACATAAACCCGTGTCACGCCCTGAAATCTGCGTACCCTATACATAAACCCGTGTCACGCCCTGAAATCCGCACTCTCCTTTACATTAACCCATGTCACGCCCTGAAATCTGCGCTCCCTATACATAACCCATGACATGCCCTGAAATCTGCGCTCCCTATACATTAACCCATGACACGCCCTGAAATCTGCGCACCCTATACATTAACCCATATCACGCCCTGAAATCTGCGTTTCCTATACATTAACCCATATCACGCCCTGAAATCTGCGCACCCTCTAACATTAACCCGTGTCACGCCCTGAAATCTGCGTTTCCTATACATTAACCCATGACACGCCCTGAAATCTGCGCTCCCTATACATACCCATGTCACGCCCTGAAATCTGCATTCCATATACATTAACCCTGAAATCTGCGCTCCCTATACATTCAACCCATATCACGCCCTGAAATCTGCGCACCCTCTACATAAACCCGTGTCACGCCCTGAAATCTGCGCTCTCTATACATAAACCCATGTCACACCCTGAAATCTGCGCACCCTCTACATTAACCTGTGTCACACACCCTGAAATCTGCGCACCCTATACATCAACCCTTGTCACGCCCTGAAAACCGTGCACCCTGTACGCCTACCCATATCACCCCTTCCCCCCTACCCTACCCCCACCTATATCATGCTGTAAAAAAAAATCCCCCCCCCCCTCCTCTCCCTTTACCTCGCTCAGGTCAGGCGTGGAAATCCGCACACTCCATATTCCCACTTATGTCATGCCCCGAATTCTACACGACACCCCCCCCCCCCCTCCTCCCACAAACCCCGTGCCATGTCATGATTTAAAATCCCTGCCCCCCCCCCCCCCTCCACCACCACCACCACCTATGTCAGGCTCTGAAATCTGCGCGCTTCCTGTACGTCAACCCATGTTACACCCTGCATTCGCACATCCTGTACCCCACCCACGTTACGCCTTACATCCTCTACCACACCTCCCCCCCCCCCCCCCCCCCCCCCCCCCCCCCCCCCCCCCCCACCCTCCACCCTGAAATCCGCGCTCCCTGTAACCCCACCCATGTTATTACACACTGCATCTGCAACTCCTTCCCGCCACTCCACCCATGTCACGCACATCAACCGCGACCGACGTACCCCCACCCATGTCATGCGCTGTTCTTTATACCCGCAACCATGTTGTACACGGGCATCATCGACCCGGTACCCATTGCATCGTCTGCACTCGCGGCCCTCGCATCTCCACACGACATACCCTGTATTCGCTTCTCCCGAACCCCCCTTCCATATCCGCCTATCCTTGTCACGACCAGCGTGCGCTTTCCGTCTATCACCACCCATGTCACGCCCTGCCATCTGTGCCTCACTGTTCGCCCGCCGACTGATCGAATGAATGAATGACTGACTGACCGACGACTTAACGACTGACTGACTGACTGACTGACTGAATGGGTACGTGAAGGACCAATGGACGAACTGAACAATTGAATGGCTGAAAGACCGACTCACTGACTGAACGAGCACGACTGAACGATCGACTGACCCAATGAACTAAGGACTGAACAAAAAAAATGACTGAACGACCTAGTGAAAGACTGCACGAACGAATGACTGAACGACCAACTGACCAAATG
>JADBJO010001609.1:95000-97500 GCA_016801955.1 Conus betulinus
GAGAAGCACAGGAAAGCGAGGGGAAAAAAGGAAAGCGTTGTGATGAGCATCAAAAAATCTTACGCGAGTGAAAACAGGGGCATAAGTGGGACATTATAAATAGTGAAGAGCGATATCTATGTAAATTGATATATTTTGAGTGGATCAGACATAAACCATATCAGGGCCGTAAGCATTTCTGAACAAACAAAAAAATATGTCAGTTCATGTCGTGACCGAGACTCGACACTCGCATGGATCAATTTTTTTTTAAGGCCAAGATTTCTTTAATCAAAGTCATTCAGCATAGCTGCTTCAGGAAGCCCACCCCACCCTTTCCCATCAGTACCCATACTCAAGCCACTGGATAGCAAGCTCAGGGTAAAGCACCCAGGCCGTTGTAAGACGAGTTCACATACGCCTGGGGCTTCATGTATTGATGTTCTGGTTGTATTGGTGCAAGTGTTGCATAAACCCTCTACCATCCCTCTCTTCCCCTCCATTCCCCATCCCCTCCGACCGACCTTCCTGTTGCGGTTCTCACGTCTGCCCTACCATCTTGGTTGAGTGTGGACGCTTAACCCGAATATGACCTCACACCAAACCTGGCTCGGCTGTCCCTTCTCTGCACAGGGTCTACACTGAAATCAGCTTTAAATTCTACTTACGGATGCGCAAATCTCAGCAATGAAATGCTGTTGAAGAGCGGTATCAGAAGCGCAGTGCTTCACGTAACGGCAACGAAATAACATTGAGCTGCACCTTGGATACACTCAAAAAGAGTGAACAGCATAAAGTCTGAAGTACTCGAAACAAAGGCTAACTCAACCAGATGCAGAAACTTGATCACTGAAAAAGAAACGAAAAACGTACAGTGTTGACTACTTCCACGAAAGAAACGGTGAATCAAGGGGTACTTACATAGCAGCCCGTCTACTGACCTATGATACAGGTAGCTTAACGGAAGTTAACCCTAAGACAAACATGTCACGCAGGAAGTGAACATAGCACGTGGAACGTCGAAAACGATGAGGAAACTCTGTGTGTGTGTGTGTGTGTGTGTGTGTGTGTGTGTGTGTGTGTGTGTGTGTGTGTGTCTGTCTGTGTACGTGCGTGCACCGTGTTTCATAACTTTCAGTTTAAGTGGAAAGTGTCTTTTATAAACGTTAAACGGCAGCTCCAGATATCGTCGGACTTTGGATGGCGGATACAAACGAAAGGAGGTCGTGTCAGACCATACTCGTGCGGATACATGGCGAAAAACAACAGTCTTGGCATGCTGGCTCCACAATCACCAAGCGAAGGATGTCGGTGCTTCGAGAAGAACTAAATTACTCAAAGCTAAAAGCGTTATCAGGAACAAAACTGAAATGGCTGTATGGGAGATGGACACTGTCTAGTTCAGTGCAGCTCGAGCAGACCACAGAGAGCATTTCCAGGGCTGTCGACACGTACCAAAAAAAAAGAGAAAGAAAAACAAACAGAACGCAAGCAAGGAAGCAAAGAAAGCGGAAACAAACAACAAAACCCAGAAGTCACTCCCGTCAAGGGAAAACTCAAAATTTACAAACGGTTTACAGGTACACTTCTTCAAATCATCAAATCCCAAGCTGCAGTCCTTCGTTTGGGTAAAACAAAGCCATATTGAGTGTACCAACCACTCTGGTCATTTCGCTCCGGTTTTTCTTTTTGAAAAAAAATGTTTTAATTCTTTTGAGAAAATTCCAAAGCCACAATGATACATTAAAACCCGTAATTAGTTAACAGCACCACAGAATGGACAGCAAATACCTGTTTCAATGGTTAAACTTTCACTACCTAGTCACCAGATTGCATGGAAAAACTTGCATCTTACAAAATTTATCAAGAATTAAAACAAAAAACAGAAAATGCTTTCCAGACACTGGAAGATGAACAGACCACAAATACAGAAAAGCGGCTGGCAACAGCACAGAGAGAGAGAAAAAAAATCAAACCCAATTTTAAAAGAAAGCAAAGTCAAAATGAGTGACACAAATGAAAAATTACTAGCACCGGATTTCCAGAAGACAGGAGTACAATTTACATGGAAAGATCCTCACCCAGCCACTCCTTCTCTCCCCTGCATTCCTATGGGGGAAAGAATTAAAAGGTATGCAGATATTTAAACACACGTTAAAGACCGAGTCACAGAGGCAGAAAAAAGACCGTGACAAAACAGAGGCCAAAAAGTTAAAAAAAAAAAAAGAAATGAAAAGTACATTACGAGCACAATATCGCAAAAAAAAACTGGGACCCAGTTTATACTTAAAGAGCCCTACCCTCATTCCACCCCCAGCCCTTCTTTTGGCGTGAGGTTTCTACTGCACAAGGTGAGAGGTGTGCTGCAGACTGGCTCACAGGATGACCAATATGACTGAGGTGAAAAATCAACACATTAAAGCGACGGTCAACCAGATTTAGAAAAGTATCATACAGAAAATCCTTACAGATGAACTGCGTTCACGCGTGTTAACAACAGTGGGAAGTTGTTTCAGAATAC
>JADBJO010001609.1:102500-107500 GCA_016801955.1 Conus betulinus
AGTATATACCTGTCAGAATGTAGCCATAAACTGATTTCTCAGACCTCCCTTCAAATCTCATTTCATGTAAACCATTATCAAACCCTGTTAGAATCGAATTTGAAATTCTTCAAAAGAACTGAAGGGGTTCAATTTATTGTGAAATCGACCTTGATAAGTAATTTCCTGAATGCAAAGCGTTTCCATATGTTTGTTTAAATTGCTGAATAAGTGATTCCATACCCCATACGTGCTTCATATTTTTGTGAAAAAGAAACAACAGGAGATTAAACAAGTTTCCCAATTAGTGCGATTTTATTAAAATAAAAAAAAGAAAGAAAGGAGGAAGAGGGCAGAAGAAGGAGAGAATGAAAAGGCGTGGGGGTGGGAAGCGGAACAGGATCAGTAAAGTAAGAGAGAGAGAGAGGAGAGAGAGAGAGAGAGAGAGAGAGAGAGAGAGAGAGAGAGAGAGAGAGAGAGAGAGAGAGAGAGAGGAACACGGATTTCACTGTGAATCATAGCCCTGAGAGGCATGAAAACAAAACTGAAAATTAATACAGTGGCAGTAATTGTCAGCAACATTACAATCTATTGCAATTATAGGCATCATTTTTTTTTCTTACAGCGAGTATTGCTATTTCTAGTACTGCTATTCCTGGTGGTGTTACGCCACTATTCTTGCTACTACTACTGCTACTACTACTGCTATTACTACTACTACTACCGCTGCTGCCTCTATTATATGCCCAATACATCACAACAGTCTTGACAAGACGATCCAACAAAATTTTGTCGACAATGTCGCTAAGCACGTACTTTTCGCACGCACGCACGTACATTTCGCACGCACGCACATTCTATACCCAACAGTCTGAGAAGACGTAAACTAAATGAAATGGTGATGGGTAAGGGTTGAACGTTTCTTGGAAGACACAATTTTTAGGAAAACTATAAAAACCTGCGGTCAGGTTTGCTTGGCGAACAGAGAAAGGGGGCTGGTTACAGACACAGAGACCCTAGTATGAAAGGAACACGTTGGTCGTAGGATTTAGGCCCGAAGTAGGAAGTCTGCACATGTGGATGTCAGAAAGAACGTTGACCGTATGGGTTTGGCCTAAAAGAAGGGAGTCTGTAAATATGCATGTCAGCAGCAAAACGAAGATGATGAGGTGTGGACAGATTGAGGAGTTCAGTGTGACACGCTGAAGCCTGATTTCCAGGCGACTTAAACAACAGAAGAGAAAGACAGGGAATTTTGTTCACCGTGCAACCGGCGACGGGGAACAAAAGAGACAAGTACAACAAAAACATGCTTAATGAATCCTAAAACCCGTCATACAGCACTCTTCTGGATTTAACTGATGTTAGATCCCCAGCACTAGGAAAAGATTTTCCGTCATCTAGTATACATTGGAATGCATAAACATTGGAATGCATAAACATTGAATGCATAAACATTGGAATGCATAAAAGTATACCAGCTTGTTCATTAAGATAGGAATGGAAGGGAACCGATTCTTCTGCGCTCGACGTGGAAGGTGCGACAAATAAAAGGGAAGAGAGTTGTTTACACGAGGGTTTCGTCAACCAATACACCCAGATTGCTTACCCATCGAGACAATCTTTTTCGTGTCTTGCTTACATGCTAAAGAAGGAACTAATCTATAACAGAAAGAATGAAAGAAAAACAGACAGAAAGAAAAAGAGGGTAAGGGGGGTTCTGAAACCGACGCTGGAGACAGGAAGGGAAAGGATTATGGCAGTCACAAGGCGATGCTATGTAATGGAACATGGAGCTAAAAAGACGATCGTTCCACACGATCTTCTGAAGTCCATAATCATTGCTAAGTGTGATACATATGTGCATTTTTATACGTCCTTCTATATCCCATTTCATATCGCAAATCGAAAAGAGAAGAACACAAATAGATGCTTTAAGGACCCCGGGGGGGGGGGGGGGGGGGGGGGGGGGGGATGGGGAGTGTACAAACCAAAGAGAGAGAACATATTAATTTGACTTCAAAGGACGCCAAACAAAATGCAAAATAAAACAAAAATTGAGCGTGCGTGAAATCTGCACAAAATGATCGCAGATCGGCAGGAATGAGAACTAGAAAAACAGCCCTGCTTTCCATCCCCTAGCGCCCCCAGTTGACTGCCAAGTTTTGTCACAATAGAGTTTTCATATCAAAATATTTCTTAATTTCCGTTTACAATAACTATCACGATTTATGATCCTGATGATCTCAATAAGCAATAATTCAGTTATTACACCAACTGATAAAGAAAAAAAGGCATCGAATATGGGAAAGCAGACTGGACACAAATAATCGAATCCGCTGTCCAAACCACCCAAACCAAAAAACGTACGGGAGAGAGAACTCAATCGTCAGGCCAATGTTGAAATTCGTGTATACTAATGGCAGTATCCAATGGCTGACGCACCCAGCATGGCTTCGATTTATATGTCCTAAGATGCCAATCGTCCAGCTTGTATAAAATGCATTGGTTTACATGACTGACTGTACGTATGTCATTTTCTCTCTCTCTCTCTCTCTCTCTCTCTCTCTCTCTCTCTCTCTCTCTCTCTCTCTCTCTCTTGTGTGTGGTGTGTGTGTGTGTGTGTGTGTGTGTGTGTGTGTGTGTGTGTGCGCGCGCGCGTGTGTTTGTGTGCGCGTGTGTGCCTGCCTGCGCGCCTGCCTGCCGGTGCGTGCGTGCGTGCGTGCGTGCGTGTGTGTGCGCGCGCGCGCGCGCGCGTGTGTGTGCGTGCATACTGACCGAACTTTCTGTCCTCTGCATGATGACAGCACTGAAATGGCTCCAGGTGGTCTTCTGCACTACAGCAAAATGACAGTGACTGAATCAACATTACCGACAACTGATCGGGGGTGGTGGTGGTGGTGGTGGCGTTTTCTTTGTCAAGGTATTGCGGCCACAGAGGACACGTGCAAAAATATTTACCCCCTACGGAGTAAGTAACACAGTGCAAGGCGTGCAGCAGATATCCTACATCTTACGGCAAAAGTAATATAATGCCAGGCGTGCATCAGGTACCCTACACTTAACGGCGAAATAAACACAGCGTCAGCCAAAGGTCGGGTATCCCACACTTTCCGGCAAAACTAACACAGCGTCAGGCATGCACCAAGTATCCTACAGTTCACGGCGAAAGTAAGACATCGTGTCGGGCATGCACCGCATATTCAACACCTTACACAGAAAGCAACGATGCCGGGCGGGCGCCGGGTGTCCTACAGCTTACGGAGAAGGTAACAATGCCAGGCGTGGACTGGGTGTCCTACACCTTACGGTGAAAGCAACATGATGCCAAGTGCGCGCTGATATCCTAACCTCACGGATTAAGTAACGTGTTGCAAGGAATGCACAGATATCCTACCTTTTTGCGGCGAAAGCATCATGGATTACAGCTTACACACTACAGAAGAAAAAAAAAAACATGGTGCTAGGAGTGCGCGGATAGCATACACCTTACAAGAGGAAGTACCATGGTGCTCAATGTGAACGGATATCCTACACCGAAAGGTAACATGGTGCAAGATATGAACGGATGCCCACACCGAAAGTAACATAGTGCCAGATATGAACGGATATCTTACACCTAAAAGAACATGGTGCAAACATGAACGGATATCCTGCACCGAAAATAACATGGTGCCAGATACGAAAGGAAATCATACACCGAAAATAACACAACGGCAGATATGAAAGGATAACAAGGTGCCAGTTATGAACGGATATCCTAGACCAGAAATAACAGTGCCAGATATGAACAATTATCCTACACCGAAAACAACATGGTGCCAGATATGGAGGGATATCCTACAACGAAAATAACATAGTGCCAAATATGAACGGATATCCTAGGCCGAAAATATAACATTGTACCAAATATGAACGGATATCCTACACCGAAAATAGCATGGTGCCTGGTTGACCTAGCAGTGACGCACCGCATTCGCAGTTTGAAGTTCCGACAGACGTAGACATAAAAACTGTTACTCCCCCATTTTAATGCGCTGTTCTCCTGCTTTCCCGTGCTCCACCTTCCCCCGCCCTCAGACATGCAGTCTGAAATGGTTTATTTTTATCTGTCACATAAGTTATGGTGCTTGGGGATTTCACGCCTGAACGAACCTATCGATCCAAACAACTATAATAAGGAGACAGCCCTAATATGACTAATGTACCTAGACTGAACAAACAAGTAGACAGGTCTTAATTGGCCAGTGCACCTATCCAAACAAGCATACACAGTGGACAGCCCTGATATCGCCAACTGCAAGAAAGATAAATGGCAACATCATGAGGAAGGCAATAACAAACAGCAACATAAGATTTTTTTTTTTTTTTTTTTATATATATATATATATAAGATGGATAAGGACGTCATGAAAAAGGAAATATAGAGAAAGGCCAAGGGAAGAAACGAAAGATCGATAAGGAGACCAAAAACAAGGAAAACTGGATTATGACACCATGACAAAAAGGAAAGATGGGTGTGGTCATCCTGATTATGGAATGATAGATGATGACATCCTGAGAAAGGGCAGAAGAGAGAAAGACACACCCGAATGTGCCTCTTAAAGGGAAAGACCCGTGGAGCATATATAGATGCAGTAAATATTGACAACGTTCTTGAACGCTTTAGGGGCATACAATGCCATGAGAATTCAATGCAGTACAACAGCTTTAACATGTAACAGGAATAAGCTCTTGTACAGACAAAGATGGTAGAAAACGAACTCTTGCCAACATCTATTTCTTTTCTCTTCCCAGATTAATTTTCCTGCCTTTGGAGACAATAAGTCTGACAGAGGGGAAGAGACGGAAATTATGCCAGAAGGAATCTAGCAGTTTGCGAGCCTTTTTGTTCATTACAAGTGGCTGCTCATAAATGAAGTGCCATCGCTTTATTTTTTCGCCCGGTAAGGACAATATGAACTGTTTGAAGTCGCTGCAAGAGAAACTACGCACTGAATTCATATTACATTAAAGGGTGA
>JADBJO010001609.1:125000-142500 GCA_016801955.1 Conus betulinus
CAATTCCCTTTCTTGTTTATGTATTTTTTTTGTTAAATTATGATTTTTTTTCCTTAAAGAAAATATATCTGGGATGAGAATCAAGCGGAATGGCTCTTCTGATCGTGTATGTTAAACAAGTGGTCCCGACGTTAAAACACAGATGATTCAAAACGGGCTCAACACCACATAATAATTCAAAATATGTAATTTAAACACGCTTCGAAGCAAATTTCCCTCTTTCCGGTGCGTCTGTGCATGGCTGTGGGAATACTCTCTCATGTCAGTGCTAAATCTTTGCCCTACTCTTGATCACTTGTCATTCATCAGTGTATCTCCAAAGCTGTTACATGTTTCGATCATACAGCAGTAATTCGATTTTCTGTCAGTTCACAGCAGGTGCTTAGAAACTCATAACGGCAGTAGCAGGGGCAACAGCACTCAACTTTAATGGTTATAGTAACAGTAACAAAGACATGTTTCATCTATATCGCTAACCTCACGAACATCATTATAAGATTCAGAGCGCGTTAAGAATATTCATCATAACAAAAGACAGACGAAATGGTTGTAATATGAACAGTAATGGACACACACACACACACACACACACACACACACACACACACACACACACACACACACACACACGCACACACCTTTGTCCGTCTGTTTGTCTTTCTCTCTCTCGTCTCTCTCTCTCTCTCTCTCTCTCTCTCTATATATATATATATATATATATATATATAGATAGATATAGAGAGAGAGAGAGAGAGAAAGAGAGACATATACATATATTTAGAGAGAGACTCTCAGACAGTTATAAATACAGAGAGAAAGAGCGCCCGATCGACAAAACCTTGGCTCAAATGACTTTAACTTCCAGGTAGGGAGCGGAGCAAACATCAGAATCAGCCCCACTCAAAATAGACATTTAGTAAAGACAAACTTTCGTTTACGGGAAGGGGGCATGAGAAGGTACCTTTCCCCAGTGAGTGCTCTCGTTGGTTTATCATTCCTCCGAAGGGGGTGGGGTAGACAGCAGTACCAGAAAGCGACAACTGTTTTGCTCTGTGAAGAGCTCATCAAGCTTTCTGCTGAATTCTGGTTTAACTACAAGTGAGAAACACTTCAATATAGCAGAAAATAAACTCTCCAAAGTCGACTAGATCCTCTTGCCTAGGTGAAATTTGTTTTAATAAAAAAAAAAAAAAAAAAAAAACAACAACAAAAAACAGACAAGAGTACTCATTGATAGATTAATAGACAGGCCATCGTGTACCGGTGTACCGGTGGAAATGGAGGACACGTATAAAACATCGCATGCGTCCTATGTGAGAAACTGGAGGAATAAATGAGATAAATGAAAATGAGTGAGTGACATTTCAATAGTACGGGAAACGACTGAATGAGCGCCAGTAGGCTGCTCTTCGGCCGGCTCAACCTGGGTAGGCAGCCCGTTGAGTGAGTGAGTGAGGTAGTGTGTTTTCTTAAAGCGCTTAGAGCTTGGTCTGTGACCGAGGACAGGCGGCATATAAATACCCAAAATAATAATAATAATAACAGGCAGCAAGCAACAACAAGAGCACTCACGAATAGATACATAGAAGAACAGCCAGCCATATAGATAGATAGACAGGTAAATAGATAGATCGTTTCACGATAGCATAAGCGTTTATAAACATTTTTTTCACAAATTAGTGTTTCTGTAACTGCCAAGCTACAGAGCAGGTTACTTCTGAGGGGATTTGTGATGTCCGAAAGTTCATAGAACTGGTGAATGCTTATACAGTACCATACTTTTTTCCATTTCGGCTTTTCTCCGTACAGGTTCACAGCTTGCAGCCTTGCCTCCACCTGAAGCCCAACTTTCGCAGCGGAGAGCTACTCAGGCTTACATCATAGCTCAACTCCCCAGCCACAGACGCAGCACCGTAACCCCTGGTGATTCCATGGTGGCTAACTTACCACCGGAAATGCGACGACGTTCTGTGGTCAGGTACCCTGAAGGAGTGAAACCGCGTAAGTCCGTTGCCGCCGTTGAATCGCCACGTTTATCAACCACCAAGACTGGTGTATTCCCACCGCTCCCCTCAAAGGGCCTGGCTGGAAAAACCAGCAAGAGCCGCCAGTTTCCAGAAAAGTACCCTTCCAGAGGGCAGGTGTCTCCGAGATCCGTGCCACGAGCAAAAAAGACAAAGTATCGCTGTGCCCGTGGAAACCCTAATAGAGGTAGCGGAAGACCTGCGTATTCAAGAGGAGTCGTCCTCTTCTAGCAGCAGCAGTGGAATGCCGAATATAACCCGGCCCCCAAGCATGTTGGACTGGGCTGGTCAGCAACAGAAAACAATTAAATTCCGTGAAAGGCTGAAGTCAGTCGCAATCCCTATTGCGGAGAAAAAGGTAGTAAGGTAAGACGATGATTTCCGTGTGACTCGATCTAAAAAACGAATTTGGCGATCAATGTATTAATACCACACACACACACACACACACACACACACACACACATTACACACCACACACAAACACACACACACACACACACACACACACACACACACACACACACACACACACACACACACACACACACACACACACACACACACACACACACTTGTTACTCGTGGAGGTAGGGAATACCATTGACTTGTTGAAACTAACGACAGAATGTTTCCTAAGATAGCATGGGGGGACTACCACACCTTGGCTGCGTCGAATGACCGGTATTATCCGACAGATGCACGCTAATATTGGCACGCTTAACAAAATTTCAGGTTTTAAAAAAATCTAGAATTCCCCATGTTAGTAACCCAGTTGTAAATTCTTCTGAAGTAAAATGAAGTCGTTTTAATTCAGGCAGTGACTCGATCTACTTTCCGGCACCCTCTTATCATCTTTCCTTTTCACCTTTCACAAAAACAGGAGACTGATTGTTTTCAGTTTCTTTCTTTGTGTAAAACATGTTGTATTTGTAAAATGATCCTCTGAAAAGAAACTTTAGTGACATTGTTAAAAAAAAATATAGTAAAGACTGTCTTCTTCTGTAAGTTAGTCAAAAATGAACAACATTTTACTCTGTATAATTCTTCTGTGGCTGCTACATAAGGCATTTTCATCTGAATTAAGAATTGACTGGATGATGTCAGATCCACCTTGATGTTCTTTAGCTTTCTGCTGTTTGTATTGCGCCCACAACAACCTTATTACGTGTTTCGTGACAGTTCATCATATGTAGATATTTCCTTATCTTTTTAAGAAGCAGGCAAATGCTTAAAAACAGACAGAAACTATAGAGTGAGTTGGACACAGGACAGTAGATCTTCAGAGAGTAAGCTCCCGTCATGAGAGTGTGTTCACCCTTTCCATACAAAAGGGGGGGGGGGGGGGGGGGGGGGACGAGGACCACACCTAGGCATGACTGCAGTATGTCGTTCTACTATCGGTTTGGTTTTTTTTTTTTTTCTGATGCTGCCTGGATTCGAACCACCACCGTTCAGGATGCACAGAGCAAGTTGCCTTGCGACGGATGTCTATATACTTCTTGGTCTCAGGCACCCATTGTGAGCTGCGAAATTAACTCTAAAAGTGTGAAGTATAGTTTTGGTTTTTCTTGACACGATCCAGTTGGAACTCTTCCAGCTGCCTCTACCATTTCCTGCAGGGCTCAAAAAAACATGTTCTAGAAATCCGTAGCTGTTTCATGAGATCATAAGCAAATCTGTAGACAGACGCCCTTGCTCCAACATTAGAATGTATTGACTGGGTACACTTAACTTTACTGACTCAGCTGCTTTTACCTTTATGCTGAGCGAGGCTCCGTAAGTTTTTGGTTTTAACTTAAACATTATCACGGATGAGGCGATTAACTCTTTTAACTGCTTCCGAACTCTGTGTGTGTGTGTGTGTGTGTGTGTGTGTGTGTGTGTGTGTGTGTGTGTGTGTTCTCGGTTACTGTGAAAATAGTGTGTAAATGTTTGTGCATATTTTCTTCAAAGGTTATTTTAAGTATGACAGTTAGTGTGCGTGAGTCAAAGGTATGTTGTGTGTGTGTGTGCGCGCGCGCGCGCGCGTGCGTACGTGTGTGTGTGTGTGTGGTGTATGTGTGTGTGTGTGTGTGTGATGTTTGTTTTATTGATTTAACGATGAAATATACAAAATAAAAGTCTGGATAGAATGTGTAGTAGGATGACTGCTGTACGATACCTATTAAACCTACAAAATGCAATATCTGGGTTAATATGTAAATCAGTATAGCATATTGACTGAAAATTGAAGGTAAAAAAAAGTATTAACAGCTGTTTCATACAGTTTAGACTGCTGAGAATGGTTTTAGAGTCTATACGGTTTGTGCAAAGTTGCCATACTTTAAGGGGGGGGGAGTTTGCTTTTACGATTTTTCTTCCTGCAGAGAACGTTACGCTCAGCTTGACAAGTCATTCCTGGCCCGCACCGTACTTGAGGTAAGACCTTGGCAGAACCATCATCACCACCGACGGCTATGTCACACGCGAGTTGCTAAATAATACTTCGTGTTGAAACAGTAGTGCAGCACGGTGTTTCCTATGCGTTTTGTCTGAAATACTTTAGTAAGAAACAGGTTTCGAAGGTATTTCGTGCGTGAAATTTGTTTCAAGGCGTACTCAACTAGAGCACATGTGAGCCCTTGCTATCATACTTTTTTTTTTGTTTGTTTGTTTAAATGACTCGAGAGTATAACTTGGACCGAAACATGGTTTAGATTGAACCTTATGCGCACAGATGCAAATAGATATGTGAACAGTTTGGCCAGTGTAAAGTGCATTGTCTGACAATAGGGAACATGGAATATGACCAGTCAGTGCCAATTTCATTTCACGCACCAAACAGAAGCTCCATGAATACGTATGACAAAAGTTGAATTTCTTAATATTCAGCCTTGTAATATACTCGTTAGCATATCAAACCATGATTTCCTTGTTTCTGCTTTTAACAAGCATGAAATAACATTCGCTTTATGTAATTTTATCGTTTGGCTCAACTTTTTTTTTCTTTTTTTTTTTTCTTTAAACGTATCCTTAATTGTCATCAAAATAGCAACATAAAGGAAAGGAAGACTATTCCTCAAACTCTTTTTATCAGGTTACTTGCCGTGTACCATTTGGTGACAACATCAAGCAAAAAGAAAATGCTAAGTGTTCTGCAAAAAGAAAATTAAAACTCCTGTCACTTATTCAGTTTGTAATCCTGGTTCGCGGCATACTTTTTTTTTTTTTTCGCTAAGATCGCATTAAAAAAAAAATGCCTTGATTAACTTGGGCGCAATCAACATGCCTCGGTCTTTAACACCTGAAATTCTGCAATTGAGTCATACCTTTTTTCCTATGGTTCGCAGCAGAAACAGTGCGTTCAATCACGTTAAATGTGTCTGAGCGTGCACGTGCGTGTGTGTGTGTGTGTGTGTGTGTGTGTGTGTGTGTGTGTGTGTGTGTGTGTGTGTGTGTGTGTGTGTGTTACGTACAAAATGGCGTGATAAAGATCCAGATATTAAAACCAGCGTCTAGCTTTCTTTTTAATAAATCGTACTGGCGTACAAGAGACAACGCATTTCACCTTGGTCTTAGAAATTGTACCAGTACTCTCTCTCTCTCTCTCTCTCTCTCTCTCTCTCTATATATATATATATATATATATATATATATATATATATACATACATATATACATATACATACATAGAGAGAGAATTTGTTTTAGTGTTAGGCCACAGGACCAGACACATGGTGAGTTCATACACTTTATCACTTCATGAGAGGGAGGGAGGGAGGCAGGAGTGGGTGGGAAGAAATTTCCCGGTGAGATATCTGACAAAATGACCAATGTCTCTCTCTCTCTCTCTCTCTCTCTCTCTCTCTCTCTCTCTCTCTCTCACACACACACACACACACACACACACACACACACACACACAACACACACACACACACACACACACACACACACACACACACACACACACACATATTTTCAATTTCATATTCATTTCTTGACCTGATTTCCTTTCACTTTGTTTAGGTCTTTTTTTTAAAAGACTGAAGAATCGAAATCAACCCTCGTTTTACTCAAGGCGTATCATCAGGTGTCACACACAAACGCACGCACGCACGCACGCACGCACGCACGCACGCACTCACTCACACACACACACACACACACACACACACACACACACACACACACACACACACACACACACACACCTAAGTCGGTTTTTTTTTTCTTTATTTTCTTTTTTGTTCATTTGTTTTTGTTTGTCTCTTTGTTTTGCTTCTTTCTTTCTTTCTTTCTTTCTTTGTGTTTTAAGTAACATAGTTTTGCCTGTTTCGTACGATTATCTTTCGGCTAGCGCTGGTCGAAAAGGAAGCAACTGATCGCTCACTTATGGAGCCCGCTGGACATTTGGTCATCCCACCTGAAAGAAATAGAAGGTAAGATAATCGGGAGAACATGACAGTAGCCAGGAACTTGAAAATCCGCCATTGAATGTAGCCACTTTTTTTTTTTTTTTCTTTATTTTTTTTACGAAATCAAAGAAGTAGCGTATGTACTGCATAAGTAACGCTGCACGTTTCACAGTGACTTGCACTTACTCCTGCAGTCTTATGTATAACAAGTGGATGTGTACATTTTTAAATACATAAACTCATGACGCGAATGAAACTAATGAAATTGTCAGAACAAGTTGATCGAGCATGCCTTGTTCATCCCTCTTTTAATTCAATTTTCTGCACAGGTAACAACAAACCCATGGGGAAGTAAGGAAAGACATAAATTCCACAGATCTCAACATACATGAAGTAAATATGCCAAATAATAAAAAGGAAAATAGAATTATTGAAACACCAAACGAAAAAAAAATTGCAAGACAGACACGACATGTTTTGGTCAGCTGAGTCTTCTTCAGGCAGGTTAAACAACATTCTAAAAAAAAAAAAATAAAAACAGCAGACGAAACAAACAGTATTTATCTCTGTGATCATGGTGAAAACATTTTCGCCCAGATTGAACAGAAGAGTGACTGTTTGTTTGTCTGTTGTTTCCATTGTTTTGAATGTTGTTTGTCCTGCCTGAAGAAGACCCGTGTTCATCCAGATCTAGAAAGATCAGTAATTGTTTGTTCGTCTGTTGTTTTTATTGTTTTGAATGTTGTTTGTCTCGCCCAAAGAAGACCCAGCAGGTCGAAACGCGTCGTGTCTGTTTTGTGATTTGTTTGCTCCTTCGTTTTGCGCCTGAGCAATTCTGTCTCTTCTTTATTTATGTTTCAGTTTCTGCTCCTAGTTACCACACTTTAAAACCTTCAGTGAAACTAGTCAAGTAACCAAACGATTATGTTCAGCTTCACAGACATACTAGAGTAACTCTATAGTTCTTTACGACTTCACACAAAAAGGAAAGAAAAAAAAAAAACATTAACCACAATTTCAACAGAAGAATCAACAAACAACAAAGAGAAAAGATGACACGAAGATAGAAGACAAGACAGAAAGAGGAGGCTATGGATGTGAACATTCATATGTTCAAGGATGCCTCAAGCTTTCAGGTCATGCCCCTTTCAAATGGAAGATATTCACACAATATATAAAAACGTAAACTGCAACAGATTATTCGATTTCAGACGTGCGAGAGTATCGCTCGTCAATAAAACATAGCTGATCTTGCATACATGATGCTACTTTTCAACGGCATATAACCGTTTTAAAACTTGAGAAAAGTCTAAAGACAGGAAAAGCTAAGAGGAATCTATTCTTGTACACGGAAAAGTTTGCCAGCAATAAAATCAAATCAGTTGTATAATAAATGGATGAACTAATTCGTGCTCCAAACAGAACACTGTCTTGGCTAGAACCACTGCTCTACATGATAAAGCTGTTGCAGTTTAGATTGTAATCCTGATCAAACTCACGAACAAAGTAACACTAACAGAATAACTGGTCGGTGACCTCGGCTTCGTGTTTATAGTCCCATTTGTGTCGCATCAAATATGGAAGTAATGCCAGTATGCTAATGACTAATGACTTACCACCCCCCCCCCCCCCCCCCCCCCCCCCCCCTTTTTTTTTTTTCCTTTTCCTCTCCCTTCCCCTCCGTCCTCCCCTCTCCCGCCCCCGCCACCCCCCCCTCTCCTCCCATGACTCGTTGACTCCCCCCCCCCCCCCTTTACTTTCCCATGATTCCCTCCTTCAGTTCCCTTGCTTTCTCTCGCCCTTCTACTTCCCACTGAAGAAGAGATCAAAACACCGGACCGCTCAAGCGCATCTTCCCACTTGTCTTAGAGAGTAGAAAAAATATAAACGTTATTCTTTTGTATGCACTGGCTTGCAATTTTAAATACATGTGACGCTGAGTTCCTGCCGTTGGTCGGAAGCACATTTCCTGATCGTAAACGCTCTTAGAATTAGCCTTAATTTGTCAGAACCACTTTCATTTCAGGTGAACGGGTCGAAGCGCGACAAGCCAGTCAGCTGAATTACACTCACGTCCCTCAACCACCAACCTACCGCTTCTTTCGTCCCTGTCACTGCTTTTGATCCGAGTCATGGATTAGCCTCAGATGTTTATTACTCTCTCTCTCTCTCTCTCTCTCTCTCTCTCTCTCTCTCTCTCTCTCTCTCTCTCTCTCTCTCTCTCTTAATAAGCTGAGGTTTATCCCCACCCCACTGATTTCCTTCCTTTGGCTCCCTCTGATCATCAGTACTGTGGCAGTGTTGTGGATGATTATAGTCAGACAGACAGAGACAGAAGGGTAGAGGGGAGAAATGCAGTGAGGGGATTAATAGATTGGCCAAGGTCATAATAAAATACATGCCTCATGCATACCTCAAATATGTATCTCACCGCCTAATCATTCGTCACCACAAACTCATTATACGAAGTCGTATGTAAGTGACTTGGATGGTGATAATGACTATGATCAACCTGATGATGATGATGATCTTATAACAGACTTTAACAAATATTCATTGTGACCTGAAAATGTTTTTCTTTTGTTGTCCCCACCCCCCCCCCCCCCCCCCCCCCCCCCCCCCCCCCCCCCCCCCCCCCCCCCCCTTCTTTTTTTTTTTTTTTTTTAAGGCCGCTTTGGAAACGCAACGGCATCGTACTTCCGTTTCACGCTGTGGCTGGCGTTTCTGAACGTCTTCATGTTCATGGTGACATTTTTGGTCATCACCATGCCTTGCTTGATCTCCTCCCATCCTGCCAACTTCACCCTCTCCGAGTTAAGAGTGGCTATGGGAATCCAGCCGAAAGAGTCACTGACCACTGAGTCACCGATCAACCAGTCAACGACCATTCCTTCTCTGACTAGCCAGTCGCTGGCAAACAGTTTCGCTGACAAACGGGGTATTGACAAACCAATCGCTAACAACGGAGTCGCTGACCACCAATGGGTCACTGGCCAATCAGTCCCTGACGATCCCGTCGCTGATCGTGGCTTTCCGTTATAGTTTCCTAGAGCAGGCGGTCAACTGCAGCCACACGTACACCAACGCCCTTGACGATTTTCCAACAGACAGCGTACTGGATCAGCTGTCGGCCTTTGTTGTTGGCACGGTATGTTCATTCACTACTGATTCTTGTGCATGGTATCTACTGTTTTAGTTGCAGGAGTAATCCAGTGCAGATGGATTCTCTTTATATGGATTTGTCCTTACATTTTTTTTTCAAACGGGGAAGTGTGAAATGAGAAATTGAGCAGAACACCTGGCGCTGTCAGCTCAATCTAGTTTTATCCGCATTAATGTCAGTAGTTTGGCTAGTGTTTATCAATTGATGCACATGTCAGTAGTTTTGTTTGTTATATAGATTATAGTATATATTGTTTTTTGTTGTTCGGTTCTTTCGCACAGTGGGACATCTTTTTCACGACGTGTTGACAGCCTTGAAAAGGCTTTGTGTGGTCGGCTGGGCAATAATAAGTAAAGCGTATGAAAGTCTTTTTTTTTCTTGGATAAGCATGGGCATATCATGATTATCTTCTTACGTTATTGTTTACGCCATAGATGTGGATATGTAATCAGTCAAATGGTCAGATATTTTCACTCAGAATTCATTTTCATTCAAACCTGGTCTGATTCCAAGGCTTTTTTTTTTTTTAATTGTCAAAAACTGCCATCCGAAAGGACGAAACAAAGCAGAACTTCTGTTAGCGATGAGAAGGGGGGATCAAAGATTTCCTATTTGGTTCATGGCCCTCTCCGTCCAAGGTAGGGTAAGAGATAGACAGGGACTGGATCACTGCGTGACTCCTATGCCTTAGTAATGAGAAAGAGAAGATATTGGTTAGACCTTATGTTTTTAAGATCTGATTTAAAACTGATATAGAAAATAACACCAGTAAAATTCAGTATCAGTTTCGTGAAGGTGTGGTGTCACTGCGTGCGAACTAATCCATATACGCTAAACAACATGTGCTCAGTTTCAAGACCATTCTGCTCAGGATTTACAACTGAGGGATGAGTGAAGTAACGACTAAAATGAAAAGATTGAAGACGAGGGTCTCATGAATACGACTCAGCAGATACATGACACCCAGTTTACCTACCTAACATTGCGTGCGCCGCTGTTATGATTGTATGTGTGTGTGTGTTTGTGTGTGCGCACATGCGTGTGGATGTGTGTTACGTGTCTGTGCGTGTATGGGTGGGCAAAGGTCCGTGTGTGTATGCCAGTGTTTGCAGTGAGTGCGTATATGTGCGTGAGTATGTACGCCCATGTGCACGTGTATGCGTGTGTGATCTGTCGGTTGTGTGAACGTGCTCCTCAAAGCACGCATGTGCGCGCGTGTACTCTCTCTCTCTCTCTCTCTCTCTCTCTCTATCTCTATATATATATATATATATATATGTGTGTGTGTGTGTGTGTGTGTAAAATATATAAAATCATATTCATTTGGGGAGTGGGAATGGAAGTGCGGATTTTACTACATCTTGTGTTTCTGACTAATGACTACATCCCGCACTTAACGTCCTTCAGCGGTGCTCAGCAATCAACAGGCTTTACTTCAAATATTCATATATATATATATATATATATAATGCTGAACAATTAAGTAGTGGGGGGGGGGGGGGGGGGGAAACAAGTGCAGGTTAACCATTCTTCCATCATTATAGTAATGACTTGGCAAAGATTTGAAAGAGAGATAGATAGATAGGTATACATAGATAGAGAGAGTGTGTGCGTGCGTATGTATTCCTGTGTATATGGGCCTACACACGTATGTGTTCGTGCGTGCGCGCGCACGCGCGTGCGTGCGTGCGTACGCATGCTCTCGAGTTTGTGTATTGCGTGCGTGCGTCTGTGTTTATGTGTATGAGTGTGCATTTGTTTCTGGGAAACAAATGTTCAGGAGATGGGCGTAGTTACTCTTGATCAGTAATAATGATAACAGTAATAGTAATAATAACGATGATGATGATTCTCGTAAAAATCAAAATGATAGTGATGAATGTAATAACTAACTGGGATGAAAAATGAATGTTAATGTGATTAATAATAATGATAGTAATGACAGTAATAACGATAATCATATCAACAACAATAATGATAATGATGATGATGATGATAATAACAACAGTAATGACGATATAAACAATAATAACGATGATAATAATAACAGTAAGTCAAGTCAAGTCAAGTCAAGTAAACTTTATTATCTCAATTTGAGAAATTAATTTGTGGTCACACACACATTCACAGCAAATAAACAATAATTTAGCCACATTACCCATTTTCTCACATGATAATACTATAATAATCACGTGAGTGTCGTAAGGAGTAGAATTGCAAATTGGACCTAATTTGGCAATTTCCTTTTTAGGAGAGGGATGAGGGTGGTGGTGGTGGTGGTTGGAGGGGGGGGGGGGGGGGGGGGGGGGCGGTATGGGGGTATAGGATGACAGATGCACAACCTGAACTGTGTTCTACGTATCCAAACAGTAATGGAAGGCCGCAAACGGTCTGTGTCGATAGTCATTTTTCGTAGAATGACCACGATCTTCTGATATAATTCTACGTTATGTAGATATACATCTTGTTGCGCGCGCGCGCGCGTGTGTGTGTATGTGTGTGTGCGTGCGTGCGTGCGCGCGCGCGCGCGCGTGTGTGTGTGTGTGTGTGTGTGTGTGTGTGTGTTTGCTTTTCAGTTTAATGTCATTTCTCTCAGAGCTGTATTAGATGAGATAGGTTTAAGTGTGTGTGTGTGTGTGTGTGTGTGTGTGTGTGTGTGTGTGTGTGTGTGTGTGTGTGTGTGTGTGTGTGTGTTTGAGTGGGTGTGTTTGTGTGTATGTAAGTGTGTGTGTGTCTGTGTAAGTGTGTGTGTGTCTGTGTAAGTGTGTGGTGTGTGGTGTGTGTGTGTGTGTGTGTGTGTGTGTGTGTGTGTGTGTGTAGGGATGGATCGAAGGTACCAGCATGTTCTACGGCTACTACTACAATCGAACGTTCCCGATACTGGACGGCCGTTTTACTTATACATGGGCGTGGCCTACCTCTGTGCCATCGGTATCATCTTCCTCGTCAGCCTCTTCCTCATTCTAATCAAGTTAGTTAACCCTGGTCGGATAGAAGGATGATTTTTCTGATCCTGTGTGCGTTTGATGGGGGGGGGAGGGGTTGAGGGGAGGGGGCAAAAGGGGGTAGGAAAGGGGACGCGTGCGCGAGTGTATCTGCAATGTATTTGTACTCTTGTAATGGTATTGTAGTTGTAATACAACATGTGCATGTGAGTATGCTCGCGTGTTCGTACGTGTGTGTGTGAGTGTGTGTGTGTGTGTGTGTGTGTGTGTGTGTGTGTGTGTGTGTGTGAAAAGGGATGCACGCTTTCGTAGGTGTGTGTATATACGATATTTTTGGTTACTTATCATAGTCACTCGTGAATCATTAGAAATCATAAGTGTTTTTACTGACCCCTACACCAGAAGGGTTGGAGGGACTTCTGTAGTATACAAAGAAGTGTTATATCGCTCTTAAGGTCAAGATGATTAATTAACATATAAACACTCTGATAATTACTCTGAGACGTACTGAAAAGAGTGTATTTGCATATGCCTGCACGCGCATGCGTACGTGTGTGTGCGTGTGTGTGTGTGTGTGTGTGTGTGTGTGTGTGTGTGTGTGTGTGTGTGCAGTTCCAGCTCCAGTATAAAGGAGATCGTAAAGGATCACCAAGATCAGTCGACAGTGCACTTTACCAATACCGTCCTGTGTGATGGGATTACTGCATATTTGATGATGAGAAAAACCGCCAGCAGCCGGAAGAATATACTGTTTCATGAATTCAAGGTCCATCTCTCTTTATCGTGTTTATTGCTCGTGGTAGTGAATTGTAGTAGTAGTGGTAGTGACGGTGGTGGTAGATATTAGAAAAAATCGGACGACCTCAGATGTCTGATGTGCATCTCTACGGTCCCTGATTTAAACAACAGAACGGCAGGTTAGCAAAGCAGGGGCGGGAGGCGGGAGATTGCTTGGCTCGACTCTGGCATGACAAGACTCAGCTTTGTCTATATAATGTTGCTAGCGTCTCTAGTGGAGTCAGTGCCCAGGCAACAAGAACAGACAGACTTACCAGATGGCTTTCCGGCATCTCATATAAGACAAGCCATTCCGTCAGACAGCAGCCGGGCGAGTAAACATATAAAGCTGGCAGACCCACCACGTCTCATTGCAGAATAGAAACAATGTAAAGTTTACTGAGAAATTGCCAGTATCCGCATACTCAGCGCCAGCCTTCAGGGCGGAGAGAACGAAGGACGACCCAGAAGTAGGCTCGAGAAGTATTTGATGTGTGTACTCTGTGTGTGTGTGTGTGTGTGTGTGTGTGTGTGTGTGTGTGTGTGTGTGTGTGTGTGTGTGAGTGTGTATGCGCACGTGCGTGCGTGCGAGCATGGGTAGCGAGCATGGGTACGTGCGTGCGTGTGTGTGTTAAGGTGTGTGTGTGTGTGTGTGTGTGTGTGTGTGTGTGTGTGTGTGTGTGTGTGTGCATACGTGTGTGTATGCTCTTGGTAAACTTTAATATTGGCATTTTCCCAGTATACGCACATGGTGCGAAAATGAAATTTAGCAGGGATGGAGATATTTATCAAACCTCTTTCACTGATATCTTTTATCATGTTGTTTCAAGTCAGTAATTAAGTCAAGATCTCATCACGGCTTCAAAAAAACAACGAATGCTGATTGTTTTTGAGCCTTTCTTAAACTTAACATAGAAACTTTTTTGAGCAAAGACACTTTCCGACTCCTGGTTATTCATGTTTCTGTGTGTTCTGACTCAAGAGTATAATAAAAAAATTTACCTTAGGCAAATTTTCGGCCAGCAACTGCTGGTCTTCATCAGCCCCGAATGACTGGTGGTTGTGGTGGGTGTTGATGTTCTCTGAGTTGTTCTCACTGGTGAAGTGATTGGTGTTCAGCGAACACTTGTAAATGGGGGGCAGGTCATAGCCACAGCCTCTGTTCAAACTTGGTTTTCTCCCCCTGATTTCTATTGCTTCTTTCACATTCCTTTTTGTGAACTGTGATTCAGCTGCAATTGTGGTGGCTTGAAACTTGTTGGTATGGTGGGATGTTGTTGTCAGATGTTCATAATATGCAGAATTTTTGGTAGTGTGTTCATTTAGCATTGTTTTCAAAGGCCGACCAGTTTCCCCCAATATAGGACACTGCACTCCTCACATTGAATGTGATACACTACACTACTTTTCTTTTCCAGCTCTTTCCAACTCCTTACTATCTGTAAGGTAACATATTTTCATTTTAAAAAAATTGTAACTTCTAATAACTTGAATATTAATGTCTTGGATTTTCTGTATCCTATTTAAAAGTCCTACAAGTCCAACATACTACAAATTTCCATGTCGGAAAATATTTTTGTGTTATGATTCGTAGATTGACATGGTAGCAGAAGGTTAACTAATTAATAAACGAATCAAAGCGCTATTCCTCGGCCCCCCCCCCCCCCCCCCCCCCCCCCCCCCCCCCCCCCCCCCCCCCCCCCCCCCCCCCCCCCCCCCCCGCGTTGAGTTTTCTTCTGTAACCGTGCCATTTTCTTTTCTTTCGATGTGGTGTGAATCCGGATCAAACGGCGAATAAAGGATCCGTTGGAACTTAGCAGGGGTCTGCGTTCGCCGAGTGCTCTTCAATTTTCTGCTGTTGCTATAGTACATGTAGTTATCACAATGATCCGCACCAGCATTGGATCTCCTGTGTTTGGCTGGAACCTTCTTTCTATTGTACAGGCCGATCTCTTGGAGCAAAGTAAGCGCCAACAACGCCAGAACCGCACGCAGCAGATGGAGCAGCTGGTGCTCCTCGTGATCCGTGTGTCCATTAACTTTGTGACCTTGAGTGTTCTGGGTGGATCGCTGTTCCTCGTCTATTTCACCACAAAGAAGCTGATCGAGGTAATCAGACAAGCTTTTGGGGTGTTTGATATTGATCAACAAAAGGACAAAAACATCATTTGACTGTGCCCAGTTTAGTTCAAAGTATTGCTAATTGTAAGAAATACGCGCGCGCGCACGCGTGTGTGTGTGTGTGTGTGTGTGTGTGTGGGTGGGTGGGTCTGACTGAACATGAAAACAATGCTGCTTCTAGAAAGATTTTGCATAATTATAATAAATCATTTTTCATCATAGCACGTAGTCAGCACACACGTGCATGCGTTTGTTCTATGATGTAAGAGTAAGCTTAAACGATTGTTGTACGAACTGGACTCAACAGAACTCACTGGACTCAACAGAACTCACTTTCCGCCTCATGCCACCATAATGGATTCTTGCAGTTGTGAATAAAACTGGTAGCGAGCGCTCATAATTGAATAAAAAGATATGAACTCTATATAATTTACACGTAAAGAAGAGATGACGAATATGACTGCATAGAATCATAAGCTGTACTACGACAATATTGAATTTTGTGCCAGTTTTATTGCCATTTTTGTGCATTTTTCTGTGTGTTGACATGAAATCATTTCTCTCCATCGATTATCAAGGTCGATTTACTCACTTATTTACATTAGCCGAGTTTATCTATGACGATAACAGGATATCTTTACGAGTTTCAACAAACAACGGAATTTTTACGGACGTCCAAAAGGGTAGGGAAAGTGCATACCTGTTAAATCTTCTTCAAACATTGCACTGAAAAGAAAATCGTAAATCAAGCTAGCTGTAGCAGCGACAGGACAGAAATCTGATGATAAGGTTGCTTCCAAAGTCCAAAATTGCCATAACATGATCGTCTCAAAAGTTGGGATCAGATAAATGACCAAAACAACAACAACAAAAACAGGAACAACAACAACAACAACAAAGAGGGGGAGGGGGGGGGGGGGGGGAATAGTTAAAATTTCCGTAGTTTAGTGCCCGTAGGGAAAGTGAACAAGAACAAATACAATACACATTACTGTTGGGTGGACATGGAGGGTTTTCAAGCTGAAAAAGTTCCGATTCAACGAGTGGTTCGAACTCGCGACCGTCTGCTCCGCAGACAAACGCTGTAGCCATTTGACCACGGGCCCCTCAACATACGCTGTCCCGAAACTCCCCCCCCCCCCCAAAAAAAAAGGGTGTCAAAACTATGGCAGTAGATTTGCGTCAAAACTTTTAAACTGTAGTCAAAACAAAATCCTATACTTAAGGACTACAAAGAAATATGATGCTGTGATCGCTCGGGAATTTAAAAAAAAAAAAAAAAAATTCTGGAGGATCCCAAATCCCACAAATATGTTTAAAATCGCCACCCTTTGATAAACAGATCTTGAACATTGCGGAAACATAATTACTGTGGAAATAGTAGTAGAAGAAAATCGACATGATAAGGCAACTACGGAAAATTTGAATATCGCTGTAAAACCATCGTCTTCGATATAGTTGCAAAGTGAGGCGACTGCGGGCAGAAACCTAAACAAATTTGAAAAATTGTTGATAAAGCTCTGCCCAAAAACGCAGACAAACGAATCACAAGACAAATTGCGACGCGTTTCGACCTCTTATCTTATTCGGGCAAGATACACAACACTCTGGACAACGAAAATAACGAACAATCACTTATCTTCATCCAATTCGGCGCAAAATAGCGTTGAATCAATGCCAAATTGGATGATGAAGATAACTTATTGCTCGTTCATTTTCGTTTTCCTGAATGTTGCGTATCTTGCCTGAAGATTGTGTATCTTGACTGAAGAAGACCTAAGAGGTCGAAACGCGTCGTGTTTTGTCTTGTGATTCGTTTGTCTACGTTTTTTGGTGGAGCTTTAAAGCTTTAACAACAAAATTTTCAAATTCATCCTCTTGGAGTTTAGGATAAGAAAAAAAATTATGATTGCTAGCCATTAAAAAAAAAGAAGTACAAGATCATGTATTGCACATTTTTTTTTTACATGCTCAGGAAGCAGGTAGACAAAGTGTTAACAGTCCGTCCAAAAAAACACCGCCCATTACAAGCGTAATAATGGATTCAATAAAACACTCAATGAAGAAAAA